>CM041787.1:33392646-33864198 GCA_023375725.1 Nephotettix cincticeps | reverse complement strand
ACTACTGATATTAGTCTTTTGCTTGACTATTTATTTAATGACATATGTATTACAAATCCTAGCTCAATATTTGGGCATTAAAATCACAATTATCAACAAAGATTACAGAAACGATTGCAACACGTTACACCGAGTACGTGGATATCTTCGTCCCTTGTGTGGGTGTCAAATCGTCATCTTGGGCACCAAGGCATTTTTTCACATACTGAGGATTCACCATCAATTCTTCCTCCATCAGCTGAATATGTCGGTTGAAATCCATACAGACAATCATCTGTAACACAATTTAATATTTATAAATGCCAACCAAAATTATTATTTTAAACTTGGCAATTCATTAGTCAAACCAGGGTAAAATTAAATATGTTTAAGTACATATTGTTTCTTTCAAGCTGATCAGAATCAGATCAGTTTTTTAATGTCATTTTTTATACAGAACTTGTCAGAATCATTATTATTAAAGAATCGATTAATAAATACAATTTAATACAGGTAAGACAGTTAAAAGTTACACTGAATTACACTAAAACAATAACGTTTAACAAATAATATGTTTATTTAACTACACAATTTATTTTGCCAAATTAAATTAACACAAAATTTCATCCCGAGCTCTCCAAATTACTTCACTCCTACTCCCCACTAAACTTCTTCAGCATGCTTCAGGCAAACCCTACAGATATCCGAGGGGGGAATGTGAGGGGAATGTATAAACTAATTATTAACAGTTTATTAAAGCCGAACCATAAATAAACAAACATCGCGTAAAAAAAACTGGACACACACACGATAATAATGAAACAGAATCATTTTTATTGTCGTTAAACATACCATGTGATAGACAGTGTCAGGTTACATAAAACTAAAATTCATCATAGGCTACTTACATGAGGTAGGCCTACTTGTCATTTCATGATGCAAGACGATTCTAAAAACTCTTTAATGTGGTAAACAGGGTTTTCGATTAACCATTTAGAAACAAATTTGGCAAAAACTTTATCAGGCATGTTTCTTGTAGAAATAGGCAATTTGTTAAACATCTTATGACTAATTACTTTGAACGACTTCAGGGTTTTACTTAACCTATTATGTTGAATATAAATATGATGGCTTGATCTAGTGAAATGGTCATGGATGTGATTACTAAGAGTGAGGTTACATTGATTTTTCTTAACATAAATTAAACTAACATTTATATACAAATTAACGACTGTCAAGATTTTTGTTTTTTAAAAAAACGGTTTACAATGCTCATTTCAATTTGAGTTTGTTAAAAACCTTACTGCCCTTTTTTGAACAGTTAACTTAATTTTTATTAACTTTCATCATCATACACGTCCATCGCGTGACTACTAACTACTCAGTTGATTTGGTTTCTAGTCGTCTAAAATGTCACTTACAAACACAAAGGCTTAAGGAAACAGTTCAAAAGTAAACGTTGATTCATTCTAGTGATGAACTAACAAACTACAACGAAATATTACGGCAAATATCAACAAGGAATGTTGTTTCACCGCACCACAATATTACGTCAGTGGCTCTTCATTAGCACTTTTGTGACAACGTAATATTACGCCAATAACCGTTAAGGAGTTCATTTTAATAACTTAACTTGAAAATTTTAATAATTTTCAATAACTTCTAATTTTATATTTTACCATTGAAATCAGCTAAAAAAACTACACAATTAAGTCCCTTAAAGTTTTCCTCTATCTCCAATGGTTACTGAGATATAAAAAAATCTAAACACAGTACGTTGTATTGTGGGGCTCCAATGTTAATCTTATGGATGATAGGGAAAAATTAATATTTCCCATATTAATCAATAATTTTGGATAAAACTTGATATTTAACTTTTTGTGGTTGAGATCTATCCACTTATGCTTAAAAATCATAGTTTATGTGTTTATCATGGCAGCAAACCTGCATACTCTTTACCCATATTAATCATATAGAGAATAGGCAAACTCCTTTATTTATCGGCAAATGTTAATGAAAGTTGGTATAAATGTTAGGATAAAAATTAATTATGGTAGAAATGGCTACTTTCAGTGTTCCTCACAGCAGCTAACCTGCACACTCTTTCCCATGTTATCTTATGGAAAATAGGCAAATAATTCTCATGTTTATGGACAGATTTTTTAAAACTTGTCATATATTATTATTATATTATTGATTTGGAAATTCGCTGAGTACGCAGGTCTGCTGCAAAGGGGGTATTTATTAATATTTTTAATCAGTATCCACGGAACTCTAAATAATTTTTCCACCAATCATTAAATTTTTTAATGGTTGAGTATAATTTCTGTTCTCCTAGTAGTAGAGGTGTTTGGAAGATGTTAACGGTCAACTTGCCTCATCCTCGAGCCGCTTCAACATCGCAGGAGAGTTGTACTTCTCAGGGTCGTCGTGAAAACTGACCATTCCGTCCTTCTGATTGATTGCCGCAAAGATCTCTCCATCCTCAATCTATGGGGGGGAAACCAGTTAAGAGAGTTACAAAGCTAAACAATACTTAATATTTCTGAAATTTTTATAAACATAATTAGTGAACTTAAATGAGGTTCTATGTAGAAATATGTCCACTGACCATAATAATTATCATTAAGGCTCTGAATATCAGGCACCATGTAATTCTTATTGAACAGGTTTTTAACCATTTGCTTTAAACGACCAAAGTCCCAGTCGCAGTTCCAACTGCAGCTATTAGGAGTGATGTTCGTAAATATAAATAGATGGGGCCGAGTTAGTTCCTCAGAAATGCAATAGATCACATATGCTTCTTAATCTGTAACCTTTGGCTTTATTTTGGTTATACAGTGCAACTCGGTTATTGCGGCCTCGGCCATAACGTCAACTCGGATATAACGTAATTTATTTTTAGGTCCCGCCAAACTATATGTATTTACATAGGAAAAAAACCTCGGATATATCGTCAGTAAATTGTCAAACCTTGTATATAACGTCAAGAAAATCGGGCCGAGATGAAGGCAACATATAGCTAAATAGAGAAAGTTTGGTCGGTGGTGCAACGTGAGGGCTACGGCTATTGTTTAGCCACATTCTATTTTTAGAAACGGCATTTTATTGCTGTCTTACCGCTAACCACCCCAACCCCCTGCCCTACCCTATATCCGCTGTCGCCGGTCATCAAGGTCAGTGTCAGTGACTCACGTCGCATCAAAGCACTGTGATGCCGTTCGTACGTACCTACACTTCGTGTAGATATCGTTAGTTCAGTGTATGTCTTTTACAGTTTGTTTTTCGTTATTTAAATTTACGAATACAGTATTGAAAAATAATGGCAAGTGTTAAGAGAAAGGTTTTGCTGAAGAAAAGGTGTGAGTTATAAGAGCATGTGAGGAGGAACGTAAGATAGCAGACGTGTGTTCGGGCTTGTTTTTTAAAATCGAACCAACAGTTGAATTCACCAAGCCGAACTTCATTGCAATATTTTCAAATTTGATTTTTTATATAGTAGAGTAGTCAGTCAGTCATAAACATAAACTTACGGTGTATTTCAAATTACCTTCATTAAATGTCGTAATTTCATGTAAAAAATGTGTTTCCCTATTTTTCCTCTGTTTTAAATTAAAATTATGTAACCTCTTTTATAGCGTCACTCGGATATAGCGTCATTAATTGTGTGGTCCCTTCAATGACGTTATAACCAAGTTCCACTGTAATTTCATCCTCTATGGCCAGCCTCATCGCTAAAAAACAAGTAAATTGAAAATGACATTTCATCAGCTGACACTGTCTGTTTTGTTGTGTTTACTTTGTTGTAAATAATGTTTCTGAAAGAGTGTTAGTAAGATGTTTATGCGTGTTATTTTTTATCGTAAATTATTTGTGAAATGAGTGAAAATAACTTCATTTTTGTTGATGAGTATGGAAAGGAGTTAAATGATTATGAAATTTAGATTGTGCAAATTCAAAATTTTTTGTAAGCTTAGTGGTTTGATGATATTTTATAGTGGTGAACGTAATTAATAATACATACTTAATGCATACAATTACATTCATAATGTATCCTTTAATAATGCATACAGATTGATCCTACATTTCATTTTGAACATGAAAATAATAATATATTCCTCAAAATTTTATATATAGGCAGTTACATATGGAAATCGATTTTTGAAATTCCCTGTAAAATAGTAATTTTTGGCCTGACAAATGTCAAAAAAAGGTAAGTGAAAGTGTTAAAACGGAAGGAAAATATAAAGTTAGAGCGGCTCCAGTAGGGCCTACCATATTGAGGATGTGTTTCTCAGCGTCGGCCGGGCTGGGAAGGTGCACACGGCTTGCGACATCGGTCAGAGACAGTGTCAGGAACGTCTTGGTCAGCCTCTGGATGTTCTTCCTGTACAGCGACGCAATCACTTGCTTGGTCAGCCCAATGTTGTTGTCCCTGTAGGAAAATATTAAACTTTACATTACAAAACATTGGCTCATTTAACAAGTATACTTTCACGAATGATATTTGGTAATGTTTACGTTTACACATTCCTCTGATTGTTAAAGGTATTAGATAAAGGGCAAACAATTGTCATTTACTCAAGTTCCTTCAATGATGATCAAGGTCGATAATATTGAGAGGGACTTTAGGCCAACCTGTAACTTTCCTGTAAGTGAATGTGGATGTATTAACGTAAAACTGAGAAACATAAACATATTGTATGGGGTTTTGGTTATGGGAAGTTGAATGTATTCACCAATCGGAATTCAGCTTGCATCATTCCTTCACAGAAGTATCCTCACAAAAAATTTATTTCCATACATTGAAAGTACAGTAAAACATCAATAACGCGACACTTTGTGGACCCACAGGTAGTCGAGTTATCCAGAACAATGCAATATTCCATAGGTTTTAATAGGGAAACAGACTCACATATAAAATGATTACGGTAAATTAGTATTGTTATTGCTACATCCTGAATAAAGAGCCTTTGAAGAAATGTCAAATATTTAACAATTAAAACTACTTGTTCTGGAAAATTCTTAATTAATAATTTTTCTTTCTATGGTTTAACGTTCTTCTGGGAATAAATAAACAATAGCGAGTTACCCCACCCCTACCTAAAACAAGAACTTGCTTAACTGGATGTATCTGTATAATAATTAATAATCCTGTGGTCTTCACACTATTTTTAGGGTATTTCAGGAATGGTGTTTGTTAAACATATCTTTTAAATATACCTGAATTGACATCACAAAGTAACTGATGATAGTAGTTTATTCCAGTGAATGATAAATTAAAAATTACCAAAAGGGCAGGCTTTCAGGTTTTGCAGTTTTTTATTAAAACTATCTCAAAAGTGAAGCCAAGCTCAGTGTATACTCAAAGCATCAAAAGATTGATGCTTAAGTAGGTCAATATATTTATTGTATTCAATTTCCGTCCCTTCTGTTTGTCAATGTTCTAACCTGGCGAATGTCTCGTGGTATTTGGTAAGGACGCCTTGTGCTTCAGCGGAGTTGTTGGCCATGCAGGCATTGGCGAGGTCATGGTACGGCTGGCTTAGGGGCTTGATGAATCTCGTTACGGTCACGGTCATGTATTTGGGAACATTCTGGATCTGGAAAATAACAAACGGTTAATGTGAGCACCAACCAATTGGGTGGCCATAAATAATCTTAAACCATGGTTAAAAGATAATTTTAAAAAGGCATAATGAATGACATGCAGTGAAATAAAACCTCTCTAATCCGACCTTGGATGGTCTGTCACTCCAGTTAGTCTGACCATGCTCAGACTGGCGAGCATATGCCGACTTGTCAGTGCGGGACATCTAACGTAAAATAATAGGTAAATATCTTTACTTTCAGATAGACAGTATAAAATGAACATTATAACTGGAAGATAAAAAAAACTTTCCATTTGAGATTATCTCGGTGGAATATCTTTCATCGAACAAAAGGGTTGAAGTAGATGATGAAATTACACAATTCATAGCCTATTGGAATGCAAGAACGTCATTAGTTGGTATTATTATTTGATTCGTCAGCTACGTATTCCATTAACCGATTTAAGTCCATCAAGTTTTTGCATTTTAAAATTCAAAGCATTTGGTCATTGATAGTTATCTTTATAATAAAAAATAAAATAAATTTAATTAAAAATAAATAAAAATAAATTTATAATATCTTTATCTGACATTTATTAACAAAGCTTAATAATCATAATAACTCATTTTGCAACAGTAGGCTATTTGCAGGAAAAATAATAGTAATCTCTTGATTTTGATTACTTATTTTGACATTTTTGACTATTTTTCGTATCACATTAGAATAACAGTTTTGCCACATACACATAATTTGAACAATACAATGATGTGTTGCCATATATATATATATATATAGATATATATATATATATATATATATATATATATATATATGACATTTGGTCTATTGTAACACTCTGTAAATTTGTTCGCATAACCAACAAATTTATAGTAGGCCTAGATAATTTGTTTGTCCATTTTTCTTTTAGAACTAACTCATTCTAGTGTATCTAGACGTTTTCCAATTAATACGTTGTTCAACTCTGTGTAAAAAGATGTTCTTTACTGCTTTTCATTGATACTTGATACTTACTTACTTGATACTTGTAAGTCTCCCATTGGAAGCACGGATGTGCCATGGTTGTCATATTCTTGTTGGCCTATTCATTATACAACTCCTCCAAAGAGTAGTATGGCCTATTAAGTAGATACCCCTTCAGTTCCTTCTTGAGTCTATCTACATCCTCTATATTCTTGATCTCACTTGGTATTTTGTTGAAAATTTTGGTGCATAAGAATCTTGGACCACTTTTTGAGAGGGTAGAATAAACTTGCTTTACATATACATTTTTCCTATGGCGGGGTCCTATAAATATTTTTTTGTTTCGAACTTTGTCTCAGTTCCGAAGGTAACAGATTAGAGGGGTTCTACTGTAGCAAAAGTTTTATGTTGCCTACCAAAACTAAAACAGTAACTTATATTAAATCTGAAAAAACTAAACATTAGAATTAAATTGGATGTTCATTGTGAGAAGACTACTGACCTTTCCGTAGAGTATGAGAGAGACGAGGATGTATTTCTTGTAAGCCTCCAGCATGACGTGACTGACGGCGTAGGCAGGCGTGGTGATGACCACCTCCAGGCAGTACAGGGCTTGCTCGTACTTTTTCAGCGACGTATAGATCATTCCTCCGTAATAATAGTACAACAGGAAATGTTTACTGTTGAATTGGTTACCCTGTGAGAAAAGTGGTTCAAAATTATTACCCAATATTAAATCTTTTACAGTCCTTTAAACAAATAATGGATTAAAGTACCTTCCTCAAACAATTCAATTTAGTAGTATTTGTCTGGTGGCTAGTTTCGGGATTTAAAATCACATTTTCAAGTTAACATTAATTTTCATTTAACACTTCACAAATCATCAAAATGAATACAAAATAAATAAACAAAAGTAGCCTATTTATATTTGAAAAACTGAAGATATGATATATTACATATACCCGACATATTACCCGATACGTGTTTGCTGACATTGACCTTGGTGAGTGGAAAGAGTAGATTGGAGATAACAGGTAGTCCTTTAGTAAATTGTTCAATTCTGTCAAATAATATATTGGGTCCAAAATTTAGTTTTTCATTTAATACATTATCTGAGATTTTCTCATCACTTCATATGTAACTCAAATGACTCCAGAGCTCTGGGTTCATCAAGGTCCTTTTTTACTTTCATGCAAAATTTGTAGATTTTTCACTACTGCTGTGTGTATTGTGATTACCAGTGTAAGGATTTCAGCAAGCTAAGATCACTGATTTTGTGATTTGGTTTGAAAAGATGTTCATTAAATCGTTTTTTGAAAGAATGCCCTGACGATGTATAATTTTGGACAGTCGCTACATGTTAGTTAATATACTCCCATATCTTCTAGGCTATAGTTAATTTGTTTGGATCGTTTTTGAGCATTTAAATGGTTTTTTTAACCTATTTGATATACTGGTTGCTAAAGTATGTCATGTTTATGAAGTTCAATTTTTAAGGTGAAATATAAGTTACTGCTAAATTCTACAGATATGAAATAGTCCCATTAAATACAATAAGGGTTTGATTTAGGGATGTGCGAATAGTGATATTAGGGTTCGAATCGAATATTTATTTACTATTCCGAATATAGAATATTTTCGAATCGAATATTAGCGTAAGCGTTTATTTTCATCCATTTATGTGATCTTCAAAACTTTGGTGTGAACAGCCTAATTTAAAAAATGTAGTAATTGCATGGCTTTTAAATGATGTAGGGCCTGTATATATGATTTGCTATTCAATCATCTCAATTCATAAACGATATCAGTGGACTGAAACATACTTTCTTCCTTAAGTAAATTTAAAAAAGACAATCTATAAAAACTATCATGTTCTTCAAAGTTTATCTAAATATCTTCTAATAATTTATTGTTACAAAAATAATCAATCATATTTGAAAATAAAAACAAGAGAGACGAAGTTAAATTAATTGTTCAAATTGTATGGGGGAATTTGTATTTTTGGATTCAGGGGACCCCCAAACGGGGGGATATATCCATTCACTCTCAACTCAAATTTCAAAAATTTTGAGGATAACAATACTTTCTCCATATCCAATACTATAATACGAGCAAGGTTTGTATATATATATATATATATATATATCCAAATACAAAATACTCAATTGTTATTATATAAATATATATATATATATATATTGCACACGGATCTAAACGGCACGAGGAATTTTGAAATTTTGGTAACTAATTTAGTAGAAAATAAGTTCTAGATAGGTCTAATGTCCAGGAAAATTCGTGTTTTACTGTAATATTAAGTTTAAAATCTAAAAATTTAACATTACTTATGGAGAATCAAATGTAAACAATGCAAACCAAAACAGCTGTTTATAAACGTTTGACAGTTCTTGATTGAAGATGGCAAAGAACAATATGTGAATAGAGGTTTTTCATAAATATTTATTTTATGTATGTAATAAATGTAAAATTATCAGGTTACTAAACAATTTGTAAAAACTTAAAGATAACATAGCTGTGCGAAATAAAAGCATAAAAAAGTATTTCCAAAATCTTCCGTGTTTTGATAGAAAACGTATTGCTAACGTATTACAACAATTAAAGAGTAAATTATATTTGGCTAAAAGACGTTAAACACACCCATCGTCAATTGACTAACGTCGTAGCCGAGTTTTGTAGCAAATCGACCTCAAGAACTATAGGCCCCGCGAGTTCATCCACATAAATACATTCTTGAGTCAATTGGTATACAAAATGTGAATAGAGGTTTTTCATAAATATTTATTTTATGTATGTAATAAATGTAAAATTATCAGGTTACTAAACAATTTGTAAAAACTTAAGGGTAACATAACTGTGCGAAATAAAAGCAAAAAGAGTATTTCCAAAATCTTCCGTGTTTTGATAGAAAACGTATTCGTTGTATTGCTTGAAGCTACTGTAACAAACCAAATAATTTGTCGTATCTTTTGATTTTCAATCCTCATTCCGTTTCTAACAAAATCAGTTGATCACAGAATAATAATAACAAACAGTATGGACATTTAAATTCAGTATAAGGATTAGCTAAAACAATTGAGGTTGGCCAAAACTCTTAAACGATCGAAATCGGCTGACGCGTAGCATGCGCTTAGATCTCACGTATGCAAGTCGCTTTCGATCCCCACCGAGGGCTATATATTTGTTTCAGTATTTATGCCATATTAATAAGGGTATTAAAACGGTTTATTTAAACCACATAAAGTTCATGACATCAAATTTGTTTAATTTGCTAATTAACTTGAATAAATACTGTCTTATTCTATCCGAGCAATTACTCGATCACCAGGTACTACGTATAAGGGGAGAAATTAAAAATACAAAAACTGATTTACCCATTTCAATTACAAATCAATCTATAAAAAATAGGCTAATACATATTAGAAATAAGTAATTTACATATTAATTATAGACAATTAATGAAATGATCAAAATTGTAATTTCAAATGTAAACAAACCCCTACACCCTTCTGCGTCCAAAGCTCAAGGTCATAGTTTTTGTAACATTGACCCGGCCACCTGGCTGCCTCTATTGTCTGTTGCTCTTGTCAAAATACATTCCGTTATACTGTGAGTCACAATTTTACTGTTTGTAAAAATGGTTTCCTCCAAGCTTTTAATACCGTATTGAAACAATGTTTTATGCAACAATAATAACTTCATGTTTCACTCTAAAAGTGCAACCTAGATTTTTTATCACTGTGGCCGTGGTAATAACAAGACTAGGAAAATACAAAACATTTTATCTTGACTAGCCATACCATGAAACTTCTGAATAATAGCCGTCCATTGTAATTGTCCCTTTTGAATGTTACATTTTCCTCTAAAGTTTTATTGGAATAGATATTATCAGTGAAAATATGGAACTACTTTTATGCTGCGCAAGGAAGGAAACGAAAGCTGTCAGTTCGGCATCGACCTAGAATCGGTATCTTTCTTTATCCATCTGTAGTTAGTCAGATGATAAAGCATTGGTTACATTATTAGTTTTCAACTGAATTAGCTGCATAATGGTATACTAATTCTGAACTTTGAAATGGAAACTCTATAGCTTTGCTTTGACATACGTCACTTTTATATTATTTATCGTCTTTGAATATTCGACCGACACCGAACTTTATCAGATATCTCGAGTCGAACCGAATATCGGCGATATTCGAGACACGAATATTCGAAGTTCGAAGATTCGCACACCCCTAGTTTAATTTCATCCATGGGCAAACGCTACAGACGGGTATTCCATCTGATAAAGTCATTCGGATTAGTCTAGACTCGGTTCTACGGCTCGATGTTTTGATAAATTTCTTCTTCACAAAAAACATTTCTTCACAATCAAAACATAAAATACATTCAAGAGACAAGAATTGTAAGATATTGAAGAGGATATCTGCTAAAAATATAAACTCAAATAAATTAAGAAACTGGTCAACAGCCTTATTTTCACTAGCGATTCTCATTTACCAGATTTACTGGTGAAGCGTTAAATTGCTGTTACAAGCAAGTGTACTGGTATTGTATTAAAATTATTATTTCATATAGGAAAACACAAAAATCCACCACTATAGTAATATTATAATTTTGACTAATCAATACTGAAACAACGACACCACAGCAATTATAATGAATTGTGAGAAACTGCAGCCAAATTGATGACTATATTATAATGGAATCATTGAATACTAACCTCTTCGCTGATAGTGGTTATGTCCATGTCGAGGAACTCCAGGGCAGGTTTGAAACACTTGGCGTGCAGACACAGCTGACACAGATCTGCGTGGATGGAAGTGAGTTGCGCCTCGGAGGTCTGGATCTTGCGAATGGCAAGTTTCAAAAGTGATATGCCACGGATGGCTGCGTTCATCTCTATCAAGATCCTGGTTAGTTGATGACACAGACCAGCATCTGAAATTTTACCAAAATGCATTTACTTTGTACTTGATTAGTCATCTGGCATACTTAGGCTTAAATTATCTTCCATTGAGAATAAACATTACATTCTGATTTTTGTTAAGGTTAATTTATTAGGAATTAATTTTTTATAGATCATGTTGAATGGTGGCATGCAGTTTGGTATGACTTTCCTATCACTTCAATAATAGTATATAGGCCTATCTAAAATATTAGTATAATTTTGAAGATAATTATATGTTTGTAGCATAATGGCCTCCACACATACATAAAGCAGCATTAACACTGATTTCAATCTCGATAATGACAATAAGTTTTTATCAGTATTACGGAGGACCTTATCTTTACTTTTTTCCCATTCTCAGATGTATGTGTAGGCCTACAGGGCAAAGTATGACCAAAAGAGGATGATACCTTTCTAAACACACAATCACTTAAATCAGCCCATAAAAGTCAAGGTTAAAGTAACGTAACTAAGTTTCAAATAGCTTACTCACACAAATCCGTGGCAAACCGGACTTGCTCTCCATTGCAGCCCAATATGAACTCCTGCACCTGGGTGAAAAGTATCTCATGGTAATCTGTAGGTGTACTGCTACCCGCACCCCCTGCAGCGGTGTTGGCGGGGGCTGCTGCCTGCGGTGGGGTGGTAGCGCTTGCAGGCGGAGGCAAATTCAACTTCACACACAGAACTGCTAACATGCCCAGAGAATGCTGTTGTAAATCTAACATCTCTAGTACCTAAAACAGAATAACACCAGTTTCAATTTCAATTAAAACTTGTGGAGAATAAAAAATATCTTAGAGTGCTTATAGTTATCGAGAAAAACTCCTAATGGATTGGTTATACAGTATTTAAAAATTGACTTATGACAATGTCAGATAATTGAAAAGCTAGATTTACTTCCATGTTGGCCCTACAGGCTAGACATTATCAAAACTGCTTGTTAAGTATTCAGTAGTACTGTAATATAAATTGCATACATTTATCCCCGGTAAAGTAGAGCCATTCCTTGTGCCTTGTTGACAGAGCTGTAAAATCGGGTTGCAAAGACACTATCTGCTTGGAATACCGAGAAGATCGCTCAGGACTCATTTAACTACTATGGAAGCAACTGAAACACTTAGGCATTACAAACTAAATTATAAATTAAGGTAGTATCTTGCAGTTCAGTAATTGTTTGAAAAAAAACACATTTTGACTAGTGTATGTTTTAAAAGTGTATTAAAATAAAGCCTAAAATCATTTACCACTAAAGCTAGAATAAAACTTTTAAGGGAGAACATAAGACAGGAAATTTGTATTTTACTTTAAATGGAGGCTAAAGCTTTAGCCTACTTACTGTGTCTAACTGAGAACCATTCCTCATCAGAACCTCTGTTGATTTGGTTAACATATTCACCAGTTCTCGAAAGTTACCTAGAACATATAAATATCCATTAATGATTTAATTGGTATCATAATTGAAAAATAAACATAATTTCGTTATTATAAAGACGTTGAGAGAATTAGTACAAAAATATAGTAGATTATATCTTCACCACAAAATATACTTTTACATGCGTATATGTTGGTTCACATACTTAATGTCTTCAACTCAAATAAACTATTGCAGTAATTTCTAAACACAGGGAGCAACACAATTTCACGTCTGTACTAGTCATGTTTTTGTATTTTGTTCTCTTGAAGAAGCAAATAAAACCGCTGATTGGTAAACAACTAGTCCTAACAGTAATAACAATAATTTGCAAATTGATTGTATTTACTTCCCCGTGGGAAATAGGTTATATGTCAGAGGAAATGTTTTCAGTTCATCTAAACAGCTGTCAACAGACTGTTTCAAATTTTGGTCTCGCAAATTATCAACACCTCCCACCCAGAACTAAGACATATCAATGTCATAAAGAAATACAAAATAACATTGTCAAAATTGTGATACAATAGCATTTCATGAATGAAGAGTAGAGTCTAGGCCTACTGTGTCAGCTAGAGTACAGGTAGAACAGGATTTTGGCGTATCTCTAGTACAGGTTGAGAATTGCTAATCAATTATTTAATATTAAGTGATATTATATAAATAAGAGAATCGTTAGTCATGTAAAGTGTATGTAAGTTACAAGTTGCCTCATTTGACACTACTGGCATTGATCCATTGGTTAGGTACTTAAGGAGAAGAAATATAAAATAAAAAATGGAAATCACTATAAATAATTTTTAAATGCATGAAAATTGATATTTTGAATTTAAATTCAAACTTACCTTGCTGTGAGTACGTACGAACATTATTTACAAACTGCTCCAAAGGAGATGCCATTTCTAAAGTTGACAAATATGGGATTATGTTTGTTCGATTGTTGACTACCTAATTTTCGAAGTTGATACCTAATTTTCTAACTAACTGATTAATAACTAATCCCAAAATGATATTCTGGGTAACAATCACTCATGGGTATCAAAATATAATACTACATCAAAAATACTACGCTCTTGAACTCTTGCTAATAGCCCACTTATAATTTAGCCTTTGAGGTTATGTATTCTATTTTCTTTTTATTCTGTGTTTCTAACGGCAAGCTCAGCTTAAGCTATGCAACTTCAAAAAGTGCTGTTTTTTCGTGGAATCCCATTTAATTTTTCTATTGTATGTAACTGGTTAACCTAATTTATTTCTTTATAATCTCTAGCCTTACTAGATTTGGAAATCAAGCATTATTATAATTATTAAAAATTATATCATAATGTCATATCTGAGTACCCTTTTTATTTTTAAGAAATTGTATTTGTTTAAATAAATACACGACATGTTTCGGATCTTAGTCCATTATTATTGATAATAGAGCTTAGGTATACTGTATCCATGTCAAAAGTGTAGTTAACAGTCGACTAAAGGACAAATAAAGGAGTAAATGGTACCAGAGAGGAACGGATTTAATATCCGTTCATCTATGATGGCACTCTCCAATTTAAGGACATGTTAAAAATTAAATCTTCTGAATAAAAGTGGCATATAACATGTTTTGAAAATATGTTATTTTTTACAGTTGTTATCCTTATAATATTTTGTATTGCGATGGAATAAAACCCCAGTTATTGGAAAAAATTTCCCTAGGTACCAAATCAAGAAATTTCTCCTGGTTTCTAAACAAAAAATAAAATTAACAGATGACAAATAAATATAAAAGTACCTGGTGACCGAGCTTTGCTTGGATAGAATAAGACATGTATTATACATGGTAATTAGCTAAATTAAGAAACATTTATTACTCAATGAAAACAGTTATGTGGTTTGAATAAAACCGGTTTAATAGACCTTAATTAAAGCATAAATACTACTGGACAATAACAATGACACTTACAGACTTAAAAGGACCCATATCTTAGATATTAACTCAGGTTTTGGTATTTTGTGTTTTTTAGCGAATTTCCCATAGGGAAGAAGCTATTACCGTAGGTCTCATGGTAAGACTTAAGCCCGGGACAATGTTATTTTTTCTTCTTTAGGTGCGTACAGACCAAAAACAATAGTTGATATATATATATACATGTGTGTGTGTGTGTGACTGTGAACACGATAACTCTTGTAAAAATGGTCCGATCAAGACCAAATTTGGTAGAAACATGTATTCCTACATGCTCGGACGAGTTCGTAATCCAGACATATCTGTCAATCGGAAGAGGTAGTTTGGGGGGTTTTGTACCCCAAAAATGGGTTTGTTGTATTTTTTCCATGTAATTTTTAAAAATTTCAAATTTTATCTTTCACCATTAGAATTAGCTTAAAAAACTGCACAATGAAGTTTTTTAAAGTTTTTCTCTATCTCCAACGGTTACCGAAATATTAAAAAATCTAAACACAGTACGTTGTATTTTGGGGCTCCAATGTTAATCTTATGGAGGATAAGGAAAAATTAATATTTCTCATATCAATCAATATTTTTGAATAAAAACGTGGTATTTACCTTCATGTTGTTGATAGTTTATGTGTTTATCATGGCAGCAAACCTGCATGCTCTTTTCCCATATTAATCATATAGGGAATAGGCAAACTCCTTTATTTATGGACGGATGTTGATGAAAGATGGTATACATGTTAAAAATGAAAATTGTTTATGGTAGAAATGCCTGCTTGTGTTCCTCACAGCAGCAAACCTGCACACTGTTTTCCCATGTTAATCTTATGGAGAATCGGCAAATAATTCTCATGTTTATGAACAAATTTTTATAAAACTTGTTATATATTCCTATTATTATTATTATATTATTGATTTGGAAATTCGCTGAGTACGCAGGTCTGCTGCGACGGGGGTATATATATATATATATATATATATATATATATATATACATATATATATATGTATATATGTGTGTGTCTGTGAACACGATAACTTTCGTAAAAATGTTCCGGTCGAGACCAAATTCGGTAGAAACACGTATTCCTACATGGAAATTTGCTGTGTACGCAGATCTGTTATTGCGACAGGGGTATTATTATATTTATAATGTACATGTTCCAATTTCCTGCATTTTCAGCTTCATTATCTATATCAATAACGTTTTATAGATTGATGTAATGTGAATTGATTTTTGTTAGCAGAAAGTCTAGTATAATGACATAGATTTTCCAAAAATAGATTTTGTCAAACCATTACTGAAGTACTTAGAGACCTAGTTTGCTTTGAAAATAATGCTGTGAGTTACCAAAGATAGATATTAAGTTTGTTTATTTAATAAGCTAAGTATTTTAAAAGATGAAGATGTAATTTATTGTATGTGTATTTTTTTAATTATTTTTTTAATGTTGTTAAGCAGTGCAGTATTTATTGAATTAGTTTATATAATACTAAGTTACTCATGATAATTCACTTTATTTATTGATTGAAGGGGTGTTTCAAAGATTTGTCAAAGTGTTTTTCAGTACAGATATAAAATGCAAAATATTTAAAAAGATATTTTTTGTAAGAGCGTGAGTATAATTTCCCATGACTACCTCAACCTATAAGATCTGTTTTCCTCCTGATTAAAAGTATCTTTAAAGATTTAAATATAATATACTTGTGCGAGAGCAACAACATGTAGCAATTGAGTACAAAAAATCCCCTCTCAAGCATTTCTTCCCCTTACAGCAACACGGTGTCTACTCCATAAGTATGTTCTACTGATACTGATCCATACATTTTTCTGAGACATGCTAGCGCACGGCCGATACATACGTGCATTGTTCTCATGCACTGTTCTGAGCGATCCTTGTGTTCTGCAGAGCCATACTGATCTGTAAATCTATTCACATGTTTCTGTCCACTGCAATGACTAAAAGAGAGGACGTGATGAAAAATTTGATACAGTTATTGTGCAAACGGTGTTTTACTGTGTAAAAAAACATAGATGCAATGGTGCCTAAACCTAAATCTCACTTTGCAATAATTATCAGACAATCGTAACAAAAATAGGACTGTTAAACATTGAACTCACCTCTCAGAAGCGTTAACCCTGCTTTATCTTTTAATAATTAATGACAAAATCTAGTTAACCTGAAAACAAATTTGTGAAACATCGTTTTTCCTAAGCAATGCTTTCTTACAAACGCTGGCACATTGAGTTTATTTCAAGAATTTTCCTTCTCCACGCCTTATGAAATTGTGCTGTGTTGTACAATGGAGTTGTGTATGTGTAAAGATTTCCTTAGTAATCTGATGATTTTGAGCCCAGTGGCAGTGTATATGCCCTGTACCTCCTGTATATGTGACAGTGTGAGGAACGTTTCTGTGTCCGTCACTATTGTTTAATGCTAGATATTTTGATATTTGCTAGGAAAGAGAACAGTTTTGTGAAATGTGATTTTCAGAAATAATATTCAGTTTAAAAGGTGAATGTACAACCATGTTAAAATTATTACAGTAGTTGGGTATTTTATTAAACTCGAATTTAAGAATAATTGATTTTAATTAAAGAGAAAAAATGTTAAAGTACAGAATCTGTGACTTTTAAAAATAATGTATTAATTTTCAATTATATATATAAATATTATTGATTTTATAAATGATGATAAATATTATTAATGATTTTGAATTAACTTGAAAATGGCCTTTAAAGGTTGAAACATGTCGTTGAAATAAAAAATGTTTGCAAGGATACTCAGTTAATTTTTTAACTTTACCTAATATAATATATATTATTTAAAAATTCACAATCTAGAGCTACTTTTAGCAATATATATATATATATTATATATAATGGAAAATGTTTGTGTTGTAAAGTAAAAATAATACAAGTTTACTTATTAGTAAACTTATAATAAAAATTTATAATAACCTAATCATTATACACAATATTTTGTGTATAATGATGTGTATATTAGAAAAATTCTGTAGTGTTTAGATTAAATACTAATAATAAATGTTATATTATACTTAAATTTTTTGTTTCCTAGCAACTGATTGAACAGTAATAAACTTAATTTCTGCATAATGAATTTTGAAAGTTTTGTAGACCAAAAAGATTTGACAAAAAACACTCGCTTAAAATCGTCAGGTCGATGTTGAATCTGAGGACGTGCCGATGTGATCGTTGTTGGTGGCTGTTGCCTGAGCTCGAACCTGCGTACGGCTGACAGCGATGCCGGCCCTCTTCCTGGAGCTGATCCTATGATCCTACTACCATTGTCACACGTGTGGTGCTGAGGTCACGTTAGTAACAATGTTCGGTACGTACGCATCGTGTCACATAATTATAAGGTAATTCTATAACTAATATGAACATACATCTGGAAGTCAAGGTCATATACGTCGTGAAAACATTTTGTAATTCTGGCAGAAAGTTTTAACCATGTTATGTCCTCAGGACAAAAATGTCCTACGAGGCTAAAGAATGGGTTTATTAATTATTCTTCAGCAACCATTAAGTAAATTTAACATTGATCTTATTATAATTATATGATTATCATTGTTAAGAACGAGAACCAACATCTCAATTTGTCAAACTGAAGTGCAATTTTAACTTTGCAATATATGACATGAAATAAAAAAATACTCAATTTAAACTTAATCTACAAACTTGGAGTTGAATTTTATTTTTTGTAATTATAATTTTTGTACGAGAGCACAAATGAAACTATCTATACCTTGAATCTCATTCAATCGAAATTTTATTACTGCATTTGCTAACAGAGATCGCTAGCATTAAATTTTGTTCCGAAACAGCGAAAAATAGTGTTTATGTAGGAATTGGAAAAATGTAACTGGTTGAGCTTGAAATAATGATACAGGTGTGTGAACGAACAATTTAGACTTTATGTTCCCTTGTCAAATGAAGTAATGCTGAACATTGCCGTTATATTGGAGGGAAATATAACCATGGTTGTTTTTAATTTGTTAAAACTAATGTTGTTTCTTGTTATGTTTCATGTCTCCGTTGTTTCCCCAACAAACAACACACCGGGGGCCGAGGAGAAGAGATCACATTCGAGGTATTGGACAACAGTCGAGACTTGCCGCATGGATATCCACATCAGCACGGATCATTCAACTATGCTGCCGTATCTGAATTCGCCGCAAGAACTAAAACTATAAATAAACTGATGGTCTTGAAGAGATTTTTTTGTAGTTAAATGTTTGTAGGGAACGAAAAGTAAATCTA
Organism: Nephotettix cincticeps; assembly: GCA_023375725.1. NCBI lineage: Eukaryota > Metazoa > Arthropoda > Insecta > Hemiptera > Cicadellidae > Nephotettix > Nephotettix cincticeps. Next base: position 33,845,048 of record CM041787.1, on the reverse strand, counting down.
AAAAATAGTAATTAACTTCAAACAAATTGAATTTATTTAATTTCAACTTTCTATCAACAAGGGATTATGCGATTAGGCAGTGAGACATTATATTTGGTATAGCGGCATAAGTCACACTGTATGTACCCCATGAGCCGTATGGAGTCGCACGTCGATGTTTTATACCAAAGACAACGTAAGAGCAACATATTAATTTAGCATTACGTGAAGTGAAACCATTTCCGTCATCTTGGTTCAATATAGAAACGCAAAACTCGACTCGGAGCGGCGAAAAATTGCAGTACTATACTCTGTTTCAATCAACTTACAATCTACCTAACTTAGAGGAAAGATACTGTTGAAACTTTGAATGACTATACAGGCTAAAAGACATAAACACTGGTGAATATCAATGTTTCAATTGACGAAATTCAATAATTTTAATTGAATAACGAATAAACTTTAAATCTTTAGTCGAGTTTTAAATTGTGACATAAAAAAGTAGTCGACTTCTATTTTGTTTTTTGGTCAGGTAGATTATAAAACTGGATATCGTAGCTAAAAAGTTGAAGTGCTTAAAACATTTTTCCTAAAAAAAATAGCTGCCGTAGATATGTAATCAAAGTTAAATGAGAACTGAGTATACACGTTGTGTCAAGCATTTGTCGCCACGACAGAAATCCTGTAGACAGTGAAAACATATTTAAGAGTGTATGATATCGCCATATTATATTAATTATTAGGGATTTTCTGAGGCACATAAACACAAACTACTTATATTTATGTTATTTGAGCTATGGTGAGGAATGTGTATGGATCCCAACTCCCCGAATCACTTTGGACCTTGGAGAGTGTGTAAAGTGTTGGAAATTAACCCCTTAAAATTACGGAACAGGACATCTAGTCCTACGGTTTCAGAATTGATATACTTTATACTTTTAACTGAAATTGCGACCTACCCAGGTAGGTATTTTAAGCCAAGTATGAATGATGAATGAATGTAGGATGATTGTGGCGCGATCGTGTAGGCTTGTTACTGACTAAGGCTGACATGTTCCTTAGACAGGACTGTTAATTAATAGCCCAACAGCCGATGGCAACTAATGGACCTACAGTTTAACTAGGATTCCGAACCATGGCCTCTGAATTACGAATTGGTCTAATTATGAGGATGGTCTTTGTGGATTAATGTAGTATTCAATAATGCGGACGTTAATCCACACAAGAGAACACTACATCCACCGACCATCTCTCACAAATATCCACAATTCGTGACCTCCAAGTAGCTGGATTACAGGACGTCACCACCGTCCCAGTATATATATTTTATATCATATTTACGATTATATTTACGAGTCTATATATTTTAATATCAAATTTAGGAATATTGTGTATTTGTTACCAATTTAAATCATCTATACAGAAAATATATACGTGGCTCTATTTATGTTCGCTTGATATTTTGTATCAGGTACTTCCAGATCGCCTACAATACAAAAACGCAAGACAAACTCAACTACAAGCATTTCTTGCAGTCAAGAACTGCAGGCGCTCAATAAAATAAGAAAATTCTCATGGAATTTGGAAAAACTGGTCCTTTTACCTATTAGCGAATTTCCCATAGGGAAGTAGCTATTACCGTAGGTCTCATGGCAAAAGTTAAGCCCGGGACCATGTTATTTTTTCTTCTTTAGGTGCCCAGAGACAAAAAACAATAGTCGTTAAAATTTTTATATATATATATATATATATATATATATATGTATATATGTATGTGTCTGTTAGCACGATAACTCGCGTAAAAATGGTCCGATCAAGACCAAATTTGGTAGAGACGTGTATTCCTACAAATGCTCGGACGAGTTCGTAAACCAGACATATCGGTCAATGGGAACGGGTAGTTTGGGGGGGTTTTGTACCCCAAAATGGGGTTTTTTGCGTTTTTCACATGTAATTTTTAAAAATTTCTAATTTTATATTTCACCATTAGAATCAGCTTAAAAAACTACACAATTAAGTTCCTTAAAGTTTTTCTCTATCTCCAACGGTTAGCGAGATATTAAAAAATCTAAACACAGTACGTTGTATTGTGGGGCTCCAATGTTAATCTTATGGAGGATAAGGAAAAATTAATATTTCCCATATTAATCAATATTTTTGGATAAAACTACATATTTAGCTTCATCTGGTTAAGATCTATCCATTTATGCTTAAAAATCATAGTTTTTGTGTTTATCATGGCAGCAAACCTGCATACTCTTTTCCCATATTAATCATATAGGGAATAGGCAAAGTCCTTTATTTATGGACAGATGTTGATGAAAGTTGGTAAAATGTTAAGATAAAAATTATTTATAGTAGAAATGCCTATTTTAGTGTTCCTCACAGCAGCAAACCTGCACACTCTTTTAAATGTTAATCTTATGGAGAATAGGCAAATAATTCTCATGTTTATGGACAGATTTTTATAAAACTTGTCATATATTATTATTTATAATTGATTTTGAAATTCGCTGAGTACGCAGATCTACTGCGACGGGGGTATTTTAAGATATGTTTAATTAAGATTCAAACATTTCATATTATTGAGTATTATTAAGTATCTTTTTAACTGTGCACCATTTGTCTGCTAATAGATCAGTTAGACTAATTTATCTGCAAATCCAATATAAAAAATGTCTCTCTTCAAACACAAATTTTATATAACTAAGACACATTGGTTTGTAGTTTGAAATCATAATATGCTTTACTAAATAATAATAATTAGCGAGTCCGTTTTCGGATCTCATCCCATTCAAAAACTCACTTACACTTACAATGAGTCTAACAACACCTATTTTTTTCGACCTATTTTTTCTAAAGCGTTTTGCTTACTAAATGCACCCTATACAATATCTCCTACAAGGTAATATAGCAGCATAGAAATTGGAAATCTGTTGATTTTTGGGCAATACATATTGCTTTATTCTAAGCATCAGTGGATGCATCGTATACTTGATCTATGTAATATCTCAAAGAGTATCAATCCTGCTTTCCTAGAGGATTTCACTGAGAAGTTTTACAACTCAAGTTTGTGACGTAGTTCGGATACTCCATTTATGGGTCAATCCTGAAATTAATTTATAAATTTCTTGAACAAGGCTGAAAAAGCGTTGTTCACCATGAGGTTGGGAGAATGACTGCCACAAGGAACGTAAAAGGATCTTAGGTTTAGATTAGATTATTGAAATGGTGACCCAATACACGCTAGGTATTTTACGCGAAGTATGAATGAGGATTGAGTGTAAGATGATTGTGATGATCTTGTAGTCTTGTTACTGACTAAGGCTGACATGTTTCTTAGACATGACTGTTAATTAATAGCCCAACAGCTGATGGCAACTAAGGGAACTGCAGTTTAATGTGGAGTAGTCAAGAATCTTTTCTCTGGACACCATATTGCTTCGCCCTAGCGCCGCTCCGAGCGCCACGACCGAGGGTAAATCCCCGTTTAGTAAAAGCTGAAACGCTTTTCTATATTTTTGTACATTTGCTTGGTAAACAATAAAAAGCATTTGTGTACCTTTCATGTTTTTTAATGACCAATACTCACGGGGCGCACTTACTCTGACCCAACCGTATTCATCAGTTCACTAACTACCGGCGTAATAGCCTTTTCGGAGTCAAGCAACACAATATAGAATAACGGAAGTATTCACGCCTATCCTGAGTGCAGCTACAAGGTTTTTATACAAGGTTTTTTGTTACAAAACAGCGTCACATCGATGGTTGGAATTTATCATCGTTTAGGGGTAGATGGAAAGTGACGTAGGTAAAAAAAGGCGCAAGTACTGCAGATTTAAAAATTCCTGTTTACAAAATGTTTAGGGGTGATTGTAAACTCGACTGTGCCATATGTGCTTAAAGTAGGGGCTTGTAGGTTGGATCAACTGGAGGTCAGGGTGGGCATGTGGTCAAAATCAAAAAGCTCTCCAGGCCAGCCCGTGACCCCGCAGCACCCGGGCCAAACACGGCGTCCGAGTAAACATTGCCGGAGTGGCCTCGACCTGCGGGCTAAACACGCCGTGCGAATTTGTAAGGGAACTGGTCAGAACTGAAATTCACACTCGGCGGTCTGTGCATTTATCTACGAAGGGCCATTTGAACATATGTTTCTACACGGTTACCAATCTCATTCTGGACAATCAATTAATAAACTATTTAACAAAAGGTTGAAGATACATATAAAGACAAGTCCAAAGTTTTGGGTCTAACCTATCAAAAAGTAAAAAATGCCAACAAAGAGTCATTTATTTCAACATAAATTAAGGTTGGATTAAAATAAACACAAAACCATACACAAGACTAGAAAATAAAGAAATTCACTAGGCAAAACCCCTACAGTATAAGCTGCCAAAACAGTACAAAATATGAAAGAACATTAGAAGTTTTATGGGCATTTAGACATAATAACTGTGTGCCATCCTTAAAACTTTTATTATAAAAATAATAGAAAAATTAAAAACAATATTACTCAATGAAAAATTATGTTATAACTCGCCCTATAGTTCTTTGGCCGATATACAATGGCTACGACGTTAGTCAATTGGAACGATGGTCGTTTAACGTCTACCAAATCAGTTTAATTGTTGTAATACGTTAGCAATACGTTTTCTATCAAAACACGGAAGATTTTGAAAATACTTTTTTTCTGCTGTTATTTCGCCCAGCTATGTTATCTTTAAGTTTTTAAAATTGTTTAGTAAATGTATTTTGCATTTATTTAATTCAAAATAATATTAATGATAACCTCAAGTTCCTGCAGTCTTAATAAGAACGTCAAACGATAAAATTGTTTTGGTTTTTATTGTACAATTCTCATTGCAATGTTTAATTTTTAGATTTTAAACTTAATATTACAGTAAACACGAAATTTTCCTGGACATAAACCTATAGAAACTACTCATAAGACAAATTTAAGAAACCTGGTGCCGTTTTAGATCGTGTGCAAAAAAATATACAAATTTAAAGTTTGGATTTGAACTTATGCCAAGTCACAAGTCACATAACTAACAATATAAAGAAGTAACAATAATAGGTTTACTATTAACAATTAAAATCAAACAATAATATACAAATAATAAACAAAAATACGATAAAAAAAAATATATATACATGGAAAAATTAAATACCTATAACTTCATCAGGCAAAATATACAAAGAGTCTAATTAAGCTAACAAAGAGAAAACATTTAATAATGGTAATAAAACAAAATAAATATATACAACAATCAATATTATAATAAAATAATACGCGTAAAATCTAAAATATTACCAATTCTCAAGATTATAAAGTCATATCTGCTAAATACAAAGTAACTCAACTCTTCCAAAAACATTGTTTTATCGTATTCACATATATTGTATATAATAAATAGCTGTAATCATACAGTCACTTGTAGGGTCAAAATTTGTAACAATTCTTAAAAAAGGTAACGTAAAAGTAAAAAAACTTCTGTGGAGAAAATAAAAAAACAAAAACAAAATGCGCTACTTCATACTTATACAACAAAGGTCAACAGTAGCCGTAGGTAGGAACCAAGACTCGAACTGACCCTTCCCGATGAAATATTTAAAGTGCCAAAGACGCAAAAACCAAACAAAACATCCGCCCATTTTTCTCACTCCAAATTATAAAATCAATCATCATTTTTCAATTAGCCCCAATCCGTGCGTCCCCGGCGCCCGAGCCCGCGGTTCCAAATCTCCTTTAGGCACGTCCTTCGGGCGTTAATCGGCCAAATTTACGAGGAGCCGTCGACTACCGGGTTTACTGTGGCCTGTCAAGACCTCGTTCGCCGTGATTTACTGGCCGGAGCTCATATTATTCATTTTGTGTCCGCGACTAGTGTTGTGTTGGTACGCGTGTTGGTCACGGGGAACACTAGCGCACTCTGGCTGAGTTGCCGGGAACCGATGAAACTCAGTATCAGCTGATTATCAGCTGTTTCGATGTAATATTGATGGATAGCACCAGGAGTGTCCCTAAGAATTTTATACCATAGCGTTGGAGTTTTAATAATAATGAAAATCGTTATTTACCAAAAAAACCCATACAATTACATTGCTAGAATATCATTCACATGCATAACACAAAGCACTATACAGTTCGCATGAATTCAATGAATTCAGTATACAAACAATGTTGGAAAATAAACGGGTTGCCCCTAGGCTAAAGCCCGTTGGGGTCCCCACACTGATTACACATTTTAATAGAAGAGAAAAATACGCCCGGTTGATAACAGTAAACATAAATTATTATAACAATTTAGTAACTTGATTAAAATAAACACGATGCTGATGAATGCAAAGTTGAATTGCAAAACAAATAAAGAAAACAGCCAATTTCCTATTTTAAAAGATCTGACATAAATTTGAGTAAAAAATAAAATAAAATATTTGCGCTTCTGTTAGTAAAACAGAGCTCACTTGAAACAATTACACTTGAGGTCTTTCCAATTCACATATCCAGTCCTTTAACTTTTTTTAAATACATTGATATATTTTTATCTATTATTATATTCCGGTTGGTGATGTTAAACAGTTTCGGAGCATAAGTATAAAATTTCTGATACATTGTCAAATACGGTTTTGGGAGTGGTACTGTATGGTCAGATCGCAAAACTTATGGTTTTGACATATCAATGCGACTCGTAACGCTTCGTTTAAAGAATAATTTTAAAACTTAAAAACAGTTTTTTTTATTTTGTGTGTATTTCTACGCCAGTGGCATTTTTTAACGTTTTGATGGGGAACGGTCTAAACCCCGGTCTTGTTACTACCTAACGTCGACCTGTTGTTAGGAAGCATCATTAATTAGTAGCCCAATGACAAATGGCGACTGGGTCCAGATTCGACCCTTGCGGGATTCGATCCGGCGACCTTTAGTTGTGCAGGCGGGTATTATAACCACTACACCACCCAGCCAGTTTCTAAAGGGAAGTATATTTAACTGCTTAACAATGGGCCTTGAATGTTCAAAAGGGGAGTTTTTAACTATGTTTCTGACGATATGCAATGTGCATATAGTGCAATGTTGTAATGACGTTGACATATATGTTACTCCCCAGCACGAAATCGCATTATCAAGCCTAAATCCCACTAGACCATATAGATTAATCAAAATTTTTGTGGACATAGATCACGTAAAAAGTACAATAATTTTCTTTCCATTGTATACATTTCTCTTTTAAGTTTATTTACGTGGCTTTTCCATGAGAGATTTGTGTTAAACCTAAATACCTAATTTCAGTAACTTTTTTTATTTTTTTTAATAATCTGCCCAAATAGCCTTCCTGGAGCACCTATTATTGTGGTAAATTATTTTTCTATTTATTTCAACTTCTTTTTTAATACTAAACAATTATATTTTGTCTGTTTACGGTTTACTGAACCAAAAAACCAAATACCTAATATCCCTATCCATCATTTTTAAAAGGTGGTTTGGATTTTTACATGAATAACTTAAAGCAGTATTATCCGCAAATTCTGTCAGTTTACCTTTCAGGTTTGCATTACAAAGATCGTTTACATAGATCAGGAAAAGAATTGGTCCCAATACGGATCCTTGAGGAACTCCACAGTTAACAATGCCTACACTACTCAGAAACCCAGAAACTTTAACGCATTGTGTTCTGTTTTCAAGATAACTCGAAAACCATTTTAGTGGCAAACCCCCAATTCCTTCATCCCGCATCGTATTTAAAAGTTTTTCGTGATCAACGGTGCCAAACGCCTTAGTTATGTTTACAAACAAGGCACTGCAAATGTTACCACCACTTTAGATTAGATTAGATTAGATTACACCCTCATAGGTAAGCTCGAGAAAGCTGTGTAAGGCGTCCTGTGAAGATAGGTTTTCTGAAACCCCATACTGATTTTGCTAAAAAATGTATTCATTTTTAATAACTCTAATATCTCTTTTTTGCTGTTTTTTAATGATTTTAGCAAACACAAAAATGATAGATATGGGTCTATAGTTTGAAAGAGAGCGTACGTATCCTTTTTTTTAAAGGGGTATGACTATTGCTAATCTAAGACCGGTGACTTAGATTAGATTAGATCGTAACGGTTTACGATTGATGTTCTATTCCGTTATCTATTGATGTTCATGTGTACTGCGTCGATTTTTTAGCTCTTTAGTTCACAAAACATCCATTAAGTATATGCACAATCTCATGCACTCCCTAAGCCTAAGGAAAATAAAATAAGTGAATTTTCCAACCAAATTGTTCTACGTCACAATCCATTTTTTTAAACCGTATTCTTCCGCTGTGCTCGTAGAACGATTCGAGACCGATTAAGTATAGACAAGGAAGGCGTTTATCAAAAAATGGTGTAAAAGAATCACAGAATTGACATTGATTGATTGGATTCCATTATGGTTGATTATGAAGAATGTAAAAATAAAAAAAACCAAAAAAAGTATTGTTTTATTCATTCAGCGTTTTTTACATCCTAAAATATGGTGGATATAGCTGAGAATCTCACTAAAAGACCACTGATGTTATGGTCCCGTGTAAGTATATATAAAAGATCAATGAGTATCATACATTACCTATGTTTATAGTTGATTATATCTTCAATGAAATCACGGAGATAGTTTTTATTTAGTGCAAGAAATAACGTTCCAAAAATCTGTACACTTTGTACGCGTATAATCCAAAGTAAGTTTAACAAAATGGTGACAGCGATGTAAATCGGTCTCGATCCGCAACATTTAGCCGACAATGGTAATCTTCCAGCACAGCTTATCACTTCGATCTCGACAAGTGCAGACGACGGAAGAGCTGCGCCCCGACGGATGCAGTGATACCATCAGCTGATCACTGATGAGCTGTCGTCTCCACCGCGGCCGTGACAGAGCGGTGACGTCACTCGAGTCTGTTTCCATTTATCTCACCACATTTAAACACTGTATTACACTAAGCACGTTGGCAGGATAAAATTGTGAGAAATGATTTGATCATGGATATGTCTAAAGGGAATGTTTTAGTTCCTCTCAACAGCTGACTTTATAACCAAATGACGTCACTTCAATTTCAAATTTTGGTCTGATGGATTTCACTACTCCCCTCCCCAGAGCAAGACATATTCATGAATCAATAAGACACAAAAATAAGTTACCCTTGAATTGTTCAAGGTTCGTGGTTCGTCGCATCAAAATTTAAGTCCCCACCGACCATTATGTTGACACATACTCCTTTGATTCCTTAGGCTAATAGTTATTCTTTCAATTGAATCAAAGAAACAGGTTTTTACCACCCGTTGAAGGTCAGTAGATCCCAGGGCCTTTTCGGTAAACGGTAATTCGGTCTAAACGGTTTTCTGGTGTAAACAAACATAGGTAATTTGAACGGGCATAGTATTCTAGTTTGTTTCTAGTCTATTTCACTCATAACTCTTTGAAATAACAGAACTAATTATGGACGTTTAAACAATTTTAGACAACAATAGGTTTGACTTAATTGGATAAAGCAAATAATATAGTGGTTTAGTGATTTTTACGACTATTACCGTTATAATAATACCAATAACCATACTAACTTAACTACGTAGCGTTGTATGTCGGCAATATCGTGTGTTTTTGATGTCACACCACGTGTATGTGTCCGAAAAACAGTGCTCTGTGGAGTTAATATAGGTAGGTTAGTGATATTTTTATATCCTTAATAATATTTTCATAGGCCTACTGTCAATAGCCACCAGAAAACCACTAAGACAATGGTTTTCTGTAAACAACTATTCAAACAGAGGTACATATGCACGTTTTGACACTGTTATGCATTTTTATAAACCAAGGGACAGCTCATGTAAAGCCGTATATTGCATTTCGATATTAAACTTCTTAGCATCGATCACCAGTTCTTGTTTTTAACATCAGTCATCACTGTTCACACGGTTCACTACTGATCATCAGCACCATTCAGATCCGAGGAAATGTCTTCGTTGTGTTGTTTTTGCAAACCTTGTCATATCGTAAGTTAGTTTGTTTCCTGAAACTAGATAATACAGATTGTAATATCCGGTATTGTTACTATTGTCTTTTAGATACTTAGATTATTGAAATGACAACCTAACCAGGTAGGTATTTTAAGCCACGTATGAATGAGTGTATCCTTTTGGCGAAGGTAGTGTTAGAGGTTTCAAGCCGCACTGGTCCTTCTGACGTGACCGAACGGCTGCAAAGCACAGTGGCAGTCCACGATACAAACTCCTATATGCCATGACCAGGAATCAGACCCAGGTCTTTTAGGTGGTAGGCCAGTACTCTCTACTCTACCCATTAAGCGATGTCTGCCACGTCATATCGAGAAAATATCACAAAGATGAATACTTTTACGGAACTTATCTATTATGTCAGCCTTAGTCAGTAACAAGACTACAAGATCACGCCACAATCATCTTACACTCAATCCTCATTCATACTGGCTTAAAATACCCATCTTTTACCTATCAGCTGATGATGATCTAGTATTGAACGCGTTCTTCTCAATACTAATTGACGCGAGTGAAACCATTGTCAAGTTGAGTTTTCGTCGTCTACAATGCAAACTCCATGACGACGAGGTTTACGATGAAAATACAACTTGACATTATTGACACCGGCCGCGAGAGCCTACGTTTGAATAATTAAAAATCCATTACTAAATCCGCACTACAAACCTAGAGAAATTCAAAGTGTTTATTAGTATAAGTAAGATACAACTTAATTTAGTTGAAACTGAAATTCCCTCTGTTAGGCATCTTTGCCTTATTTTAGAAACAAAGCTCATCTGGAGTCAACAGATCACATTTTTGTACAATAAACTCTCAAGCAACTGGTTTATATTGAGGAACTTTAAATTTAGTGTAGGCCAGTTATATTTGAAGAGGGCATACAGTACTTAGCTTTCTTCCAAGGTGTTCTAATGGGCTCAGATTGTGGGGTGATTATGTGATACTCAAAGAATCTTTTTAATACAGAAGAAAGCCTACGTAATCCTGTTTTATAGATCTCAAAAAAATTTAAACATGAAAGCTTAGAAAACTAAAGTTTTGTTAACGAGAGGTGTTTATAGGTCAATACAGATGTGTATTCTGAGCGAAACAGTGATGTTTTGATACAAGTCCTGGACATTTTTTTTGAAACCCGGAATCTATTTAATTGAGATTAACATACTTTCTCCTGTACTTATGGCATTTTTTGACAAAAATATACCTTAACAGCGAATGAAAGAATTTTAATATTATTCCTCCATACTCATAGGATATTGAACTTTGAATCACAGTACTTCCACCGCTCTTTTGAAAATTACAGAAGACATTCGATTAGCAATGGATAAACGACAGGCAACCATTCTAACTCTCTTTGATTTCTCAAAGGCGTTTGACTGTGCATATCAGTCAAATCTCTCCTTTTGTTCAAATTACGCAGGGCTGGGTTCTCCGATGGTTGTGTTGACCGTTTTGTGAAAACGTTTTGCAGGGATTCTTCCGATTAACGTGAAGACAATGTTGGTAAGGACCCTTGTTCTGACACACTTCAACTACTGTGACGTTGTGATCAATGAAATGACTGTGGAGCTCTCAAATCGGCTTCAACGGGCACGAAATTACAGCATTCAATTTATTTTTGGTCTGAGGCGTTCCGACCATGTTTCACCATATTTTAATATTCTTTCATTAATGAGGCTTAAAGAACTTCGAGAATTTCATATTCTTCGTCTGTGCACTTCATAATCAATAATAACGTACCTTCTCATCTTTCCAATAATTTCACTTTCATTTCTGATATAAGTACTCGCAACACTCGCAGGGGCTCTCGGCTTCTTTCAATTCCAGTTCATAGAACAACCCTTTATACCAACTCTTTCACTGTCACTGCTTCTAGATACTGGAACCAACTTCCTGATATTCTTAAAAATGAGGGCAACCGTGCTCGGTTCGGGGCGGAGGTGAAGCGTCATGTTTTAGGACGGGGTAGTGACGGGTGATGTGTGTCATTGTCGGGACAGGAATTTGGGCGACAGCGATTGAGAGGTTGGAGCGTGTTTGTCTGATTTAGGTTTTTTTTGTTTAAAAAACAAAGTTAGTTTATTTTATAATTTATTTTATGTTTTGTTATTATTTACAACTTAAGATTTTTATTTTAGTTAGTGTAAATTTTTTTTATTAGAGATTAAGTGGTAGAGAGGACTTTTTAGTCCTAACTTCGCCTCTCAAATAAAGTCATTTTTCATTTCATTTCAACTTTGTCGGAGAAATTATAGCGGCGGCAACAACTGTGGAGGAATCAAAGTCGTCCTCGGCGCTGCTTCCATTCCATTCAGCACATAGGTTGTAAGGACACAACAGGCAGTTGAGTTCAAGATTTCTAAATCAGTTTGTTCAGCCTGGACTCAGACACTAACAAAATTCCAAATAGCCTCCAGATTCTTATGTTCAACTTCTGAATTCTTCAGCACTCCTAGAAGCGGAGTAAGTAGCTAATTTCTTGGTACCATGAATGAGTAAAATGTTTGTGCGTGGCTTGAGGAAACGTGTCTTCGTAGTAATTTGTTTCTTTATACTTGGAAATTCCCGTGCTTCAATTTGCAGTTTAAGCTATGTTCAAGACTGTTCATGTAAGAAAACCCCTCAGACAAAAACGTCTGAGAGGGTTTTCCTGACTGAGGGTACGATAGCATAGAGTAAATTGTTTGGAATGTCGATTCTGATTCCAATACAAGCTTAAAGGAAAGTAAAAATTTTATTTAATTTTAAAAGTCAGGTTCGAAGAAAATCGATGGTTAAATCAATAACCGATAACAAAGTTATTTGCAATGGCGATAATCTAAATACCCCCGTCGCAGCAGACCTGCGTACTCAGCGAATTTCCAAATCAATAATATAATAATAATTAATATACGACAAGTCAAGTGGTCAAAATCTGTCGATGAACATGAGAATTATTTACCTATTCTCCATAAGATTAACATGGGAAAGAGTGTGCAGGTTTGCTGCTGTGAGGAACACTGAGAGTGGGCAGTTATACCTTCAAAAACATTTATTTTTAACATTTATACCAACTTTCATCAACATCTGTCCATAAATAAAGGAGTTTGCCTATTCTCCATATGATTAACATGGGAAAAGAGTATGCAGGTTTGCTGCCATGATAAACACATAAACTATGATTTTTAAGCATAAATGGATGAACCTCAACCACATAAAGCTAAATATAAATTTTTATCCAAAAATATTGGTTAATAAGTGAAATATTAATTTTTCCTTATCCTCCATAAGATTAACATTGGAGCCTCAAAATACAACGTACTGTGTTTAGATTTTTTTTATATCTCGGTAACCGTTGGAGATAGAAAAAAACTTTAAGAAACTAAATTGTGTAGTTTTTTAAGCTGATTTTAGTGGTGAAAGATTAAATCTAAAAAATTTTTAAATTACATATGAAAAACGCAAAAAACCCCATTTTGGGGTACAAAACCCCCCCAAACTACCCGTTCCCATTGACCGATATGTCTGGTTTACGAACTCGTCCGAGCATTTGTAGGAATACACGTCTCTACCAAATTTGGTCTCGATCGGACCATTTCTACGAGAGTTATCGTGTTCACAGACACACATATATATATATATATATATATATACATATATATATATATATATATATATATATATATATATATATATATATATAAATTTTAACGACTATGGTTTTTGGTCTCTAGGCACCTAAAGAAGAAAAAATAACATGGTCCCGGGCTTAAGTCTTGCTATGAGACCTACGGTAATAGCTTCTTCCCTATGAGAAATTCACTAATATATAAAACAAAGTCGTGTTAGTTACACGCATTATTTTAATGATCTTTGATTTTTGGATTCGTGTCTGCTCCGGTCATGCTTTAGGCATATTAAGTTTCCATAAATTCAATTAGTTTTCATTTTATAGCGTTTTAAATTTCTAATGTCAACCTTATGGGGACTATGTTTACAAATGTTCTACCACAAAAACATTTGATTTCTTAAGCTACAGCTGTTGTATTACTTTCCATTAGCAATATGCTTTACTATCCAATGGCATCTGAATCATTCTTTAATGTAAAACTATGGAGTAAGTACAAAATGAACAGATTTATTCACCACGTTAATAGTTAATGTTCTGTCTGATTGAAATTCACGTGTTTATAATTATGTCGGCCAAATAAAAAATAATTTCGGTACTTATACATATTGCGTTTTTTATAATAATCAGCTGTTGTATATATTTCCTATAAAAGCCGTATTACAGTTAGGTTTTGTTTGGTTTTAGGTTGGATTAGAAAAATTGTAAATCAATCCACTCAGATTTATTTGTTTTGCGGTAATGTTAAAAAATGTCTAATCGTTTCAGTACTGTTATTAACTATGCCGCGACCCAGAATATCTAATTTTTCACAACGAAGTCGTAATGCCTTTCGACTTCAGAAAATGGGCAATCTGAAAGTTAACACGTATTTACTGTTAGGCGTTACGAAGTTCACCGGGTCATCTAGTTAAAATATATTTGTAAATCGATAATGGATGATAAAATATAATTATTGATACCTTTTTTTAAGGATAGCTCTCCAATTTAAAATATTCCCGTTGCAGCAGACCTGCGTACTCAGCGAATTTCCAAATCAATAATAATATAATAATAATAATAATAATATATGAAAAGTTTTATCAATACATGTCGATAAAGTTTTAAAGCTTGCAAGCAACGCGGCGTAGAAAAGTATTTTTCATCAGTGTAATGTCAGGGGGTTTATTTTTGTTTATCAGGGGAACAGCTCACATTAGATTGATAAGAAAACGATTAAAATGATAATTTGTTAAACATACGACAGGGCGCGGTCTCTTAAGTCTATGTATACCAAGGGTCATCTGATAGATGATATTTTAGATGGACGACGTCTAAACGTACCTGTAAAAATTCAAAATCCAAAAAAGGTCGAAATATAGATTTCATCATGGGACGGTTTTCCAAATAAAATAGAATACTAACTAGTTTATAATTTTATACAAGTAAAACAGTAATCATACCTAAAGTATTTTTGAATAATTTTAGTTAATTACCTTTTCTTCCGTTAATAGTTTTGTTTTTTCCATACAAATAAAAAAAAAATTCTTTTTATTCTTTTGACTGATAAAGTCAACCGTGAGTAAAAAGATATCCCAGCTATATGTGCCTCTTAAAATTATCCAACTGGATATGGGGAAGACCTTCGTACAAACCCAAACATCGTTTGGTTACTTTTTAAAATCTGTGCGACTTTTTGTGTGCTTTTGAACAAGTTCAAAAATAAAAAAGAACAGTGGAAAGCTCACTCTTCGCAATCAAGTAATTGCTGAAGGATTTTTAAGGAAGAAGGAATATTATAGTGTTAGTGAATACCTCTTTAACTGAGACTCCAATTCTGAAATATTATATAAATTTTACTTGGTACAAAAGTCTCATTACATTAGCGATTCCATAGTCCTAAGTCTATAAGTCTTTAGATAACAATATAAATTTTAATGGTACTGTACGACAAAATGTGTTATAAATAGTGTATCTAAATCTTAAGATCAGTTCATTTAAAAACTGTTTGTATTTACTTCCTTGTGTGAAATAGGTTTAAATCATGGATACGTCCAAAGGGAATGTTTTCAGTTAATATAAACAGCTCTTGTTCTTTTATATTAAAAATTCAACACAATAGCTCTGGTAGTTTCTATGAAAACCTGTTACATATTTTCCATCTTACAAATCACCAATACCTTCCCAGAACTAAGACATATCCATGTCAAAAAGCAACACATCCTGTTACTTTCATTTTCCCACTTATTTCTTTCAACACATTATCCTGTATTAGTATTACCCCTTCAGAGGAATTATCAGGTAAATTATAACTTTATCTGCTTAATAACATATGTATATAATACATTTAATTACCGTTATAGTTAATTGAATTATGTGAAGGGTACAGAGAATAACGGGGCTGAGTCACAATTAGTTCCTTAAATGTTTGGAATTTACAATTTTAGACTGTTTACGGTTTTGTGTATATTTTAAAAGCTAACATATATTTTAATATGATAACATTATAGTTTTATTCTTTAAAATTGTTATTATGAATACATAGTTTAATATAGTAGTTGAAAATTTTTAAAATGGATATAATTTATGTCAAACTAAACTTAATACAGGGAAATAATAGGCTACAAACTCTGGACTTAAGCCTTTTATTTCCAAAACAATTGTATATATATACCGGCCTAAATGATGCCACGTCGTCCAAGACACTGCTCGAGTCGCTCTCTAGGAATGCACCAGGTAGGGCCTACCTACAGTCTTCGCTTAGGAATTGCACCTTTAGTCAGTAACAAGACTAAAAGATGTGACTGGGATGGTGGCGTCATCCTGTAATCCAACTACTTGGAGGTCACGAATTGTGGATAGTTGTGAGCGATGGTCGGTGGTTGTAGTGTTCTCTCGTGTGGATTAACGTCCACACTATTGAATACTACGTTAACCCGCAAATAACATCCTCATAATTAGACCAGTTCGTAATTCAGAGGCCGTGGTTCGGATTCCACGTTAAACTGTAGGTCCCTTAGTTGCCATCGGCTGTTGGGCTATTATTAATTAACAGTCCTGTCTAAGGAACATGTCAGCCTTAGGCAGTAACAAGACTACAAGATCACGCCACAATCATCATCCTACACTCATTTCTCATTCATACTTGGCTTAAAATACAGTACCTACCTGCGTAGGTTGCCATTTCAATAATCTAAATCTAAGATCGCGCCTCAATCATCTTCCATTCATTTCTCACTTTGCTTAAAATACTACTTAACTGGATACCATTTCAGAGAGATAATAGGAAAGTTTATTGCTTTATAGTATTGTGTGTCTTTCTTATGTATATCCTAGATTATATAAACAAATCATATAAATACAAAATTATTCTAGTAAAACTTTGTAAAACTCTTTAAAACTAAACATTAATAATTAATCTATATTAGTAAATGTGTTTTCAACTAACGCATCCACGATTCAATCAGCTGTCTAACTATCCATCAGATAAGGTCCAGCCGTCAATTGAAACCCAGAGGTGCGAGGGACGGATGGGTTTGTAGGACGAGTGTTGACACCCACCGCCCCGCGGGGCCCCGGCCCCCACTGGGACCCACGGCGCCCCCCGGCCCCCACGGGGGGCTAATCGCTTTCCTTTCGTCACAGCTTCAATTGACTCACGATTAATTATTTTGGCCTGCCCAAACAAAGTCCGTGAGAAGAGTGGTGGCCCCGTTCAGCATGCTTCGGTGAGCTCTGGCGTTGAATATGGATAATTATTTTCAACTTTTTGACTTCTCTTAGCTTTTTGGAGAGTGTTGACAATCCGACAGACAAAAACTTGAAACGGAAGTGACGTCATAACAATATATGTTTAGAGGAACTGAAAACATTACCTTTCGACACATTCATGATGTAAGCTATCTCACAAATGGGGGGAGCGTGAAAGCTAAAACAATTATTCAACGAGCTCTGATCATATGGTTAATCTTTTTATGTAATCATGTACCATATTATCATTATATTCAAACTGTCATTTTCCGAGACATGTGAATGAATGAAAGAATGAATAATGTCTTTATTCAAGAACGTTTTTCAACATAGAAATTGTTTTACGAAAAAAAACTCAAGTCAACAGGATAAATAATACTAAAATACATTTAAAAGTTTACAAAATTACTCAAAATCTATCAACTATGATCGTTTCTCCCATTGACTGGACCAACACCTCCGGCCAAGAACATTGGGTTATAAGTTTTCGGACCAAACTAACCAAAACACTTCCTGCCAGGCTCCAAACGCGCACGAGGCAACTCCAGCACAGCATCTGGTCTAGTACTTCGGGATCGAACCTCAGAACGAATTTTTAGTTAACCCCTTAAATACTCAGGCTTGGTTATGGTAAAATCTCTGTGGACTACCACAGTTGAGGAAGGACATCTTCCTCAAGAATCTTTCAGGCAATTCATACCTGAATGTTAAAATGAATGTGTAAGTGGAGCATGTGTGGAATATAATATAGCTTTGTTACTGACCAAGGCTGACAAAGTTTTCTTTTGATCATTAACTAGAACAGTGATCAAATTAAGCTAGACACATTTATGTTTTGAACCGTCTACAGTCAAATTACCAGTCTCATCTACGAGCTTTGTTTGATGAGTATGATCAGTAAACGTTTTTTGAAAAGCTCTGATAAGTTCTGATTAGCGAGATTTGATCAATAAGCTTTGTGTTTAAGTTCAGTAAGTTTTTTTGACGGTTTTAAACTTTTTTATTTCCAGCTTTATACCAGCTTAGTCCAAGATATTGTTGTACAAATAACATTATGGGGATTGCTATTCAACTCATACAAATTGTCGTATAGGCCAAAAAGTGGCGTTAACCAATACGACACTAGCTTTTAGCAATTTAGCTTTTATGAACATTTAGTGAAAAACTATTACGTAATGATTTCTATGCAAGTCAAATACTTAAAACCTTTTAACAAAATCTTCCACTAGTTTACGTCATGTACATAATCCAAAGACCATCGAGTTAATGCCTCATCAGCCTCTCATTTGGTGGCCTTTGTCCCCAATAAAAACGGCAATTGATGATTGTCTAATCAGCTGTTGACAGCGTTATCAGTAATTGTGATAACGACGTCGAAATCGGGGTAAAATACGGGAAGATAACGCTTAAGGGGTGGTTGACTGTAAATTCGGCTCGAATTACAGGGTAATGTCATATTAGGCTCAGATAAAAGTTACCTAAAAAATTATGTTTACAAATTTATGAGAACGTCATTCAAAAATCAAACTTTTTGCTTCAAGTTAAAACCTCCTTCTCTGAAAGTTTCATTTTTAAGTCGATAGCCTTTTAATGTGTCCAAATTTACAGTAGGCTAATGATATTTGAAAATATCAGCCACTTTTTCACATCTGAAAAAAATTTATTCTTTATGATTTGTATGTAACTAAAGTATATTTACATAATAATTAGCAAATTTGTATGGACAAGTGAGCTATTCACATGACCCGCATGGTAAGTTACGCCCGGTACCACGAAAGATGTTCATAAATTTTTCCTGAAAACGTTTTGGGGTCGTTCAAAATTATATATATATATATATACATATAGGTATATATATACATATATCATATATACATAACTACTATATGGGTGGATATAGCACCCCAAAAAGTGGGGGTTTTCAATTTGTTTATGTATAATATTTGAAAAATCCTTAAATTTTATTTTTACCATTGTGGGCATCATTAATCATGACTATGTCAATTGGTTACTGATAATTTTAATAGTCATACATTGTCTAATGTTAATCTTATGGAGAATAGTCAATATTATTTACTTGATATTCTTTTAAAAATTTGGTACATTGCTATCTAATAAATTTAGTCTTAGTAATAGTACTCATTGAGCCAATAACACACTTATTTA
The DNA here is from genome assembly GCA_023375725.1 of Nephotettix cincticeps. NCBI lineage: Eukaryota > Metazoa > Arthropoda > Insecta > Hemiptera > Cicadellidae > Nephotettix > Nephotettix cincticeps. The sequence goes on along the minus strand of CM041787.1, from coordinate 33,825,532 downwards.
CTTGAATATTCTTTCAAAATTTGGTATGCAGGTCTTTCTAGTTACAGTAAGTTGTATTGACAAATCCATAAAACCCCTAAATTTAATGTTTCTTACGGCAGTCAACCTACGTACTCATTGCCAGTGTAATCCTTAGAATAGATTCATTGGTATACTCGCTTGATTATTGACGTTATTTCAAAAATTTGCTTTATGCTTTTTCTTAATTAACTTAATAAACAACATGTAAAAATAACCCTTAATGCGGCAAGCCTGTATAGTAATATTGGATTACCATGATGGGAATAAAAGTTCTATGAAATTCGCTCATAAAAAATGAAATTCTCACGCCAGCGTGCTGCGTGCGACCTCGTCTAATTTTATAGCAAGACACGAATTTAAAATAATTACCTTATAATATTAAAAGTTATAATATAAATCTATATTTATTTATATATGACATTTTATATATTTTTTATATGTAGGTCCTAATTTCCTTTATGGGACGGTGAAGTATTAATTTCATGGATTATTGGGTAGAATTCTTCTCTCACATATTTGATAACAATAACTCAATAACTAATTTATTTAGCAAAGAGAAAATATACATATTGCATTAGCCATGTAAAATACTAATAATTCAAAAATATAACTAAACAAAATTTATTTCAATGTAAAAATCATAGGGCCACTAACTAATCTATATAAGATTGTTCGTCAGCGAGGAAGCCTTTTAAAGCCTTTAAGGGTCTGTTATGGACTTTAGATGGATGGGTATTGAAGATTTTGATTGCGTTAAACGGAAAATGTTTTTGAAAGTAGTTGAATGTGAAGATACTCTGAGATGTAAATTGTTACGAAGTGGTTATGGGTGGTTGGTTGTGGTTTAAAACGGAAAAATTTTAATCTTAGAAAAGATTTAAGAATGTAAATGCAAGGGAATCTTTGATGATATGAAAACATCTGGGTTCTTAAGGTTTTGCCACCCCACAATGCTACTGCATTAGCAAAGTGTGTATAAACCACATCATAATATGCAGTAAGAAGTAGGCTACGTTTTCATAAAAGATTTGGCTGATTGTCGAAGAAAAAAACTCCTGCACATATTGTGCTATATACAACATCGATATGGGGATGAAAACTAAGATTTTCGTCCAGCAACAAACCAAAAAACTTAACCTGAGCAGCGGTTTAAGTTTTACACAATTTATGTCTGTGCTTATTAACACAGTTGGTTTTGTATGATACTTACTATCTGTAGACGACCATTATTTGTCACCCTCAGGCGAGATGTGTCATCTCTGGTGTCCCTCAGGGTTCCATACTGGGCCCGTTGACGCTAGATAAAAGTGTGTATTCAACATTTTTAATTGGAACTTTCCTATGCAATTTAAAGACTGGGATGGTGGCGTCATAATGTAATCCAATGACAATCAAATGACCTGCAATCAAATGACTGCGTAAGCTTATTGTGTCTAAATTCTCTAAGTCTAAAAGGGGAGTTGAACGCAAACAATTTTTTTGTGATTTTTATTTTTATGTTTATTGTTATTTTTCAGTATTTTCTGAACAATAAAGTATAAAATTTAAGAAACAAAACCTACTGCAACATACTTAAATATTTTTTAAGTTACCTCTGCACTCTCATTTCTGCTTCCAGCCATTACAACTTCATATAGAGCTAGTTGGTTTTTGCGTTTTGTCGTAAAACTGGATTTTTGTAGTATAAATGACCTGTTTTTTCAAAAACTATTCAAGATATCAAGATGAAATTTTTACTGTTTAATAAGTAAACATAGAAGATGCCACTTAAATACAATTAAGTTTTTGTTAAAATTTAACTGGATTTTAACATTAAATAAATAAAATAATTGTTATTTTTAACAAGGGTTTAGTATAAAAATCATAACATTTTTAATTTTTGCGATAAAGAGATAAAAGTAGATCAGCAGGTTTATCAAATACAATTAATAAGGGTTAAAAATTTTATCTTGGTATCTCAAGGGGCTACAGAGATAATGGTACTTAAAGTTTGCAGTTTATAAAGGGGCTTAAAGCCGGTTTAACTCCCCTTAAACTCTGGTAAGAGGAAAGAAAATAAACATTTAAGAAAATTTACGAACAAAAATGGTTCGATAAAAAACCCTTCCAATTGTTATAAGTCCAAGCTATACAACATTTTTTACATACAGCATACTCACAATCTACAATCATTGAAAGGGACAAAAAAGAAGTATATTAGGAAGACTAAAAAACAAATTTATTGTATATAAACAAGTCTTACCGTAGAAGTACTTAATAACAAGTTAAATGTTCAAATATTATTTACAAAACAATATAACTAAAAATAGAGATTCTATGAGAAAACAATAGGCTTAACTGTTGATAAAGTTATTTAATTAAAAATTGCACATTGTGTAACATTTTTTAGAGCTTTAAGACATACTTTATAGATTGAAGATTTATGATAATAACCTAGTTGTAAGAATATAAGTGTTTAAACTATAATAATAATAATGTATTATCAATTATTATGTCGTGATGTAAATAATCAAATAAGTGATGTATTATGTAGGTCTAGTAAAGTATCGTCAATTTGGATTAGAATCGTGGATTTATTTAAAATTTATCTTCACAAACGCTACTTGATCACTAAAAACACCCAATTAAAACGTTTTTTTAAGTTGTTCAGCAAACAAATAACTATGACTAGAGAGTAACCCTTTTCTATGTAGCATAACACTTTTAGCTAATATACAAGTGAATTCATTCTTAATGTTTTACAAATATAATCTGTGTCTACACAAAGGTATGATTGGGTAATAATTCTTTAAACTTTTAAAAATATATATATTTAACAATTGTGTGGACATAAGTCGTAATATAAATTCAATAGATTGTCAACCTACGTTTTACTTTTAAAAACTTTTTACTTTTTTAATTATGTATATGAATTATAATCACGTCAATGTGTTGAATTATGTTTAAATCCCCCGTTAATACAGCAATTATGTATCTCAGAACACTTTTCACTTATGACCTAGTGGAGAGTGTACATAATAAATACAATTAGAAATATTTACATGAAATTAAAGGACAAAATAAAAAGGCACTTAACATCGGGCAACATCGCCTAGTAATATCTCTAAAGAGATTCCATAGCAGATCCTAAGTAATTATGAGAAACTTAAACTAAAACAAGAATACAAGACTAATCTACAAATGATTGTGCGTCCTCAAACTAAAACATTTCATGGACAATATAATGTAAACAATACACAATGGAATACACAGAGTGTTTCAATATTACACAGTTTAGATTCTAAGTCCCGGTAAACAAAAAAAATTATTAAGGAGTATTTTAAAGATTTTTGATATAAAAACCCCACCCCACAAAGGTAATAATAAACACTTTTGTTTCGGTTTTATTGGCAATGAGACATTATGTTCCATGCCAAGTTTAATGAAAACAAGTTTTTTTGTAATTTCCATAAAAATAACATTGAGACAGACTAAATGCAATAGACTGGGACGTTGGTATTGTCATGCAATCCAGCTACATGGAGGTCACGAATTGTGGATAGTTGTGAGCGATGGTCTGTGGGTGTAGTGTTCTATTATGTGGATTAACGTCCGCACTATTGAATACTACGTTAATCCGCAAAGACCGTCCTCATAATTAGACCAGTTCATAATTCAGAGGCAGTGGATCGGATTCCACGCTAAACTGTAGGTCCCTTAGATGTGCCATTGACTGTTGGGCTAGTTTACAGTTCTGTCTGAACATTTCAACCTTCCTCTCAACCGATCTTGTAGTCAGACTACAAGACCGTGCCACAATCATCCTACACTCGTTTCTCATTTATACTTGGCTTAAAATCCGGATTTTGTGGTCCGATTGCCATTTCAATAACCTAATCTAATATAATATTTGCCAGAAAAAATAAAATTTATAAATTTAACTTTTCTCTGGATCTATCAGTCGTAGACTAATACTCAAAATACTTTTTTTGTATTTGACGGTTTCATTGTTGATAAGTTCATTTTTGTAAGAATATTAAAAGTAGTTATTTATTTAAGTGAAACTTTTTTACAAAGGAAATTGTTTTTACCGAAGCGTAGCCGAGCGCGACAAAGGGACAAAAAGGACTTTAATCCCTACAATTAACTATTCTTTACAATTAAAGATAAAGTAATTAATTAATCTTTAAAAATACCCACAATTAACTAGCCTGAATCAACATAATTTCCCAAGTTCGCTAACACATCCTCAAAGAAATTAATGCAAATTATCAGCTGACCGCTCAAGAATTTATTACTTCTGTCAGCTGCTATTATTTCTGATGGTTCATTACAGGTTGTTCCCGGTTTATTCCATGTTATTCCTATGGGATTACTTTTTCTCCCTTGGGACTAAAAACTACATACGTTTCTCACTTGGGACTATAAGTATTATTTTAGTACTCTATTCCAGAGAGTAAAGTACAGCTTTACATAGTATGCCTAGGTGTTTGAAAAAATATTTTTTGACATTTAAAAGCCCATAATTTTTTAACCGTCATCTTTAAAGATGTATGAGGGTACTGCCATATTGTTTTGGGTCCAAACCACTATAAAATGAAAAATTTTAATCAAAGTTGTTAGAGCTATTTTTGGGAGTCCGGATTTTTTAATATACCTTTGTAGGGGGAAGAATTAATTTATAAAAAATAACTTAATCTGATTCCAAAAAATGCCAAAATGCTTATGTCATTTTTAGTGGCTCAAGATTTATATCTTAAATTATTTATATATAAATTTCATTAAAGAAAGGTATATTTTAAATAGTTTTATGTGAATCCATATAAGAGTTTGACAACACCCTGTATAAATGTAAATAGTCATACTTTGCCTCCCCAACACTGTGTCAGTTTACTATGCACCAGATCTCTGACACTCAATTTATATTAGTAATTCTATGTGTCTTCAATAAGATATCGAGTGATAGATTCTATATTCTTGGAACAGTAAGTACATACTACTCATATCATGGGATATGACTAAGAAGACATTTATGGCTCTATAAAACGTGTGGTTTATCTTTATAGGTGTGCATATCGATTATTGGAGAAAATAAATATCGATGCTTCATAGTGACATTATGATTAGAATAGTTTAAATAAAATAGTTTTTAGTGGAATTAATAGTTTTAATAAACTGAAAGTGTTCAAGTAAATGTACTCCCTATAACCAGTTTGATGGCTTTGATCTCGTTTAAGTTGTAACTTAAATAAGTATTTTAAAATTATTTTGTTTTCAAAGAAAGCACCGATATAAAAAGTGTTGTATTTACTTTCCTGTGGGAAATAGGTTATATCATGGATATGTATAAAAGGAATATTTTCAGTTCCTCTAAATAGCTGTTCTCATAACCATATGACGTTAATTCCGTTACATTATTGTGTCGCAAAAATTGCTAACCATCCCCAGAGCTTACACTTGTCAAAATGGATAAAAAAAAGACTAATTTAGAATTGTTTTAGGTCAATTAATACATTACACAATCGGGTTTTGTACGAGACCGGGTGGAAGACAGTTGCAGTCTTATTTAACTGTAATACATTGTAATGATGGTTGTTAAAATATTTTCATCTGGTTGTACAGGACTGTCCTAAATAAAATCTTTAGTTTGTCACTATGAAAGGTTTTGAGATTCGTAGGGTTGAAATTGCAAAGACTTGACAATATAAATAATTAAAGTCTACTTTGGTAAATGCTAAAAATAATTTTTTTGCAACCTCAATAGAAAAAATGAGACGCAATTAAAACAAAACAAAATATCCACCTACATAAAACATTTGTAACATTTACACAACATGTTGGGTAGGCAAAGAGCATAAAAATCAATCAAGTGTTTGACAAATAATATTTTGAGCCTGATGGTTTGTGAGCAGAGCGAAAGATAACACATTAGTTGTAGCTGGGCCACGAGGTGTCAGAAGGCCTCTGTTGAAGGTACTGGTAGGACGGGAGGTACTGGTTGTTCCACTGTAACACAGAATACACCAGCTGTTCAGATATACAGGAACAGGAAGTGCAACTATTAACAGATAGGAACAGGAAAGGGACATACAGCTGTTCAGACTGATAGGAAATGGAAATAAAGTAAAGGCTTTCAGGGAACAAGAAATAAAACTGTTAAAGAGGAACAGCAACTAAAAGTATTCAGTCAGGAGCAAGAAAATTCATTCATCTAGAGCAAATTCAATTATTTTTTAACTTTTCAAAAAAGATTATTTACTTATCAAAGGTACAGTTCCTATACATTTTTTTAAATAATGAAATTCATACAGAATAAATATCTAATACATTTTTGGAATTCACGTTTGTAACTGGAGATCAAAGTTCATAGATGAAGTTAAAATTAAATTTTTATGAGATTTTAATACAGAACAAGAAATAGTATGTTCAACCTATTGACAAAAATAAAAGAGTGGCTAAAGGAGAAGACGAAGGTATCGTTAAATTTTCCAATTTATTAAGACAAAAAGGCTAACTATAATGGTTACCACGGATAAAGTTTAATTATACACTGGCTCAATCCAAAGATATCTTCACAATTTTAAGGGCTTTTAACACCTTCATTGATAGTGATGTATGTTAGGCGAAAAAAGGAAAACAAAATTGATAGATTAATGGTAGATTAGGGGTATATGTACCTGGGGATGGGCCTGGTAAGACTGCTTGCTCGGCTGGAGCTCGTGGTAATGCTGGCTGCACGGGGCGCCATGCGTGGTCGGCGCCCCCGAGTAGTCCGGGTAGTGGGGCGCCGCAGGGGGCGCCAGGGCGCCCGGGTGGTACTGCAGGTACTGCTCCAACTCCTGGTAGTCTACGTGGGCGTCGTCCGCGAAACCGACGTTGACGACGCCGGGGAGAACCTCGTCCAGGCTGCCGCTGGGGTCGCCGACCAGCTCTCCGCCTGGGTAAACATTAAGTTTATGGTATTTCTACTGCATAATTTCATTATTTGAAAAAAATGTATTTACTTCCCTTTGAGAAATAGCTTAGATCATGGGATTGTTCAAACAGCAGTCCTTATAACCACATGACGTCACTTCCGTTTCAAACTTTTGTCTGGCGGATAGCCAATATAACCTCTCAGAACTAAGACAAATCTATGTCAAAATAAGAAGGATCTCATTCAGTCCACAGGCGTTCGGTCCACCGTCACCTCTTTGTTGTGTGATGAGGGAGGGTGAGGCGGAGACGCCCCCAGGCAGCCTTCTGCGGAGTTGAGTTAGGTTGATTATTGATAAATTTATCTTGAATAACCACCACTTTGGCTCCAGATTTCTCTTGTGAATGCTTTCTCCTCCTTGTCCAATAATTAAACCTAATTTTGGAGCAGGTACATTATTGAAACTGTTTTGTTGCTCTATTGGAACGGCATTTTATTAGGAATATACTTAGGTAGGTATTTGCAGAAAAAGGTATAGCGGATACGTGGAAAACACTTTGGACCGATCCACTCTGAACCGATCGCATGGTCCCCGTCACAACATCAAAACCTTCTAATAAAATTAAAACCCCTCTTTAAAATACATTTGTTGGACGACAACTGAAAGGTTAACACTGCCTTTTTTAAATGAAGGTCGGGGTCAATTTTTTGTTTCATCCCTTCTGAGTTTTGAAGTTTTAAATTAACACCATTTGGATAGTGATTTTCGGAACACGCTCACAAAAATAGTGATAACTAAAACAAATACGACTACATAGACAAAATACTCCCGTCGCAGCAGACCTGCAAACTCAGTGAATTTCATCAATATCTGTCGGTAAAAATGAGAGTTTGCCTATTCTACATAGGATTAAAATGGGGAAAAGTATGCAGGTTAGATGCCTTGATAAACACATGAACTACGATTTTTAAGCATTAATGGATGGATCTCAACCACATGAAGCTAAATACCAAGATTTAAAGTGCTATGTTGTGTAGTTTTTTGAGCATTGTCTAATGGTAAAAGATTAAATTAAAAATTTTATATGAAAAACGAAAACCCCCAATTTTGGAGTACAACCCCGCCCGTTCCGTTTAAGTCGATATCTGGACTACTAACTCGTCCGAGTAAATGTAGGAATACAGAGTAAAGATGCGTGCTCACAGATAGATACTAGTATATAAATACAATTTTTAGCGACAATTGTTTTAGGTCTCTAGGCTCCTCATAACGAAAAAGTAATTTGGTCTGAACCGGTCTTGCCATGAGACCTACGGTAATAGCTTCTTTCCTGTTGACATTCAGAGTTTTTACTTGTATTTACTCGTCTGATGTTGGGAACAATTGATATTTATGCTTCAGATAAATCTTTCCAAAAAAGGTACAACTATTTTACAATGTCTATTATTGTTTAAAAATGTTGGTTTTTACAAATTTGTTAAAAGCTTGTTTTAATTCCTCCTCCGGTGTTATCTTATCGAACTTTCTGATACTGTAATTTTGTTTTTTTCCTCTCTTCAGCTTTGATGGAGAGGAAAGGTCCTTACTGTCAATAATAATTAGAGGCACAATCATAGTCAAAAATTATTAACCGTTATATAAAAAGAGTAGGCCTGTACAAAAAGATCTTGATCATCACTTCACTAACACACTTAAAAAAAATTCATTTTCGGTTTTAGTTTGAATTTTTTTACGTCTTCACAAATCACGTACAATAATCTACTTTTAATTTTCAAATTCGACCTAATTTCGACAGGTGCTCGGCGTCCCCCAAGGTTGCATCCTTGGTCTCGCGATGTTCACGCGCTCCCCGGGAGGTTGTAACCTCCACATGAGTGTCACTAGGTGAGAGTGTCGAGGACCTCGCAGGGTAATGAGGGAGAGAGAGTGAGAGATGGCGAGAGATCAAGTAATTAATTTGTCTGTGTCAATTAAGAGAATTTTAAGTAATACTCAACTCTCTAATATCAGTTGATGATAGTTTTTTAACCTTTATAGGCTCTATCATATTTTTTTAAATTACGTTGCTTTTATTCTTTTATTTTTAAATAATTTCAACTGACTTATTGAAATAAAAAAGGAAGGAGAACATCATTCAACGTCTTCATGCACATAAAATTGAATTAATAACTCAAAATAGTTATAATTATTTATTTTGTTTTTCCATCCACAAAATCGACGTTCGTTTTAGTTACACCCAAACATAAATCCAATTTATGAGTAGATACATGAGAGTTGAAAAATCCCTTATTTTTCTATGGTTAAGGATTTTCATTTAAGGTAAATTTATTTTAGCAATATTTTATTATTATTTTAATATTGTCAATTTAGTTTTGTTTAGGTTAATGTGTTGTATATAATTTATTTTTATATAATTCAATAGCTATTAAGAACTCGATGTTTCTTAAAATATTAAGAATACGATATTCGTAAACATTCGCGAACGACGAATTTAGTTTGTGTGAGGAATGTCATGGAGTTAGTAAAAGTGAAAAAAACTGTTTTGCCTTCTCTTCTTTTTACCCTCTCTACCACTTTTTTACTATCCTACCTGATAACTGTGCACAGGAGAGAGATAGTCCACCGGAAGGGCCTCCATGTCGGACCCCAAGTCGCTGAGAGCTGCCCAAAGGGCCCCTGTTGGGGGTGGTCGGAGGCGTAGGAGGGCCTTGGGTCTGGGGGCTGCAAGGGTCGTCCGTACTGAGACAATCTTCACTCTTCATGGACCTGTAATAAATAACCGAGGCTATTAATTTTGTATGCTTTATCAAATGCTAGGCGCGATAGAACACTAACGCACATGCGTCCTATTAACCTCAACGGAATTTCTACAAGAAATTCACAAACAAGAGTCAGCCTTACTAGTGAAATATGTCATTTCACCTCTATGAGAACATCAAATAGTGGTCAAGGTATCAAGTGGTAAAGTCGTGACGTAAGAAGCTATGTAATTATTTAACTTGATTTGATACTTTACCCATCAGAAATATGTAATTATTTAAATTTATTTTATACTTTAACCATAAGTTTACGACTATCGTGTGGTCAGTAATGCTATCACAAAATTAAAATTGCTCTCGTGAGACTAAAATCCGAGATGGTGGAAGTACTGTAGACTTTTAAGGGAAAACTGTACAAACTCTCGAACCCTTGACCTCTTACACCGACGTCCTACTAAGCGAACCGTTAGGCTAGCTAGATGCCAAAGAAGAATTCACCGGACAGTAGGATAGAATATTGTTGAAACGTCAAGGGTGGTAGTTAAATTGCACTGGACCAATAATTCCTATTCGATAGAAAAAAAACTAAAGTCATCAAGCTTTTTTGGCATGAATATGTTAGTAAGGAAGTGGCGATGCCTAGTGGCGGCGAGCGGAAACGCGCCGCCTCAGCGTGTTGAAGCTGCGCGTCGCCACTTACTTACTGCGCATTTTCATTTGCAGAGGTTTCCTACGAGCCGTTTTTTGAACGTATTATTTGAAATAAAAGTCGCAGTGAACGGGGCCTAATAGATGAAGAAAGGTTCTAGTCTTGGAGCTAAGGCTCGTTTCAAACAAAATGTCCTGTCAATTGTTATAGTTATTCAAAATAACCTGTTTTTCATACATTACAGTCAACTATATTTCAGTGTTGTGTACATAATATCAAAATAATAAAATGCACCTTCCAGACTACAAAATTTCTTACTCTTTCGTATGACACATTAACTTTGATTCTACCTTCAGTACTAAAAGAGGAAAACGGCTTTTTGTAAACCGTTGCGTTTCGGTCGCGCGGCAGGGGTAGAATGGAGCCATAATTTTGAAAAGTCAGCTGCAAGGATCGAGTCTACCCGTTAAAGAACTAATGTTACCTCCAGTTACCAAACCTCCATGGCTTTTGCCAAACTCCTGTCTTATTTCGGTCATTAAAATTCATCTCCTAACAATTAAACCTAACAGTTAATAGATAACTCAGTCTTCGGTTAAATGGCTATCCTTGTAGTTTTTTACATGTTTTGGCTTGCGAAATTGTCAAACAACTATAAACAGAAACATCCCCTGGTGTTGCTTTGCATTAATAAAATTCACACATCTTACACATTACATTAAACAAACAATAACGAAAATAACAAAGACCCGTCACCAACACTGCCCACCACGTTCTAGAGCAAGATCAGACAGGTTTCCACCTCGAATGGCGTTGAAAATATAATTTGTTATGAACTGGAGTTTGTCATTCTTGGTTCTTAAAGGATTAATATATTTCAAACTCACGTAATATATCCATTCAGTTTCCTTTTTGACAGTAATGTAACACTCTAAAAACCATTGTTTATGTCCTGCATGTCGTAATTACTGTTAATCAGGTGTTGAGCAAATTTAACCGACAAGGATAACCATTGAACTGCAGACGGAGGTATTTCACCAACTCTGTCACCTGGCGCAGTCGTCCCCGTGTCGCATATACATGACTCCGTGTAGGGACCGAGGGAGCATCTGCGGGTGGAGGTGCAGGTCGGAGGGCTTGCTGGGGCCCGGCCCTAGGGGCTTGACCGCCTTCCGCCTCCTCGGCTGGTACTTGTAGTCCGGGTATTTCTTCTTGTGGATCACTCTCAGTCTCTCAGCCTCGTCTTGGAAAGGCTTCTTGTCATGGTCGCTCAGCTGTCTGAAACAGATAGGAGGGGAGTTAGGCGTGTGTGGTGTGTTCAAGGGGTTTTGAAACTCCTTAGAAAGTTTTACGTTTTGACATAGCTCTAGGGAGCTCTGGTGGAAGGATTGGCAATCCGTCAGATCATAATTTTAAAACAAACGCTACGTCATATAGTTAGTTAGTTATACAGCTGTTTAGAGAAACTGAAAACATTTCCTTTCCCCATTTCTGTGGGGGGGCTGATGTTTTCGAGAGATTTGTGAAGTTTGTTAGGGAGTTTGACACTTTTTGAGGTTTTCAAAATATATTAGACAAAGGATTGTAAATAGATGGTAAGGTTATGAAGAAATAATTGTTTTTAAGTTTTTCCATTTTTTAAAATTTACATTATTCTATTTAGCTTGACATTGTATGAAAACTTAAATCCCTAAATACTGTACATCTACTTTACATTAATTTTTTGGCTCGTCTTAGTCTAGTAGAGCATAATAGTTTCAATAAATAAAACTAAAATTTCAATCAAACAAAAATGCGTAAAGACGTTGTAAGAAATATACTAGGCCTACCAAGTGTCATACTTGTAAAGCATGCATGCATGCATGCATTGTCATAAATACCAGAATGGAGCAGTTGGGATGGAATTCTGGGAGAAGAAATATAAAATAGAGATTTATTTGGGACTAAAGACAATAATTAACCGCAATTTGAAAACAATACGATAAACCTTCACCCTTCGTTGGTCAAATATTTTACCCCATTCTGGCAGTTGTTATCACAGTTGATAACGCTGTCGGCTGTCGTCAGCTGATTAGACAATCATCAATTGCTGTTTTTATTAGGGACAAAGGCCAACAAATCAGAGATTGATGAGACATTAACTCGGCGGTCTTTGGAGTAAAATAAGGAGATTACGTAATTTCATGGTCTCTTATTAGTTTATGGGGTTGATCATCGATTTCTTAGTTTTCTGATTGTATATTGTAAGCTTTTAATGATAAATATTAACTATAGTTTCACAAATAAGCTAATTGAAGACTCATTATACAATACATCTAACATAAATTTATATCAAAACTGTGTTAAAACTATTTCGACAATTACTCTCCGATTTTTACAGACAGTTATGTCTTCTAATTTTGATACGGTTATTTTCAAATTGTTTCCAAAAATGTCTTAATTTAAAGAAATCGTCCGAATTTCATTAAATTTGTTACATGGGTGCACATTACCTATATCTCCAGGGATTTTTTCATTTGGTTTTAAACCATTAAAAAAATGTAAAAAATCTCAAATTTCAAACTTCTCAAAATCCGTTCTAACTATTTTGATTAAAATTTAAAGGTTTATAGCTTTTAGTATCCAAAATAAAATGACACCATCCGTATATCTGTAAAACTGGTTCAAAATGTGTTGGGTTTTAAATGGCAAACATATATTATTTTAATTTTATGGCAAAACATTATAAAGTAATTTGACTATCTCCATTAAAACTTGCTTGAAAACTAAGCAAATTAGTCTACGACTAATGGTTCCAGAGAAAAGTTCAATGTAATGTCCATGGTAGACGCAGTACGTTGTCTGAGAACGACCCAACTAAAGAGCAAAGATAATACTAATAATTAATTTTAATAACTTTGGTGTCATTAGGTAAGGAATTAAATTTGACATAGCTTTTTATTCTAATACATGTATAAACAATCAATAGAGTTTAAGCTATTTTAATTTCGAAAATCTTTATTACCGCCATTTTGAAATAAAAAATATTATCATGTTGATATAATTTTCTAAATTGGGTCCTTATTATTCAAAGACACATGGCACGTTTCAAAACGATCGATAGAAAAATGACTAAGATAAAATATTTTGTACATTACCACCAAACTTAAACTGGGACCGTGGCGTGTCCTATAATCCAACTACTTGAAGGTTACGATTTGTGGATAATTATATACTATGGTCGGTGGATGTAATATCCCTTGATGTGGATTAACGTTCGCAATGTTAAGTACTACACTCACCCGCAAAGAAAATTGGTTTGGATCACAAGTTATTGAAAAGGATACAATTAGACAGAGCACATTCTTGTTAACATTTTAATAGCTCTATCAATCTATGTGCCACAATCATCTTACACCCATTTCTCATTCATACTTGGCTTAAAATACCTACCTGGGTAGGTCGCCATTTCAAAGGGTAATCAAATCTAATCTAAACCAGTTTTCGTTCAGTTCCACATCGGCTCTGCACCCGCAAATATAGTCATAAAGGTAGAGAGCGCGTCTTCAAAGGGTTTCCCAGGTTATCAATTACTTCCGGTGATAGCGGTGGCAGCTGCGGCCCAGCTGGTTATCTCTGTCTCCCTTATCACTTCCTCGGCGGCACGCGACGTTTCCTCACCCCCACACCCCTACCACTTGCGACACCTCTTATCATCTTATCTAAGTAGTATGTTTTACGGATTACGCAATATACCAAATACACGGGATTTCCAGATAGCGTTGTTAGATGTTGAACGTGAAAATATACACACATGTACAGTTGTAGTACCGATATAAATGTAAAATTATTGTCTTAAACAAATTTAAAGTTTCAAATCCGACTAAGATGCATTGTTTTTAACATTGAATTTAACATTTTTGTTTCTAATTTAATACAAGAAGTACTATTTACGAGTTACGAAAAGATTCCTGAGAATTAATAAACAAAACCGATCCCACAAGTAGATAAATCGAATCGTGAGAACCAGAGGGTTCTATCTATATTTTGGTAAATTTTGTTATGGAGCTTTTTAAAGTTTACTTCCTCTTACAGTCCAAATTTATATTGTAATAAATTTAAAAAGGTTATAAATGATCAATAGTTTTCAATATTATTATTCATTTATTCAATATTATTAAGAGTGCATTTTTGCATTTTTTTACAATTTTTTTACGTGGTAGAAACCGCAGATAGAACCTTTTATCTCTAAGTAAAACTTTATGAATGTAGATCTATCAAGTTCTTAAAACAGAATTGTACGGTAGTATACATATGTATAATTTTGAATGACCATATAAACCGTGTTCAGGGGGTTGTGTTATGAACTTCTATCATGGTCCCGGGCTTAACTGACACCATGCGGGGCAAGTAAATAGATCATTTTTTCATACGAAATTCGCTAAAAAGTTACTGTTTTGTTTTTGGTTAACGGAAATCATGGTGTTATCTGAACGATTTTTCTTCTATCTTTATGACGAATGTAAATACTGTGAATGGTATATGCGAATAAATATCTATTTGATTTAAACTCCTTGTTTCATGAAAAAACGAATCAATAAAACATAGGCCTATAATACATTTCGAAAGAATAGTATTATAATCCATATAAATAAAATTAGAGTTTTGACTATACATTGTTCAGAATAATTAATTTTTTAGTTATTTTTACTTTTCGTGTGTTAGAGAAGCAGAAACCGGTCTTATCTCAATTTTAGCGAATTTCCCATAGGGAAGTAGCTATTACCGTAGGTCTCATGGTAAGACTTAAGCCCGGGACCATGTTATTTTTTCTTCTTTAGGTGCCTAGAGACCAAAAACAATAGTCGTTAAAATTTATATATATATATATATATAAATTTTAACAATGTGTGTGTGTGTGTGTGTGTGTGTGTGTGTGTGTCTGTGAACACGATAACTCTCGTAAAAATGGTCCGATCGAGACCAAATTTAGTAGAGACGTGTATTCCTACAAATGCTTGAACGAGTTCGTAAACCAGACATATCGTTCAATGGGAACGGGTAGTTTTGGGGGGGTTTGTACCCCAAAATGGGTTTTTTTGCGTTTTTCACATGTAATTTTTAAAAGTTTCTAATTTTATATTTCACCATTGGCTTCAGCTTAAAAAGCTACGCAATTAAGTTCCTTTAAGTTTTTCTCTATCTACAACGGTTACCGAGATATTAAAAGATCTTAACACAGTACGTTGTATTTTGGGGCTCCAATGTTAATCTTGTGAAGGATAAGAAAAAATTCATATTTCCCTTATCAATCAATATTTTTGGATTAAACTTGGTATTTACCTTCATGTTGTTGATACCCACCAGTTTATGCTTAAAAATCATAGCTTATGTATTTATCATGGCAGCAAACCTACATACTCTTTTCCCATGTTAATCATATAGGGAATAGGCAATGTCCTTTATTTATGGACAGATGTTGATGGAAGTTGTATAAATGTTAAAAATAAAAATTGTCTATGGTAGAAATGCCTACTTTCAGTGTTCCTCACAGCAGCGAACCTGCACACTCTTTCCCATGTTAATCTTATAGAGAATAGGCTAATAATTCTGATGTTTATTGACAGATTTTTATAAAACTTGTCAAATATTATTATTATTATTATATTATTGATTTGGAAATTCGCTGAGTACGCAGGTCTGCTGCGACGGGGGTATTTGTCTGTTTGTCTGTGACGCTCCAGGAGGCATTTTACGCCGTTTCTCCGAAAAAAAACGGGAGAACTGATTACAATGAAACTTATTTCATGTATTCTCTATATTCCAGAGAAGGTTTATAAATGCTTGAAATCGCCCGCCGCCCCTTGAAAAGTAAATAACGAGCATTTAAAAACCCAATTTTACGCGATATTACTCGCATTTTGATTAAGTTTTCAATTAATAACCTACGGGTAATAATCAGCTGTCTTTGTAGTTTGAAGATTAATAGAAATAAAAACAATCAGCTGTCAAATCATTATTAGTTAGTTTATATTGCTCATTGATTTTAACCCCATTTTGAAATCATACCCTACTATATTAAAAAACTATTTTAATGTATAACCAATTATAATAATTGTATAAATGTTTCTAATCTATTTAATTGCAAAGTAATGCTACATAATAAAGCTGGGTATCGATTTATTTTCTTTTTATTGATTTGTTTAGGATTTCAGGTTTACATTTTGGTATGATTATCTTTCTTCATTAAACTGAATCCTACAGCCTGTACTAAGGTGGACTTACTGTTAGCAAAGACAATCTATTAATAGATTGTCTTTGCTGATAGTAAGCTATAAGAATAGTATAAGAAGAAGAAGTATAGTAAGAATAGTATAATAAGTAAACTCATAAATCAAAAATATATCTCTTAAGGGCTGGGCTGTAAATCATTTTGTAAGCACTAGGTGTGTAAATCCCCTTTGAAATTAACCTTCAACGTATGGCTACTCGGCAAGACATAACAGCTGATGGAAAGTAAATATCGGCTGATGTGTTTCTAATACCAGCTGTTAATTGGTTGTTCACATTCCCGCGTGGGGCGCTAAATATCTGGGAGCGTTCCCACACCCTCTTAGGCCAAAACTGAAAATTAGGGCTTTCACTCAAACTAGCTGACCACACTAAAATTTGATTCAACATCTTACATTTGACTATTGCATTATTGCACGTATTTATTCAAACAAGTTTTATCGAAACGACATTATTAAACTAGAAAGTCAGGGGTCGCTATAAGACAAACCGATATAAATTTCATTCTGGCGCAATATTTAAATCATATTATGTGAGGAAGAAAAACTAAATTTAAACAAGTGCATCTTGAACAACAGATCCTTTATCTTTTGTCGCTTAGAGAATTTGAGGCCACAAGACTTGTATGAATACTATTATCTATGTTTGCTTCCACCTATCTGTGTGAAGCAGATTTTTATAAACACTATACCTCCATCATATTTTAGCTAAGTCTAAAGTTTAAGGCGAGAATCACTTTTCTGCTGATGGAGGAAAAATTAATCTTGCTTTATAATAGTATAAAGTAATATTTTTCATACAACTAACATTAGGTAAAAGCTTAACTATTACAAACAGCCAATCAAAAGCACATATTTATACTGAGTTATCTTGTCGTAAAGAACTGTGATTGATATATGGCATATCATGTTCATGTTTAGTGTAGGAGAATGTAATTTTTCTCAGGTAACAGTATGATTATGTTCTTGGAGATTCTTAGTAGATACATCGATCCTAACAACGTGTGTGATTATACACTTATGTTTATATACAGAGTGTCTCACCTTACGTAAACCAATAGTTACCATTTATACTATGCATATGGGCAAACTTCTTATTGAGGGCTCCCCTTTGTTGGAGGATTTAAAAAATATGTCCACCATTTTCCAATATTCCCAACAACTTAAAGATTTCTCATAGAACACCCTTTATTTTATGGTGTTTTTGGATAGAACTGTTAATTTACGGACGTTTTTACTATAGATAATTTTGGTGTAAATGTAACCGTTTGCGAGCTACTGTTAATAATCTTCGTGAAAACGACTGATTACCAGATTTGCAAGCAATAAACACATTGTAATAAAACAGCTGATCAACAATATAACATATTTTTGCGCTTTTCATAGAAAGCGGAAATTATTGAAATAATAATTTCAAGTGAATATTAAAATGATTACTTTCCGAATGAATCACCTTAAGCACCATGGTTTTGTTTTCACTAAAAACTTGAAGAATCGTTCTAAGGCATACTTATGATACAATCAACAAATAAACGTTAAAACACAGTTTTTAAAATAGTGTATTTTTTCGGTCACACCACCGTAGAGTGAATCTGAGTGTGTTAGGTAATGATTTTTCCATGGCATGAAGCTTTTCTACTAGCGAAGATCAGCCGATTCATTTGCTAGGATCATTAATGAATAGAACAATGATCAAAGACAACTGGTACAGGATCGAACCACCAAAAACTTGGTTAAAATTTTGCTCTGGCTGGAAGATTGCTTGATTAGGCTGGATAAAACGCTGAAAAGCTTCAGCATCACCTATATAAATTTAATTTCATCTTACCCCTACCTTGTCAATTAATCAGTAGTTATTAAAAATTTCAGTCTAAGTTATATTTGTGTATATTCTTTTTTTCATAGAAATCGGTCCAGTTAAAATCTAGGCTATTATTGTATTCCACATTGACAATGGAATGCAGTCTCCATACATCCCGAAGTTTATTTATTTCGCTTCGCTTAGTCGTTTTATGGCTACTATTTATTCATCATGTATATACAGGGTGTCACAAAAATGCGTGATGTGCTATATATGCCCTGATTCAACATACAAAAATAAATCTAAAATATAGAGAAACCTTATTTTCTATTTCTATTTTTATTTTCTATTTTTTTTTTTGGTTTAACAATCAAAATGGCGGAACACGGCCATTTTGTTTTTTTGGATGGACTTTATTATTTTAAAAACACTTTGAGATATTTTTACGAATCTTGGCAAAAGTATTTAACACTAATGTAAGCAATATTTGTAAACTTTTTTAACTTTAAAATATTTAAAAATGGCGGCCATTTTACATTTTAATGTCAAACTTCACTGATTAGCTAAACTAATTAACTATATAACATAAATTATTACAGTAAATTTATAATAAATATTGGGGCTGCCTTGGTTTCTAAATAGTAGAAATAATAATTAAAACAAAACAATGATAATATGTTTAAAAAATGTATTTTAAATGTATTAATTGATTCCGCTTGGTCACTTTCGGTCCCGGTTGAAGGAGTGTTCTCCCCATCCAAGTGACTGATAGTCATCAAGCCATCATCATCAGCGACCAGGGTCAGGCCATGATCTTTGGATCGCCGCCCTTGTCATTAGCGATTCAGATCAAAGATGGCGCTGCAGTCGCGTATCACGCCCGCTGTGCCGTCAGACCACGTGCAAAACATTTCAATATCCTAGTTGAATTTTTTTACAATACTATAAACATAATTGGAAATAATGAAACTAAATAGCAAAAAACTATATTTATAGATTAGATTGGATTATTGAAATGGCGACTCAATCACAATGTAGGTATTTTAAGCCAAGTATGAATGAGGGTTGAGTGTAAGATTGTGGCGCGATCTTGTAGTCTTGCTACTGACTAAGGCTGACATGTTCCTTAGACAGAACTGTTAAATAATAGCACAACAGCCGATGACAACTACGGTACCTACAGTTTAACGTGGAATCCAAACCACTGCCTCTGAATTAGGTACTAGTCTAATTATGAGTATAGTTTTTGCGGATTAACATAGTATTTAATATTTCGGATGTTAATTACTCAACACTACACCCACCAAACATCGCTCACAACTATCCACAGTTCGTGACCTCTAAGTATCTGGATTACAGGATAACGCCACTGTCCCAGTCCCATTAAAATTTGATTCGTATAGATAAACCTATTTATATAGGTAAAATAGGTACAGTTTGAGTTTTGTCCGTAAATTGCTTTGGATAATGATGTGTTTAAAGATTTTATATCCCAGAAATGAGTTTCATATCAATGAATTACTATCAGTCCCTTTGCAACGCTCCTTCGTGAAGACGTAAGCATCCGCTTTGATGAAACTTATTTTCGTTATCTATAAAATTAATTTGGAGATGGCTTTTGTTTATTTTAAACTGCTCCGCAACCTATTAAACTAAAACAAAGACCTATCAAAAAGACCTATGTATGGTATACAAAATATCTTGTTACGGTAGTCGTTATTTCAAATTATATACTATAAATACTTAACCTCTCTTTTGATTCTTGGTATAATTACTTAGAACTTGTATATAATTTTTAATAATTTAATAGTAATCACAAACTGGTAAAGAGTAAGTAAACTGATTTGTCTTATACCTCTAGAGGATATATAAACGTTAGTGCAGTCCGTCCTGACCGGCTGGCAAGTGGTTAGTGTCCACTTGAGCTGTAATCCTATACTTCATCCTGTTTTTTATATTTCCTTACACGGAGTGGGGATTTTGAGAAGCTAATGATGTTTAGGTTCTCTAGAAACAAAATCTAAAAGTCTAGTTTTATAAAAATTGAGATTATTATCCCTGATAAGCTACTAAAAAATAGTTGGGCTAAAATAAAAACAGTTCCATTATTTATTCAGCTGTTTATTTATCATATTGGCTAATGAATCACTTAGTCTTAGAATAACCAGCTAACTATTTAATATTAAACCCATTACGTTCAGTGAACTTTCATCAAAGCAGACCGTTGTCTGAAGCCGTGTAACTTCCTTAATAAAGTTATTGTAATAAGTTAATATAATTTCTTTGATTTTCTAGACAGCGACCTCTTCGTGGTACACCCGGTATATTTACGTCTCGTTGCTTAGTTAGACTTTAAAATATTTTTTTACTTAACGCATTAAATTTGTGAGTATACCGGTGTAAAACTATCTACAATTACACAAATAAAAGGCTAAAAGGATTGCGTTATAACCCAAACGTAAAGACAAGTATCCTAAATATGTATTAGTTAATACAATACAAATTCTTTAGAACATGAAATCTCCCTCATTTCATTAAACAAATTTCAAGGCTCTGGAAGTGCCTTATCCAGTGCTAAGTTCAAATTTCTTTTTTGTCTGAGATCGTACCTAGTTTTACGATGATAAAAATAAATTGTACAGCATAAAAAATATCCTAGAAACAAATAGATTAAATGGAAAGGTTGGGTCAATCCGGCTCGAAAGACCAATTGTGTAGGAGGATACTTTACTGTAAAACATTTTAATTCGAAGGACCGCGGGAATATAATAACAATAAACGGTACCAGTGGACTGACACATACTTTCTCCCTTTATAGTATATAGTAAATTTAAAAAATCAGTCTGATAAAACTACATGTTCTACAAGTAATTCCTATCATTAATAATTTATTGTTCAATTGTATAACTCTAATACCAAGATTTTTTGAGCTGGTTTTGTTCGGTGATTTGACCTTACACTTCATACCAAGTTTCATAAAACGTTCAGTAAGGAAGAAATTGATTTTTTATATTTTCCGTAAGAATAACATTGCTTTCAGACAACGTACTGCGTTTTCATACACGTACTGCTAATCTACACTAAATTTACTTTTTCTCAGGAACCGTTAGTCGTAGACCAACAATTCAAAATACTAATTTGTTTAGTTTTTTAAGCTGGTTTCAATGGTACACCGGTATATTTACTTTTATTTTTTCGTGAAAAATTTAAAATTATTTTTTTACTTAAAAGTCCATAATTTTGAAGTCATTACAGACATACTGGTGTCAAATTATTGAGTGCTCTGTGCACTATAAAACTATCAAATTTTAATCAAAATCGTAAGAGCCGTTTTTAAAAATTGGATTTTTCATTTTTTAATTTTTATGAACTATAAAAATCAAAAATTCAAAAAATGAAAAAAACTCTGGAGATACGGTGACTATATAAATACATTAAATTTCATCTAAATACAAACGTAGCTGTGGCACTACACATCCAGACACACACATACACACGGACGGACAGACATACACGCCAAAAATTTTTTGGATTCAGGGTAAACATATTACCCTCAACTCAAAGAAAATTTTTGACGAAAACAAAATTCTCCATATATACGATATAGAGAAATAACAAAAACGAGAAGTTACATCACTATAAATATTTGTTCCCATTCAAGAGACGTGTCAGGTGGTAGAGGATCGCCCCAGCTGTTACATATCATATCGTCCATATCAGTTGCATGAAACTCTTAATCAACAAAATGAAAGGTGAAAGGAACTCACAGGCAGGGATTGCAAAGCTTTCCTACGTGTTTTAAAGTTTCGCTTAGTTATAGGATAGTAGAGAGCTGTAAGCTATGATAAAAGACATCAGTAGCAACATACCATTAAATTAAAACATCTTTGGCTTAATTCATAATTGGTTTGTCATATGGCCACTTCATACAACACAGATGTGTCTTCCGCACTGTTGGTGTTAACGTTTGTGAATTTCTATGTAACCGGCCCAACGCGTTAATGTTAGATTTTTATGTGAATTTTAAATTTTTATGTAGTTTTAAATTCGTGACGTGACTTGTATGAAGTGACTGTATTACAAGGCTTGCTAATGAGAACTCCGAAAATATTCTCCGCCTGGCTACAAAAATAATTGAAGACGACAGGCATTGTAACGTATTAATAGAGCATGCTAAATTGTAGGGTTTGTGATTCTTTAAAGAATGTTGGTATTTCGAGATAGTATTTCCTAGTAGCTTACAAAGCAGTTTAGGAGAGTTTGATGATCATTTTTGAAGCTCAACACCTATATAGCTTACAAAAGCTTATTTTGAGGCGAAACTAGTTTACCTGTGGCGATTAATCATTCAAGTAACAGAAACGATAAGTCATTTTTACTTTCCCAAAACGATCTGACGCTCGATATATTTCCTGGTAGGACAATAATTGCGCCACGGACCATTTTTTTCGACCTGAAGTCAGAAGATGGGATCAGCTGATTTATTAGATCAGCTGATCTGCCCATTAGCTCGTTCGCCTCGTTGCCACCCGTTGTAGTTGGATGGCGACTCATTTGCTATTTTTAAATTCACTTTTTTATGCCCCAATGGTGGGCGAAATGAGAGGAATCAAATTACTGCTTTAATTTTGCTGTGGGAAATTGTGTAACGTATCTTTCAACAGATTTTATTTGTGACAAGGGCAATCAAACAATTTGTTTCCAAATGGGTTGTAATGTACCGCTGTACATTATTATTCACTGCTGTTATTTTTGTACCCTCGTCACAGCAGATCTACATAGATCTGACGAGTACACACTTGTTAGGGAATTCCATTTCCATTTTAATGTTTTTGTGATACACCGTAACCAAAAACATAGTTGGTTGTTGGTTTTTGCCTAGATTTTCATCATGGATTATTAGATCTAGTCTATTTGAAGCTTTGTAAAAGGTTTTATCTAAATATTTCTAATAATAAGCGAAGTATCAGTTTTAACCTTTTTCCCATAAGGTTGGCACTCCAAAAGACAACGTACTGTGTTTGCCAGTTTCTATACATAATCTCAGTAACCCCTTGACACAGGGCGGAAATTTAACCCTTCGACTGTACTCTCTTCCACATCCGGCCCAAAGTCTTGCTCAGCTGGGCATTATGAGGGTGTGGGTAGTAGTCTGCTAACTTAAACTGTCACTATATCTCTCATATTATATTTAATATGACGTTGTATGATCTATGATACGAGAGTGTACTCACTTCCACATCCGGCCCAGAGTCTTGCTCAGCTGGGCGTTGTGCAGGTGAGGAAAAAAGGTCCGCTAGCTTCAACTGTCACTATATCTTTCATATTATATCTACTATGACGTTGTATGATCTATGATACGAGAGTGTACTCACTTCCACATCCGGCCCAGAGTCTTGCTCAGCTGGGCGTTGTGCAGGTGAGGATAGTGGTCTGCTAGTTTCCTCCTCGCCGCTTGAGCCCACACCATAAACGCGTTCATCGGCCGCTTCACATGACTCTTTCGTTTGTCCGAAGACGACCTGGAAGAAGAAAATTTTACACTAAGATACTTATGTTGGAAGATCTTTACATATCATAGCTAAAAACCTACCTCCACGTTTGATCTTATAGAAGTGTCCCTTCGGCACCGCTATATTTGAACCAGAATATATCGACTTATTGAGTGAGCCGATCTCCTGAGCTTCCACATCGCAGGTCGGTTAAAAGAGGGATTCAATTTGTATACCTGTATTCCAACGTAAAAATTTATAAACGCAATAACGTATTAAGTGTGTTCTGCAGATAGATTCTCGACCCTATCTGACAGAAGTCACCCGTTCTTCGTTATAGGACTGGAACGATGGCGACGTCCTGTAATCCAGCTACTTGGAGGTCACGAGTTGTGGATAGTTGTGATAGATGGTCGGTGGATGTAGTGTTCTCTTGTGTGGATTAACGTCCGCACTCTTGAATACTGTGTTAATCCGCAAAGACCGTCCTCATAATTAGACCAATTCGTAATTCAGAGGTCGTGGTTCGGATTCCATGTTAAACTGTAGGTCCATTAGTTGCCATCGGCTGTTGGGTTATTAATTAACAGTCCTGTCTAAGGAACATATCAACCTTAGTCAGTACCAAGACTACAAGATCGCGCCACAATCATCTTACATTCATTCCTCATTCATACTTGGCTTAAAATACCTACTTGGGTAGGTCACCAATTCAGTTAAAAGTATAAAGTCCCAGGAATGGGTTGTATGTAAAATAGTTTCGTTGGGTTGGTTGTAGCGTCTTAGATTTACTCATAACTAGTGCTGGGCCTTTATGTCCACTTTTCAAAAGTAGGTTCAGCCTGTATCTCTGTCACTCTTTGTAAAAGTCTAACATCAAGGACAGTAAAGACCATTACAAACTCATTCCTCCCGAGGAACTTCAGACCCTGTCCCCATCCGTCCCGCAGCATAACCCGTCTACCCAGTTTATGTTGTATGTGGGGCAGGCAGCATATAGTTGTTATGGTGCCTCTTTTACGGCCTTCGTCAAGTGCACAGCTGCTACTTTAAACACGTGTTTATGGAGTAACATCTCATTAGTTTCTCCATTTGCAAATAATAATGGTCGCTACGTTCTCGCAGGTGTTACTGATTAAATCAAACTATGAATGTTACTTACATCGGAATGTAGTTTCAGAATTAAATAACGTCTAATACACAAGCACTAGTTCATGATACACTCTGTATGTGGTTGGGTAACCCAGCTGTAATACGTTTTAGCACAATAACACAAATGGAATCAAAAATTCTCTGCTATTGGAACTAAATTATTTTCTACTACTGGAAGGCTAATTAATATGTACAACTTTATACTCTGATGTATTCTGATACTATCAAACCTCACGAACAGCCTGATCTACATACAAACGGGAGATTTAAACGGTGGGAGATTTTCAAAGTTTGTACATCGATGTACCTTTGTGTATGTGTGTAATTTATTCTTTCTAAACGGCAGCCAAGACAGACAGTTACAAAATAACATTACTGTAAATGTGTCTAATATGTTATTCTAAACCGATTCCACGAAAACTATTAATTGATCTATCTTTTAGGTTTTGCTAATAAGTAATAAAATGTTTAAGTTTAAGAGAAGTTATCAATATGTGTCGTCAATGTCATGTAGTAATTACATAATTACAGGGAGTCCTACGTCCAAAATTTTATTTTTTGGTAATTTTAATCATTTTTGCTAGTTGTAAAATTTAGACGTTACTGAACATTTTGATTCCAAAAACAATAATTTTTCATTAAACTAAGTGGTGTATATTCATTTTTAAAAATTGGTCTACACGGAGGTTCTATACAGTTTATTAATAGCTGCCGCACCAACAACCCAACTGACTCTTTGATTTTCGAAAAACCTTTTTTAAACGTAGGTATACATAGCTTGGAAATCGTTAAAGATATTTTGATGAGCTTTGATCCCATTAAATTTATTACATATTGCAGCTTTGGTACTAAAATTATTATGTTTGGTTCACAATTGTGATCTAAGAGGGAAACCTCCGTAAAATATATTTTGGAAAAAAATTATAACTACTCGTATGTATTCCAAATATTTTCATAATCCTAGTACCAACAAACTATTAGATATTGAATAACAGCTGTGCAAAATTTGAGCTACCTATGAACAGTAGTCTACGAGATATGTATACCTAAAATAAGACAATTTAATGGGGCCTTAAGAGTCAGCATCAGTGGTAGCCATCTTGGATTTTAGTCCCGTAAGAGCAATGTTAAATTCTGGCCTAATTCCTAATTATTAATTCCTAATTATGGCCTAATTGTTAAATTCTCCTTGACCTATTGTCATGAATTAACGTAAGAGGTGTCAAATTAAAGGTATTACAGTCCTCAAGGGCACCACCTTACAGAACTTCTTATTCTCGCTCACCATAAAAAATAATAATGATTTATTTTGTAAAATATTCCTGGATTTTTGTTTTTATATCAAGTTAAATTTGTGAACATATTAAAAGGTCATGCCCTTGAGCCACATCTCATCAATGTACTTCCAAAGTTTTACATTTATGCTTTGATAATTAACGCCACTACAGACGCCAAAGTGGAGGTATGTTCCGCCAGAATTTAACATTGCTCTTACGGGACTAAAATTCAAGGGAAACGGATTTTTGGCAACCGCCCAGCCCCCACCGAGGGTCGGAACCCTAATTAGCCCTCGACAGCGGCCTTTTGGCAACCTCAGTTTCATCCCAAAAATTCTCCCTTTTCTCTCTGAAAATCCCTGCCTCGTTATTTAATCCCATAATATATCACTCTTATCCCTTAAAGTCCCTCCCTCGCCCCGGAATGGCAGGCTATTCACGACTACGGGGAACCGGCTATGAATGAGCCAAGTCCTTTGAACTAATACCATTATTTCACAATGGACGTTACAGGATGTACGGCTAGATGGAATTGGATTTTCCAAGTAGAATGTTTGAAAGACAATGATATAAAAGACAAGACAACACCAACAAATATAGGTCAATATGGTGAACTGTTGAAGTGTTACGATATCGTCAACAGAAATTGTTTTGTACAAAGTCCTAAATATTAATAAACTTCATGTTCATGCAACTTCATTCATAAACTTCATATTCAAACTTATTTATATAGATTATAAATTGAAAGTTACAAGTCTCTGATTTCAAAGAATATAAATCGTTAATTCTTTCCTGAAGAAGTTAAGTATGGGTTTAAAAATAAGACCAAACAATTCATAATATTGTACCTCTAAAATTAGTTCAAACTTAACAACAGACAGTACTTAGACTTAGTAATCACACACTTGAAAAATTAATCAGGCGTTGTGCTTTGTTATTTTTCGTCTTTTCTTCGCCCGCCGCTTCACGCCCTTCTCTAGCGCGCTTTCTCCCTCATCAAGCCCGGCACACGAAATCCCGGAAATCCCCACCAGGGAGAACAGCGGTTGCCAAAAGTCCGCACCACGGGTTGTGACACTTTTATAGCCCTCTGCGATGACGAATGGGATAGGCAAGGTTGCCAAAAGTCCTACACCCAAAATTCAAGATTGCTACCACTGATGCAGACTCTTAAGGAGCGTCGGATTCGAATACAATCGAAGAGTACACGAGAAGACATTTTGACTGACATTGTCCAATGCGAAGAGTTTGGAATAGACGGATACGGAGTGCTGACAAACCATATCGAACAAGTTAGGACAAAAGCACGATCAAACTGGTTTTTCATGATTGATGTTGTCTGGAAAAGTTTCAAAGAGCTGTCATACAATGTATTCTGCGCATACGCAGCTGAGGAAATTATATTAGAGGAATACAACTGCCCGGATTTCTGTTCTGCCTTGATCGGTAGCGTTCAATAACATCATCAAACGCCATCAAACTAGACAGAATAGAACAGATCAGAACTGACTGGGACGGTGGCGTGTTCTGTAATCGAACTAGCTCACGAATTGTGGATAGTTATAAGCGATGGATGTGATATTATCTGACGTGGACGTTATCCACACTATACAATGCTACATTCATTCGCAAAGAGCATACTCTTAATTAGACCAGTTCGTAATTTAGAGGCAAAGATGGTTTGAATTCCACGTTAAACTATCCCTTAGACGCTATTGACTGTTGCGTTGGGCTATTAATTAACAAAAAGTGGCAGCCTTAGTCATTAACACGACTACAAGATCGCGCCACATCTTACCTGGGTAGGTCGCCATTTTTAAAGATAATCTAAAATATCGAAACATCTTGTTCTGTTCGATTATGTGTGCGGCCTGCTAGTCTTCAAAAAATTCACTCTGTTAACAAAAACACGTGTCCATCCTAATACCCTAAATGAGATGTAAGCCAGCCGCCCTCTCCTAGTGCACATTTCACAACTCCGTGTTTGGGGCAATAATGAGTTGGCGCCTGCGCTTTTACCAACAACGCGCTAATGAGGGATATTATATTTGTTAGGTTGCCCAAACTGCTAATACAGCCCGTGGCGCACCCTCTGTTTAGGAGGGATTTTATTCAAAATGCGTCCGAGGTAGGTAAACATGTTTGGAGAGCGAGCCTCAGAGGTAGGAGATAATACTAATGTGTTGGTGGAGGCAAGTGTGGATGACATGGTGATAACATTTGTGGCAGGGGTGGAGGAGTCCTTAAGAGTCTGCATCGGTAGCCATCTTGAATTTTAGTCCCGTAAGAGCAATGTTAAATTCTGGCGCCTATATCTCCTTGACCTATTGTCATAAATTAACGGAAGAGGTGTCAAATTAAAGGTATTACAGTCCTCCAGGGCACCACCTTACAGAAATTCTTATTTTCGCTCTCAATAAAAAATAATAATGATTTATTTTGTAAAATATTCCTGTTTTTTCCTGTATTTTTGTTTTTATATCAAGTTAAATTTTTGAACATATTAAAAGGTCATGCCCTTGAGCCACATCTCATCTATGTACTTCCAAAGTTTTACATTGATACTTTGATAATTAACGTCACTACAGAGGCCAGTATGTTCCGCCAGAATTTAACATTGCTCTTACGGGACTAAAATTCAAGATGGCTACCACTGATGCAGACTCTTAACTACGACTGTTATGTGGATTTTATTGCTGAAATGTTTTCTGCAGTGCCAATGATTGCATTAAGTATATTATTTGCACTATTTGATGTATTAAAGACTATTTTTGTATTGGAATGAAAGAAGATCAAATCATAGGATACCTACAATGTTATTTCTACGAGTTCCCCGTTTTACGTGTTGGATTCCTTCTTTTCGTCCAACGAGCATTTCTGGGACGAGTTCAAAATTTATCTGAAAGAGTTTGATTGGTCGCGGCAGCCCGTTATCTCAAACAGGCAATATAGATGATAATTGGTTCATGAGTTGTGATTTATAAGGCCTCATGAGGTTAAAAAATAAAAATAATAGTAATAAATAAATAAAAACATAACGTTTAATGATTCAGAGTACTCAAGCATTTAGGCCTACCTCGAAAATCAGTTATTTGATTTACATTTTCGAAATAAAATATCAGTTTTCATTCAACATCGTTCTATTTGTCAAGGTTTTTGAGAACGAATTCATTTAAAATATAACTTGATTTATCTTTACACACTTTTTCAGTTTCACATTTATAGTTTTATAGTTTCAGTCATCGATTGAACCTCTCTAGTCCCCGTTTGTCTTTAAGGTTTGATACAGATTGTGTGATTGAAGTTCTATATTATTGTTGTCAGCTATATAAAATGGATTGGATAAATCTGCTGTAAACCTTTATATGGTAACGGCATAGCCTAAGATCAATTTGTAATTTCATACTTATCAAGAGTTGAAAATATTTTATCATGGGCTCCAAAACAAATAGGTACATTTTTAGTTGTCTAATTTTTAGGACAGAAAATTTTACGTATCTGAAATTTAAAATTGAGCCCAGGTTGTGGAGTATTCCATCTCAGTTGTAAACAAATTCGCAAAAAGGCTCAACAAGGTAGGAGAGATGAGGACCATTCATCAGATGGTCGACTCGACGGGACGAGCAGGTTAACAAGGTGGCGCAACGACACAACGACGGGTAACATATTAAAAGGTCATGCCCTTGAGCCACATCTCATCTATGTACTTCCAAAGTTTACATTTATACTTTGATAATTAACGCCACTACAGACGCCAAAGTGAAGGTATGTTCCGCCAGAATTTAACATTGCTCTTACGGGACTAAAATTCAAGATGGCTACCACTGATGCAGACTCTTAACTACGACTGTTATGTGGATTTTATTGCTAAAATGTTTTTGGCAGTGCCAATGATTGCATTAAGTATATTATTTGCACCATTTGATATATTAAAGACTATTTTTGTATTGGAATGAAAGAAGATCAAATCATAGGATACCTACAATGTTATTTCTACGAGTTCCCCGTTTTACGTGTAGGATTCTTTCTTTTGGTCCAACGAGCATTTCTGGGACGAGTTCAAAATTTATCTGAAAGAGTTTGATTGGTCGCGGCAGCCCGTTATCTCAAACAGGCAATATAGATGATAATTGGTTCATGAGTTATGATTTATAAGGCCTCATGAGGTTAAAAAATAAAAATAATAGTAATAAATAAATAAAAACATAACGTTTAATGATTCAGAGTACTCAAGCATTTAGGCCTACCTCGAAAATCAGTTATTTGATTTACATTTTCGAAATAAAATATCAGTTTTCATTCAACATCGTTCTATTTGTCAAGGTTTTTGAGAACGAATTCATTTAAAATATAACTTGATTTATCTTTACACACTTTTTCAGTTTCACATTTATAGTTTTATAGTTTCAGTCATCGATTGAACCTCTCTAGTCCCCGTTTGTCTTTAAGGTTTGATACAGATTGTGTGATTGAAGTTCTATATTATTGTTGTCAGCTATATAAAATGGATTGGATAAATCTGCTGTAAACCTTTATATGGTAACGGCATAGCCTAAGATCAATTTATAATTTCATACTTATCAAGAGTTGAAAATATTTTATCATGGGCTCCAAAACAAATAGGTACATTTTTAGTTGTCTAATTTTTAGGACAGAAAATTTTACGTATCTGAAATTTAAAATTGAGCCCAGGTTGTGGAGTATTCCATCTCGGTTGTAAACAAATTCGCAAAAAGGCTCAACAAGGTAGGAGAGATGAGGACCATTCATCAGATGGTCGACTCGACGGGACGAGCAGGTTAACAAGGTGGCGCAACGACACAACGACGGGTTTGTGCGGACAAAGCGGGTATTGAGGGCGGGAACCGAGCGAGACTGCGCGCCACAACACCGACCGCCACACGGCCGAATACGTCACGGGTCTACGTCACGCTGGCGCCACCGTACAGCCTTGCAACCTTGCAGCTGCGATACATCTCAAGCTATCGGATGTGTTGTGTACTATCATTTACATTTTTATATTAATTCAATGTTCTGTAGACGTTGGTTAACTACGATTTACTTTATGGAAATATATATCGTTCACGATTCACGACCGTGTTCCTTTTTTAGTCTTTCTAAGGTTTTTGACATTTTTAACGTTTGTGGGGAACAGTCCAAACCCCAGTATTGTTAGATTAGATAATTGAAATAGCAACCATACTACAATGTAGGTATTTTAAGCCAAGTATGAATGAGGATTGAGTGTAGGATGATTGTGGCGCGATCTTGTAGTCTTACTGAAGGCTGACATGTTCCTTGGGCAGGACTGTTAATTAATAGCCCAACAGCCGATAGTAACTAAGGGATCTACAGTTTAACTTGAAGGCCTAACCACTGCCTCATGCGGATCAACGTAGTATTCAATAGTCCGGACGTTAATCCACACAAGAGAACACTACACCCACCGACCATCGCCCACAACTATCCACAATTCGTGACCTCCATGTAGCTGGATTACAGGACAACGACCTTAAATGTTAAATGGCCGAGTTAAATGGTTAACGAAAAGAATGCCATTATTGGAACCCTCGGTGTAACTTTTCAACCTAAATCATAATTTAGGTTGATATTATTCAGGACTGGGTATGAAAGTTACTCTCTTTTTATACATATTAAGCCAAAAAGTAATTTATAAATAAAATAATTAATCAAATAATATAAAATATCATGGTTCTTTGGGACGGATTTGAACAAACTGCCTGTGTATAAAGTTCTCTTCATTATTATATATGTTCTATTCTCACATTAGTTGACAGACCATTTCAACCATTATAGTAACATTTTCTGACGATCATGAAAAATAATAAAATTTGGTTTTATAGGTCATAAATTATTTATTTTAAAAACTAAATACCTACGCTCTCCGTTATAAAACATCGCAGGAAAGCCAGAACGACGTACGCTCCGAGAACTGATTCGATTGTTATTTTAATCTCACCACACCGACGGTATATGTAGCGTGTAAGCTTATTAGAACTGCATCACTGGAGATGGTGAGTAATCAAGGTTGGCAGCCCTGAGACCAATTACCTTCCCGCAGTGGTGCCAACTGGTGACAGATGACGCACCTGTGGCCCACCTGTCTTGCTATCATCACATCTTCATCTGCCGACACAGCCAACTCTGATAACGGGATATTTAAATCCTCGGGGTTGGCAGCATTGAAATGGTCGGGATTCGTTGGCTCTGTTTTGTAAAGTTTTTGATTTATTTGAATGATCTGTTTTTCCAGTGCAGCTTAAAATAGATATTCATTATTTATCTTGCTTTGGGGAACAAGATAAATAATCAATTGATTACTAGGCCTACGTTATTCCGAAGTGTTGAGGAATAACATTAAAAAACTTGTTAAACCTTTTATAAATACTTATTTTATTCATGTTAAGGATGTGACATTCTGTTACAACTACACTTGATTTCTCACATAGTACAAGGGGTTGGACTGATAGATTTTGCATACTTTTATAGTAGTTCGCGTGTTTTCTTGCCCCTTCTTCTTCTTGTAACGTCAATATGTTTGGGAAATTTAGAGATTTCCTAACCATCCCTCAGTAGGATTTCGTCGAAGACAAACACATAGACGTAGCTCACAAGAGATGTCATAAAAAACCGACTAAAAGGTTGAAACCTTTACACCGTCTATGCTTTGGGGTTAACATTTTTATAATCGTCAGTCATAAATAGTAGTGTTTACTTTTTTTAAATTTTCATTCATATAAATAACTAGCCAAAGTACCCGTTCTTCGCACGGGTAAAAAAGGCTGAGAGGTGTAGGCTCTACAGATACATTTAAGTTATTGATAATTAATTCTTTATTGTTTACAAAATGACAAAACACGTGTCTAAGTATATATCTAAACATGACAAAGTAACATATGTCAAATATTGGGAGAGGATAAGCATTAACGTAATAGAGGCAGGCATCGGGAGAAAATTAAAAATCTACCATTCCACTATTTCGAACTAATAATTCACTAATTTCGATCCAGCAGTTTATGTGTAAAAATTAACTTTATTTCTTTTTCTTCCCGAACTGTCAAAATGTAAAGTAAACGGATGTTGACATTAAAAACTGTAAACATTGAATCCCAGGGTATTTACAGCAACCATGTCTTCTGCTTCTCGAACTGTCAAATTTTAGTGTTCACAGCTGTTGACATTCAAGTAATTTTATGTTTTCATTCTCTAAAATGTAAACATTGAAACTTAGGACGTTCACAGGGCATAGCCCGAGAGGATTTTAAGGAAATGAGTATGCCTATGTGTTGCATGAGTTTAAGATCTACCTTTGTGTAAAATTTCAAACCGGTCGGTTCAGTATTTTTCGCATTCACTTGCCACAACAAACCCACAAACACACAAACACACAAACCCACAAACAAACATACAGAAACCACCTCTTCTTTATAATATTATATAGATAGATAGATATAGAAGATAGATTATAGATAGACTAACTATGTTCCACCCACAATTTTTAAAGAATCCAAATAGAGCCATTTTACGAGATACCGATTCTGTGCAATGTCTTCATTATTAACATAAAATATAAAAATAATTATTCACACTGTTTACGGTGATTTGGAAACATTATTTTAACTGCGTTATAAGTAATAACATCACTTTATGACCAATCGGTAGTGGCAAAAAACAATTGTGTGGATCCAATAGAGGTGGAAAAATAATTAGTTTAATCTTTATGGAATTATATGGCGATGTTAACTGCTTTTCAACGTTTTCAACGTGTATTAAAAAACATACTTCCATTTAAAATCCGCAGAACCGTTGCAAGTTTTAAACTTTACGAGTCTGCTGAGGAGCCTGTGCGGTGAATCACATAGGCTACCAGAGGTGACCGCTCATGATCTGACAGGAGTCGCCAGCAACTAGATCTGCCGAGCCAACGCGTTAGCCCTGAGCTACCTTGTCTTTAACGCACTAGATACATATATTTTTGCTTCGGACTTTACTGAAACCACGAGCAGGGGAGGATAGGCAATTTAGGCACAGCTTTGATATTGCATATCAACGCCTGCACTGACTCTTATGTTATAGGCTTTACAATTACGAATTTTTTAAATAAAAAAATGATAACAAATTAATAGTTTAGTTGCGCGGATTATTTTAATATTTTTTTCAGTGGTTCGGATTTCACGTTAAACTTTAGGTCCCTTAGATATGCCATTGACTGTTGGTTAAGCTATTAATTGTCTAAGGAACATGTCAGACTTAGTGAGTAACAAGACTAAAGGATCACGCCACAATCATCTTACACTCGTTTCTCATTCATACTTGGCTTAAAATACCTACCTTGTACGGTCACCATTTTAATAATCTTATCTAAACTGAAGTTGTATTAAAATTACTATATTATCTTGAAGTATAAAGTAGAATAGTTTTTGCAGATAAACTTTATAACTGTGAAACAGCAGATAAACTTTACAACTGAAAACGGGGGGAAACTTAGTTCAAAAATTGTTGTATTTACTTTCCTGAGGGAAATAGGTTAGAAGATGGATATTTCTAAAGGGAATGTTTTCAGTTCACCTAAATAGCTATTCTTATAAACAAACTATGACGTCACTAACCATATGACGTAATTGTTTCAAAATCTTTGTTACGCTAATTTCCATTACCCCCCCTAGAGCTAAGACATATCCATGTCGAATATTGTCAATAGTCTACTTTTCTGTAGGCAGACGTCATAGAGGAATATATATATTTAATATTTTGTGCAAGCGCATGGCGTCGAGTCATATTTTACGAAAGTACTATAGTTTTCATTACTTGTGTACGTTTATAGTTGAACGTAACGTGCTGCTATGGAGGATATCGGTACATAGACGTATTACTTTCACTATCTTAAATTAACTTAGTAAATGACCTGAAATTAATCCTCTGCAGTTTATACAATGTATTTGTAGTAAAAAATATACTATAACAAATCAAAATGTAATGAGAAATCGCTTATATGTAAGTAAACTAAGCTAGAAACTCAGGGGAGCCTGGTTCTTACCAGTTTAAGTACAGATCCAATAAAAAAGGTATAGTAAAAGGTACACAATCGTTAGTTGTGACAGGTTTATAGATGAACAGGATTATTAAGGTTTCCCATCTGGGTTTGATAAATGCATGATTAATAGTAGTGATATTCCGATAGTAACACAGCAACGTTCCTAGAGACTGGAAGCCTAAACTCTTATGATGTTCTTTAGATTAGATTAGATCATTGAAATGGCAAACATACTACAATGTAGGTATTTTAAGCCAAGTATGAATGAGAATTGAGTGTATGGTGATTGTGGCACGATCTTGTAGTCTTGTTACTGACTAAGGCTGACATGTTCCTTAGGCAGGACTGTTAATTAATAGCCCAACAGCCGATGACAGTTTAACGTGGAATCCGAACCACGACCTCTGAATTACGAATTGGTCTAATTATGAGGATGGTCTTTGCGGATTAACGCAGTATTCAATAGTGCGGACGTTAATCCACACAAGAGAACACTACATCCACCGACAATCGCTTACTACTATCCACAATTCGTGACCTCCAAGTAGCTGGATTACAGGACGTCGCCACCGTCCCAGTCCTAAAAAAATAAGTCCTAAAAAGTGAAAATAGTGAAAATGAAAATTCGTGAAACGAATTTTCATCATTCAATACCTTTAGGAGGAGGTTATTGTTTATCTTTAAACGTACTCACGAACGTAGAAAATCAAATAATTAGCTCTAAAAACGCCAGTTTTGAGCAATATTAGACATACTTTTCATACGTTGAAAGAATATGTGCTCTATAAAAGTGATTTAAGAGAAAGAAATAATCATAAGCTGTCAAATTAAAATTGACCTTATTTTCTTTTTTCTCTTCGTTTTGCCAATGTCAGGCTCAGCGTCAACTATGCAGCCTCGAAGTTCCCTAGTTTTTCTTAGGGAATTCCTACCTAAATTTTGTGGCCATCCCGGGGATCGAACACGTCACCTCTTGCACCGGAGTCCTATATGCTAACCGTTAGACTAGCAGATGCCTTACTTTTTCTTTAGTTTCTTTAGTTTTACATTAGTTTCTTTATGTTCATTGAATTAAATCTATTAAAAAATATAGGCTTACTATATTAAAATGTTTTTTAAATTTGTGCAAATTATACTCATTTTCTAATTTAATCTAATTTAAAACGAATAATAAATTACTCAGTTCAGAAGTTATTTTACCTTTTTATTTATTTTTTACTTACTTTGATTTCATACAAATATTTATTCATACTATGTATCTCTATTCTAAACAATAATTAATTAATATGCAACATAATTAGCTTGTGTGTATCCATATTTTAAAACAAATTACTAGACAAACACTAGAAATACCTTAACCGTTGATTGATATTTTCATCGCCTCCTCAAAAGAAATCAAAACTGACAAACCGATCTCAGCTAAATCGGCCGGAACATTAGAAACGGGGGAGCCCCAATTATCCAGAACCCTGATGAATTGAAACATCCCAACAAATTAGTCGGTACCGCGGAAGACTCCCCCCCCTCTCAGAGGTGCCGACAACATTTGTTTTCATTTAGTGGGCGCCCCACCTCCCCGCCTCCCCCCAATTTGCAAGACATGTGACGGAACATAATTCCCGACCGAAGACAACCCTTTCCCTTTGATGTGCCGCACTAGTCTCGAAATACCCCCTCCCCCCCCACACTTGAACTGTGCCTAGTCACTACTTGTGGGGGGTCTCTATTGTGGAACTGCTACCGTCTTGTCATATCACCGGTATTGTGTGGAACCTGTTACCGCGGAGTACCTGTTACGGCGATACGTTATTGCGTTGTTAACTAACTTTTGTTACTAGCCCTTGTAGTTATACATTTATAGCCTATCATGTCATTTGCACAGTAAAATGGGTCGTGCTCTGAAATGTGAATCAATCGTATCAATGATCACCAGCACTGTGAAAACAGCTGACTTGGGTTGCAAAGTTTCGTTAATATTTATGTTGGGAAGTGTCAAAATACATGGTTTGATTATTAGATTACAAACAATGAAATATGACCAATCATAGTCATTAATCACCTCACCAATTAGTAAATGATACAGATTCATTTATTAAACACTAAGAGCGTACTATTATAATTAAAAGTTTTGAACTGATCTCAAAAACTAACAAGTTAACTGACTCCATCTAGAATTTTTTATCTGTAGCCGAAGATAAAATTCAAATAAAGCAACCAAATAAACAATAGGTGAACTTAAACTTTTGGATCCTCGTCATGGTGTAAATACCCCTGTCACAGCATACCTGCGTACTCAGTGAATTTCCAAATCAATATTATAATAATGATAATAATATATGGCAAGTTTTTTTTAATATCTGTCGCTATATATGAGAATTTTTTATCTATTCTTCATTATATTAACAAGGAAAAAGTATTCAAGTTTGCTGCTGTGAGAAATACTGAAAATAGGAGTTTCTAGCATAATCATTTTTTTACAATTTATACCAAGCTTTATCATCATCTGTCCATAAATAAGGAGTGTGCTTATTCTCTATATGATTAACATAGGAAAAGAGTATGCAGGTTAGCTGCCATGATAAACAAATAAACTATGATTTTTAAGAATAAATAGATAGATCTCAACTATATTGAGCGAAATATCAAGTTTTATCCAAAAACATAGATTAATATGTGAAATATAATTTTTTCCTTATTCTTCATAAGATTAACTTGGAGCCCCAAAATACAACGTACTGTACTCAGATATTTTTATATCTCTACATTCCATTTTAAATGGAAGTAGATTTTTTAATACACGTTGAAAACTTCATCTGTCAAATTAAAATCAGCAACAGTTCACCTAGCAGTTAACATCGCCATATAATTCCATAAAGATTAAATTAATTATTTTTCCACATCGATTGGATCTACACAATTGTTTATTGCCATTACCGATTGGTCATAAAGTGATGTTATTACTTAGAAAGCAGTAAAAAAATGTTTCCAAAGCACCATTCTTTTAGGTAAACAGTGTGAATAATTATTTTTATAATAAGGTAATAGCTTCTTCCCTGTTGGAAATTTGCTAAAAGAATAGTGTATCGAGTTTCGATGATTCTTGATTTGGATTACATGTAGTTGATAGTAAAATATTCAAAACAATGGGGAGTAGTGTTACGGAAAATATCAACACAGTTAGAGTATAACCTCTGATAAAACATCACGTATGAAAGATCGATAAACAGTGTCAAACACATGACATAATTAAGTCTGCTGACTCGACTAAATAGATCGTACTACGCTACATGTAAACAGCTGATCACATGACATCTTGTTTGGGTCCGGAGAAGGACGACAAGCAAACAAAACCAAAACAACTCACGACTCTCCCAGTCCAGTTTTGTTTGACAACATGAAATAACTGATATACAAGAGATAAACACAACTAAATTTTGTCTTTAAAAATCTTAATCAGGAAACATCCTGGAGTTGCCTAGTAAGATTATATAAATATGATCTGAAAACATATGTATGAATTCCATTAAGAAAGAATAGGGAAGAACTGTCAATAATCTGAAGACTCGTGTAGAGAAAATAAATAGTTTTAATGTAATACATGCTTTGCCAGAGTTGAAACCAAGTTATAAAATTATAAATCTTGCTCTTGACAAAATTCCGATGGAACATTTTTATCAGGTTCATTTCTTTCTTAAGGAATAAGACTGGAAATATTTCAGACGCAGTATGTTCAAAATTCTTTGTAACGCAGGCTACCACAGGGCTTTCAAGTAGCTATTCAATGTACCATTTTGCAAACGTTTAATTCTGGAAGTTCACTCGTAGACGTGGTCATCAGCAAGTATTGCTTCTCTGAACGCATGAAAGAGCCGGCCCTGTCTCTGTTCTCCAAAACCGAGACTCCATCAGCATTTCCTGTCAGGTGAGGAAGTTGGTGACTCTTGTACAAGCCCGTTACTGGAAAACGAAGTTCATGGAAGAACAAACGATTCTTTGGATTGATAAACGATGGAATGAGTGTTGGAGAGAGTGGACCGTGTTTTATGTAGTCATGTACTGTACAATTGATTGCATTTTTTCTAAATCAATGTTTTCCCCCTGTCAATGCTATTTGGGCAATCTATTTATTCGTTCAACAGAATCGACAAACTTTTGTTTGTTTTTAAGAAAGTAAACCAAAACTATTAAAACTACGTATACTGAATTGTTATAAAATAACTAACTATTCTATTTATCAATTAAAATATAGATTGAAGATTTGTTAAATGTTTAAACCATCCATTGTGGCATGCTTAAATTCCACCTTGGTTTCCTATCGCCTCTGATACTCATTGACTGACGAAAACTCATAAAACTACCCCTGTACACGTTGCCAGGTTCCAAATGGAGGGATTAGGTATTTTTCCTTACCCAAGAGGATGGAACTTTCGCACTATGTGTATTTTCTATCCCGTTGAAATTTTTAACATTTAGATAGAGAC
Source organism: Nephotettix cincticeps (assembly GCA_023375725.1). NCBI lineage: Eukaryota > Metazoa > Arthropoda > Insecta > Hemiptera > Cicadellidae > Nephotettix > Nephotettix cincticeps. Next base: position 33,785,680 of record CM041787.1, on the reverse strand, counting down.
TGATTGAAACCCTGACTTTGTTACTTTCTAAATTCAAACATTTTTGGCGTGGAGTTAATTTAAAAGTAGCTTATGGGTCAAAAATCGAAAAGGCTTTACTATAGATGAACCCAGAAACTTATTGCTTATAGGAGAAATAAGTTAAAACAGTTTTCGACCCTTGGATTAACCAGTACTGTCCTCCAGTTTGATATGTAAATAGCTCTTAATCGAAAGAGTTAATGTTTCGTAGACAATTTATGAACTAATTATTGTAGGGACGGTGGCAACGTCCTGTAATCCAGCTACTTGGAGTGATAGTAAGTGAATGTAGTGTATTCTTGTATGGACTAACGTCCGCACTACGTTAATCCGCAAAGACCATCCTCATGATTAGACAAATTCGTAATTCAGAGGCCGTGGTTCGGATTCTACGTTAAACTGTAGGTCCATTAATTGCCATCGGCCGTTGGGCTATTAATTAACAGTCCTGTCTAAGGAACATGTCAGCCTTAATCAGTTACAAGACTACAAAATCGCGTCACAATCATCTTACACTCAATCCTCATTCATACTTGGCTTAAAATACCTACCTTGTAGTATGGTTGCCATTTCAATAATCTAATCTATGTCCAGACTGAAAATTAAAATTTTTTACACTTTAAATTATTCTTGCCGTGTGTCAGAGCTACAAAATCCTCCAGAAATAAATATCTTATACATAATGTCCCGTAACCGTTCAGTATACCGTTATTATTTTCATTAGTGAACATTATTAGTTATTAGTTATTATTTCATTATTTCATTAGTTATTATTTCAAAGTGTAAACAGAGGTAACGCTTAGTGTTGAGGAGATTGTGGTAGACCAAGGGAGGTAGAAGATTTGAGCGGATATTCGGTATTCATATTTTTTATTATGCTTCTAATAATTTGTTTCGTAACAAATATTCAGAACTGGATTAAATTGCAAGGAATTCTTAGATAAATTCTAAATCCATTCAACTGATGACACACAAGTGTCTATCATAGATCCGAAGATGTTTATAAAGACACATAGTATTGGAACATAAATTCCCAGCACGACACCTCAGCCTATTACGTTCCTCATAATCCAGTTTTGTTTACCGAACATGCCACAGATAGAAGACGTAGAGCGACGAAGGTTCCAAACCATCCCCTGCCTTATCAGTTGTCTGTTACAGATAACGGTTTGTTTGGGGATGATAGAGGGACCTCCAGTTTGGACGAATCTGAGAAATCCGTGAGCAATCGGGAAGTGAGATTCATTCAGTTTAATGATTACAGTATTGTAATTTTATCGCATTATCGTTTTGTTTGTGCATCGGTTATTTATTAAATTTAAACCTTAACCTTAAAGTATTGAGTATCAACTGGCTAGAATACAATATGGCGTCGTACATTGTTGTCGATGTTTCATACAAACTTAGAGTCTCGTTTCTCGTTGATTGTCTATTTTTATTTGATTGTCTTTGTTTGTACTGTACGCGAAATATTTACCTCGGACTGACTTCGTGGAGTACTGTAATGTCACAAGTTAGATTACCTTTTGAAATGGCGACCTACCCAGTTAGGTATAAATGAGGACCGAGTGCAATATGATTGTGGCGCAATCTTGGTAGTCTTGGTACTACTAAGGCTGGCATGTTCCTTAAACAGGACTTTTGATTAATAACCCAACAGCCGATGGGAACTAAGGGACCTACAGGTTAACGTGGAGTCCGAACCACGGCCTTTAAATTACGAACTTGTCTAATTAAGGGAATGGTATTTGCAGATTATCGTAGTATTCAATAGTGCGGACGTTAATCCACACAACAGAACACACCCACCGACCATCGCTCACTACTATCCACAATTCGTGACCTCCATGTTAGAGGATTAGAAATACGCCACGGTCCCAGTCAAAGGTAATACATAAGGCCTACTTATGTTTTACCGGAGATCAATTATAGTCTAATCAGTATATAATATTATATCCACAACAGCCGTATGGAGATACAAGAAGTCGTACTCAGTCCTTAAGAAGGTAATAAACCATCTACATGTAGACCCCTATTCTTTGTCTAAGTAATAGCCCTGAGTCTTAAACATTACATTTGTCAAAATGTCACTAGGAGGGTACAAAATTGTTGCTCGAGACTTTCGGAATTTCGTGGTTTTAGAAGTCAGTTTTATTCTTCTAGTTCTAGTTTTTTAGTTTTTTTTTAATATTCATCGAGTTTTATGGGGTTATACAGTAGTGGAGTTAAAATAAAAATGCAAGGGTTTTCTATAAAATAACATTTTTACACAAATTTTATGAATGACTTGCAATGAAATATCTGTTCCAAAGATTTAAGAAACGGTTTGCTCAAATGTATATCCTATACTAATAGAGTGATGTTAGGCCTGAACAGTACCGCACCAGTATAATAATACTGACCTGAAACCACACAAAAGTCCCATCAAGTACTTCATTTGTAGGAGTAATTTTTTGTCAAGTATCTAGGATTTTTTATGATTTTATATTCTAGTTTAAAATTATAGAAATGTCCAAAAAAGTTTAAAAGATTTAGCAAGAGGCCTAAATTCTACGTTAGCGGTATCGAATAACGCACATTACATATACCTTTGAAATGGAATAATCTTTATGAATTGAAAATAAAATAGGTTATAGACTAAAAATTCAACATATTCAAAATATGCATATATGGCGTGAATGATCAAAAATATAAATGACTGAAGTTTAGTATTAGAAAAATCAATTTAAATTGATAATGGATTATGTTCTAGGTAAAAAATATTAAATATCCAAACTCTATTTTTCTAAAATTAAAAGTATTATTACTTCTATATTCAAAACTGAACAACAAATTCAGCCAGTTCGTCTTCATATTTTAATCTCTGAACGTAAAATATCTTATGAACGTAAAACGACATCAAAAAATTAATGTAAAGTATAAGTACACTACTCAATACTCTTATGCTACGTGTATTCGGATAACTTGATGAGCTTGTTTAAATTTGAGGCTAAATATCTACGTAAAAATAATCATGTTCAAACAATTAATTAAATTTTTGGTATCCATAGATACAACAAATTTAACTATTTCACAACCGGCAAAATTTACTGAATATTTTTGTTAGAATAATGTTGTTGTTTTTGTAGATAAATATCTAAAAACATCATAATACAAGTGGTAGGATTCACCTGAAGATGATAAAGGATGATTGAAAAAGGGAAGACAGTAAAGAAAAGAAAGGATCCAAAAATGTAGCAGAAGAAGGTAGATTAGAAGCAAGATGATGTTATAATGAAGAAAATAAACATAAAAAGAAAGAAAGAAGGTGTAAAATAAAATAGAAGAACAATTATGAACGGTATGTTTAAGTATTCAACCCTATTTCCTCCCTTAGGTAAGTTTCCAAAATGCTGAAATTACCGTTAATCTTATCTTATAAACTGATAATAATCTTCAAAAATGAATTTTCAAACTGTGAATTCGTAAACTGTAAACTTTAAACAAATTATATTCGTATTGAATCTGAATTTGGTTACTAAAACAAATTGACAACGACTTAAGTGATTAAAATCTAACAAATATTATTGGCATTTGAAAAAATACTTTTAAAAATGCCTGGTTGTATTAAAACTGATTTAAGTAACGTATATATTAATTATCTGCTAAGAAAATAATAACCAATCAGATAGATTGCTTTATAATATCCTTTTTAAGATAGCACCAAGTTCATCAAGATTTTTGTCTAGCATTAATTAGCAAAACAGAGATTTTGTAATTTTAAAAATTGTTTTAATGGGAAAATGAGAAAAGGCTCTGGTCCTGCAGACTTTTAAAATGAAGGGGTTGAATATTGAAAGTTACAAAATAAAATAGATACATAAGACTTCAGGTATGAATGTCTCGAGGCATTATATAAGTACAAGGTTTAACAGCATACATGAAACACGTAGCCTATAAGCCAATGTGTTGCATATGACATACTACTATTACTATTATACTCATATTAAATCAAAAGCAAACATTCAACCTAAACACCCAATCCTTATTTAGACTTTATTTGATACACAGAGTGTCCATGAAAAACGTTTCAGGACTTCGGTGAGTGATTAGGTACATTAAAAGGAAGAAAAAAGTACCAATGGAGGTATGGCCTAAAACGCTTACTTTCTCAGATATAGGTCATTTTGTATTTTTCTCAAAATACTTTTTATTTCAAACATTTCTAACAGATTATTTTCAAATTTGATGTGTGTTTTATACTAGTAGACTACTATTATTAAAAAAAATAACTAGCATGCATGATCCAAGCTCAAAATTCAAAATGGCGACCATTTAAAATTGTAAAACTAAAATACTTTGAAAACGGAAAAAATGCAATGGTTGCTGTTTTGGTTTTAACAATAGTAGTTTACTAGTGTAAAACATATATCATATTTGAAAATAATCCATTAACAAGGTTTGAAATAAAAAATATTTTGTGAAAAATACAAAATGGCGGCTATCTGGGAACATAAGCGTTTTAGACCACACCTCCAGCAGAACCTTTTTCTTCCTTTTAATGTACATAATCACTCACCGAAGTCCTGAAACATTTTTCATGGACACTATGTATATATTTGATGAAATTAAACTATCTCTAAATCAAATATTTATCTTGGATGGTTATCTTTAACCCAGTTTTTTAATATTGCATAGGGAGCAAGATATTCAACTAGTGCAATTAGGCCTACAAAAAATAATTTATTTTAGGGCCTAGTCATCATAATATATAGAGAACATTATCCATACAAATAAAAAAATGGTTTTGCCTATACATTGGTTGGAATTATGATATTATTGGATATTTTTACGTTAACTCGTTAGAAAAGAAAAACGAAATGAGTTTTAACTTAATTTTTGTCTACATTTCCATAACGCTAAACAAGGTCTTTTGGTGACGCTTTTCCGTGGAAACGCGAGTACCCACAGATGTGAAAATTGTTTTCACTATTCTATACCTTTTGAAATGGGTTTTGTTTACTTTAAGCTAACCTACACAGTATAAAAATAAATTTATAAGAGCGCACGCAGCACGCTGGTGTGAGTAGAGCGAATTTCATAATAAAACCTATATTATTCCCATTCTAATAATTGAATAGTACTGAGTATGCAGGTTTACTGCAATAAGGGTTGTTTTACATGGTAATGTGCTTATATTAGGCTTTTTTCACTTAGTAAAAACAAATACAAACGTTTATCAAATTATTTAAATAATTTAGCGAGTTATTCCAATTTATTCTCCTTAAGAGTACCATGAACAATGAATTCATAGGTTATGGCAGTAAGAAACGTTAAAATTGGGAGATTTATGGATAAAACTTGACTAGATAGACGTGCATACTAAATGTTGAAAGGATATTTAAGTAAAGAAGTGAGTTATTGTTTTTTAGCTATTCTCCATAAAATTAACATTACACAATGTACTGTATTTATTATTTATTTTGAATACCTCAATAACCAATTGACCTAGAGTCGTGATTTAAAATACTAAATAGTTAGTTTTTAACTGAATCCAATGGTACACAGGGAAACTATATTTTTTCAAAACTTATTCATACATAAATTGAAAAACTAATTTCTGGAGTACAAACACCCCTTCCAAAAAAGTGTAGTGCCGTCCGATTGCGTTGTCAAACTAACCCAAGTTATTATAGAAACGATCAACTCGATTTTAACGATTTTGAATAACCTCCCAAAACGTGTTCAGGCGATTAAATTATGAACTATCATGGTCCCGGGCTTAACTGTCACCACGCGTGTCATGCAAATAGCTCACTTTTTCATAAAGAAATTCGCTAATAACCATCAGCTTAATGAACGTCTTACGCTTATTCGACGCGTTTATGGCTGAGGTGTCGGCTTGTAGAAACCGTAATAATCCATATGTTCCGCCCGTCTCGCTACGCATTTTAGTCTTCATTAATATCTCTCTCATAACAAACTCTTTATTTAATCATTCTCGTGATTTGCGAATTATAATTTTGTTTAACTGTATTATGGGATCCATGTTTGTGGATAGCGGTTAAAATAATTTGTACACCGGTAGTAAATACATATTTTAGTGCCTGAAATCTTACTTACTGAAATTAAGAGTCTGCATCAGTGGTAGCCATCTTGAATTTTAGTCCCGTAAGAGCAATGTTAAATTCTGGCGGAACATACTTTCACTTTGGCGTCTGTAGTGGCGTTAATTATCAAAGTATCAATGTAAAACTTTGGAAGTACATTGATGAGATGTGGCTCAAGGGTATGACTTTTTAATATGTTCAAAAATTTAACTTGATTTTTGTTATATATAAAAACAAAAATCCAGAAATATTTTATAAACTAAATCATTATTATTTTTTTATTGAGAGCGAAAATAAGAAGTTCTGTAAGGTGGGGCCCTGGATGACTGTAATATCTTTAATTTGGCACCTCTTCCGTTAATTTATGACAATAGGTCAAGGAGATGTAGACGCCAGAATTTAACATTGTTCTTACGGGACTAAAATCCAAGATGGCTACCACTGATGCAGACTCTTAAGAGTGGACCGATCCTACTTGGAGAAATAGGCTATTGAATTTGAGAACTATATTTTGTAACTGCATTTCCGACACCCGATAATCGTAAAAATATTATTGAGGTGTCAAATTAGCGGTAAAGTTATTATCTAAAGAATTACATTTTCCATTTATTCTACCAAATGAGAATTACTTGTATTATCACATAATAAAAGTGTAGACGGAAGTAGATAAGTGAAAAATATAATTACCATAACATTATATCTGACATAATTGTGAGATAATTATTTTTTCTTGAATATGGAAAAGTAGTGAAATTCTCTAGATAATCTTTTGTCTCTATTTCGATCCCTTGATCATCTGATCACGACTATCATGAACCAGCGATGCTGTCACAAAACTAACACTAAAACTAAATATTTCGTCACGCCTAAAAACTCTTAAATGAATTTATTTTCACCCCGAATCTCATAGAATTATTAACTAACAATGGTAGTGGTCGTGATTGAAACCACCTGTTTCAAGGCACTTCCATCTTCTATGTGTCTACATATTATAGTTATATAATTTCTATTAGCGAATTTCCCATAGGGAAGAAGCTATTACCGTAGGTCTCATGGCGAGACTTAAGCCCGGGACCATGTTATTTTTTCTTCTTTAGGTGCCCAGAGTCCAAAAACAATAGTCGTTAAAATTTATATGTGTGTGTGTGTGTGTGTGTGTGTGTGTGTGTGTGTGTGTGTGTGTGTGTGTGTGTGTGTCTGTGAACACGATAACTCTTGTAAAAATGGTCCGATCGAGACCAAATTTCGTAGAGACGTGTATTCCTACAAATGCTCGGACGAGTTCGTAAACCATACATATCGGTCAATGGTAACGGGTAGTTTGGGGGGGTTTTGTACCCCAAAATAGGGTTTTTTGCGTTTTTCACGTGTAATTTTTAAAAATTTTCTTAGCTTAAAAAACTACACAATTAAGTCCCTCTAAGTTTTTCTCTGTCTCCAACGGTTACCGAGATATTAAAAAATCTAAACACAGTATGTTGTATTGTGGGGCTCCAATGTTAATCTTACGGAGGATTGGGAAAAATTAATATTTCCCATATTAATCAATATTTTTGGATAAAACTTGATATTTAGCTTCATGTGGTTGAGGTCTATCCATTTATGCTTAAAAATCATAGTTTATGTGTTTATCATGGCAGCAAACCTGCATACTCTTTCCCATGTTAATCTATGGAGAGTAGGCAAATAATACTCATATTTATTGACAGATAATGTATTTATAATTTTCAGCGGTCGAAACCAGATAGAGTTATGCCAAAGATCTAAGAATATCGTTAAAATCACACAAATATTAATTTAATTTTTTATATCGTAAAATTAGAAGAAATATGGTACCACTTCAACAAAGTAAACTTTGTTACACATAATTTCTGATACGATTTATACAATTGATTATTATTTGATTTGTCCAGTACAATACAAAATCATGATTTGTCCTATGTCACATCTAGACAACGTTTCAAAGAAAATTTATATCAAATACACCTAATTGTAAAATTATTATCTTGACGAATAAGAAGATATTAGAATTAATTATTAATTTGTACCTAACCCCACTTCATCTACAGCCGCCCGTCTTTCCATAGCTTTTTGAGCCAGACCTTATTAGGTTTTCAATTTGATTTATGGCTTTCAACCGCAATGACATTTATGAATGTTTTGGGTGTTCTTGTTGTTTTTCTTTGGTCGTGTGTGTGATTTATTATCCACACGAGTCTCCCTTGGAATATAAATCTGTTTTACGGAATTATACGTTTTGCCTATACCTTAATTTTTTACGCATCGACACCTATGTGTTGAACTTCATTATAAAGTGTTTTAAGAATGTTTGTAAGAATGTTTTTAAAACAATTTTGCTAACAATCAATAATAGAATAATGGGCAAGTCTAATTTTTGTATTTGACACAATCTTTAAAGTTTCCTATAGTTACAAACATTTTTGATTGAAATGAAACTTATAAATCGATATGTTTAATTGATTCTACTAGTTGTTATCACGAGCTAAATATGAATATCAACATAATTATGAAATTATGAATAATTGCAGTGTTCCTACCTTCTTTTCTTGAATTTAATATTTTACAGAGGTACATATCGCGTGCCAGCTGACCAATTGTGGTTTCTTTCTGCGCATTTCTCGGAAGTGACGTCTTATATTTTGATTTTTATCATATGTTTTACATCTACAAACTAAAAAGGTTTGAATATGTTTATTTTGCTTGTATTGTTTCCAAAGTCTTTATTATTGCATCCTCGTTTTACTTTTCACTAATTTAGAAGTAATTAGGCAATATTATGTTTGTCTATTTTTGCACCATACTGTTAAAAGGTCTGTGCATAATGAGTTTAAATTAAACCAGACCAAATGTATACAAAATAAGATAACTCAAAATACAAGATGTGAACATAATAGTTGAGTTATAAGGTTGTTCTCGTGACGTCACATAGTCTGTGCTTATGTCTTATGCACACTTGTGTGTGGTAGATTTAAACAATCTCTGCGACGTTGTTTTGTGCCACAAAATCCTGTATTTATGAACGGTGGTGTTTTCGAGGGATTTATATTTCCTTATCAAAAATTTTCAGTGATGGGGGGGACATATATGATAAAGCTATTGTAAAAATCAGCACCGTAAACAATATTATTGAATAACTTCTTAATTAGCTTTATACGTGTTGGATTTACTATAGGATGAAGTAAAAACTCACGTCTTCCAACACTATTTAATATAAAAGTTGTTGAATTGGCGATCGATTTCGTCCAGTCACACCGGACATCTTCAGGCCCAAACGGAGACTGAAAATCTGTGTCAGTCTCCAAACCCCAACAACTTTTGTATATATTTACCGTTTGCATATAATTACAATATAAGTGTAAATATATTAAGTAGTGTTGGAAGACGTGAGTTTTTGCTTCATCTTATAATACTATTGACAATACAAAAATATTTCGCTATATTTAGTATATATCTTCACAACTATCCGACACTGTACGTAACGCACTGACCTAGTGAGTCAAAGGTTTCTCGGTTGAAACCAGTGACCGACAAATCCTGTCAGATCATGAGTGGTCACCTCTGACTAGTCTATGAAACATGCGGTATGGCACAAGTTCTACGCCTATAGATCCTCTTTAATGCAGAGAATCCCTGCTCTTAAGACATCATAAGCTAAAACTAAAACATTGGGGTTTAAAAAAATTTAAACTACTGTACTAAAAAGGCAACTGACTTGGTAGCAATGGGCACCAGTGTCCAGTCGTAGCCCTGGAGCACTTTGCTGACAGCCTCGTTGATCTGGATGTTGTCCGGGGACGCCGGTCTGGCGATGTTGGCCTTAGCTGCCGCCGCGACGCTCGCCGCCGCCGACGCCGTGATGGTCACCATGGGCTTGTCACGCGCCGCGACGCCTCCGTCATCCTGGTAGCCCGGCATCGCACCCGTCACGCTCCGCACCTCACTTGCACACTAGCGGGACACGCCGCTCGCCGCCCGCCGGCCGATGCGAGTGAACGCGCCATTCGGTTGTTTTGGTGCAATAGGTCGATAAATTAGAACCCGAAATCGTTTTGGTTTTGTGTAGGCAAACGTCCTCACTACGGGACGATTTTTTGAGGCCCACAACCTGTTACAAATTACAACAAAATTTGGAAATTTGAAAAAAGATTTTACGAAAAAATACTTTTTAGATACTGTGCACATTATACTCGTACTTTCTCCTCTACGCTAAGCTAAGAGACATTATTTCCAGTTTTTCTTTCAAATTTGTTGATTCTGTACAATATAGTCTACATGTGTTATAGTCACATTTTTGTAAGTTTTTAACGTCCCTCGTACTTGCAGTCTTCTTCGTCATAGATAAAGTGCAATGTTCTTCGCATAGCTTAAAACGCGGTACTAGGGTTTTATTTCCTAAAAACGTCCCGAAGAGAGGCCCTCGTTCTCCCTTTTTGTTTGAGGATGTCTATGTTACCCCTCAACAGCGACCATGAGCCATCACTGCCTGCGGCACTGGGATAGATTGTATAGAAACCAATTGGCTCTCTGAGAAATCTGAGTGAGTATCCCTGGTGGAGGCCCATTTTATACTCTGTAGCTCACTAATTCAGTTTATAGCATCGCTTATTAAAAAATCACTGCTCTGTTTGTGCTCTTACTTGCAAAAAGTGTCTTCAATAAATGAAATGTTTAAATGTTTCTAGCCATTTAACAGTTCGTCCTTGATACATTTTCTTTCTATTGTTGTAAGTAACCGGAAGTATAACTACGAGTTCTAAGAATATATTATAACCTAACCTAATTGTATTATTGTTTAAATAGGTAATTTTTCAGGTAAGCCTAATTTATGGTTGCACATAATCAGTACAGCATTTTAATTAAAGTGGTGTAACTAAGGTTAAATAGTTTTAAAAATACAAAAAGGTCCATGAAATAACACTGATAAATATGAGCAGTCTAATCGAAGAAAAACAATAGTTCCGAGACAAACCTTCAGGTTATACAACATTTTATTGAGTAGATCCTAACTTATATGTTAAAAATATACTATGGAAATTAAAATAAAATTTAAATGGTTCATACTGAATAAAATTTATATTTTAAAAGATTTACGAGTGCGATTACTCGTATCTAATTGATATAATGAAAAAAACATCAATGGTCCTAAGACAGACCCTTGTGTGACACCATGTATGTTTTGGTTTATTATACTTCTCAAACTAAAATTATTTTTTTGTAATGATTAAAAACGATCGTATCTCATTCGAACAGTCGATGTTTCAGTATCGCTTGTCACAATCGATGCCCCAACAATATGAACTATCGCAGTCTCTGGTTGGTCCACGATCTCTAGCCACGCCCCCTCCCCCCACAACACCTCCCACTTCTTCTTACTCGTCGGGTACTGATTAATCTCATCTCTACCGGAGCGTGAAGCGAAGCGCCGACTCTGAGACGCCCCCCGCTCCACCATTTTATTTTCCACTCCTCAAAACTCATTTGCATCTGGTCACGTGCTCCGCGGGAAATTAATAGAGCAGAAATTCGCAACGTGTCGTTAAGCGAGTAAACATTTAATAAGCGTTTATTTTGACGCGAGGTGCAGATGAAAATTCTCATCGTATATTGAAAATAGTGATTTTTTTAAGTAATAGTACATAGGGAATGACTAGACCTAATTGCAATAAAATACGAACACGCTGATATAGCTGGTGGTAGATATTGAATAGTTTTGGACATTTTGTCGTTTTAAAGTAATTTTTACTGCTGTTTTATGTTTGTGGTTTTGGACATTTTGCACATATCGACCAAGATATAAGTAGCCCTATTACAAGCCAAACAATACGTAGTACTTCCACGCTAATATATCAGATGTAAGATTGTCGAACGATTTGCAGGCCTGTTACTAGTAAAACTAGTAGACTAAAAGTAAAAGACCTGTTATTAGCCTTAGTAAGCTACAGTTCAAGCTTACTTAATGTAATGTTATTAGCTAATTTCCTTTGGAAATGTGAGCTATTTGCAATGGCCTATACGTATACAAACGTATATCTACCATACGTGTACACATACCAACACATGTGTATATAGACGAGTTTTTATCATGTTTAAATCCATAACTATGTTGAAAGCCCCGACTCCTTAAAAAAAATACAAATTTCAAATACCATAAGATTTCTCCCCTTGGATTTTTTTCAGTACACAACAGGGAATAGGGCACCTGAATTTTTCTTAAACTTTAGACGATTAATGTATAACAGATTTTTTTCAATAAAGAGATTTTACTTAATTTCTGTAAACGGAAAAGTTTACTTTCTCGCTTTTCTTCCTAAAATATGTAGGGCCTACTGCGAAAAAATTGTTTGGTAATTTTATATTATTAATAGTTTTTAATATTGAAGTTTTTAAAGGGAATTTTTTTTCAAACGAATTGCGGCTAAAAAATAACATTTCTTTAGTGGGATATACATAAGATTTCCACTCATAATATTGTTTGCAGTGTCTTAACCACAAGTATAATTCATTATTTTAGAATAGACACTGGTCTTTGATTCCAAGGTTTGGTTTAATTTTATGGGGAACAAACTTTTTTTGTTTAATACAGTATTCTTTAATTTTTTGGGATTTACGTGACTAGTGACTTTCTTATACTATGCACTGATATCTTAAAAATACTCAGTGGTAGTAGAAAATCTTTTATATGAGATGATTTTTTTTAGATGGGTGATACCAACTACAAAGCTAGGAGTAACTGCGTGGGGTAATTTTTGCGGATATATAGAACTATTTTACATCATTTTAATAATCTACCTGTTATAAATTTAAATCCATGTAATTAAATAATGGTTATATTTTTAGCGAATTTCCCATAGGGAAGTAGCTATTACCGTAGGTCTCATGGCAAGAGTTAAGCCCGGGACCATGTTATTTTTTCTTCTTTAGGTGCCCAGAGACCAAAAACAATAGTCGTTAAAAATTTTATATATATATATATATATATATATATATTTATATATATATTATATATATATATATATATATTTATATATATATGTATATATATGTGTGTCTGTTAGCACGATAACTCGCGTAAAAATGGTGCGATCGAGACCAAATTTGGTAGAGACGTGTATTCCTACAAATGCTTGGACGAGTTCGTAAACCAGACATATCGGTCAATGGGAACGGGTAGTTTGGGGGGGTTTTGTACCCCAAAATGGGGTTTATGCGTTTTTCACATGTAATTTTTAAATATTTCTAATTTTATATTTCACCATTGGAATCAGCTTAAAAAACTACACAATTAAGTTCCTTAAAGTTTTTCTCTATCTTAAACGGTTACCGAGATATAAAAAAATCTAAACACAGTACGTTGTATTTTGAGGCTCCAATGTTAATCTTATGGAGGATTAGGAAAAATTAATTTTTCACTTATTATCTAATATTTTTGAATAAAACTTGATATTTAGCTTCATGTGGTTGAGATCCATACATTTGTGCTAAAAAATTATAGTTTATGTGTTTATCATGGCAGCAAACCTGCATACTCTTTTCCCATGTTAATCATATAGAGAATAGGCAAACTCCTTTATTTATGGACAGATGTTGATGAAAGTTGGTATAAATGTTAAAAATAAAAATTGTTGATGGTATAAATGCTTTCAGTGTTCCTCACAGCAGCAAACCTGCACACTCTTTCCCATGTTAATCTTATGGAGAATAGGCAAATAATTCTCATGTTCATCGACAGATTTTGACCAAACTTGTCATATATTATAATTAATTATTATATTATTGATTTGGAAATTCGCTGAGTACGCAGGTCTGCTGCGACGGGGGTATTTTATTTTTTTACTATTCTGTTGTATAGAATTTCGCATTCAAAATTATAAATTTCAAATCCAAAAAATTATATGAAACACGTCAGAACTAAGTGAACCAATAGTCGTTTTAATGTGTTCAATATTTATCACGATACTGAAGTTGCATGTCAAATTCAACGTACAGTTTGGCGCCGCTTTCCTGAGATTAAGACACCAAACTTCCCCATCATAGTATTTTATAACTCCATCAACTCGCAACATAACTCCCTGGCGGCAACCTAATTGAAAAGATATTCCGGGAAGATACTCGTAGAGATTCCATTGACCCGAGTTGATATCGATGAGTCAGTGAGTTACGATGAGTTCCAACCGGTCCACGCGATATGGACAGTTTTATTTGCGGGATCGAAGATTTTTGACTACAGGAAACTTAAATTACAAAAATGTCTGATAAACTTATCAGTGAATAATTTTCAATGCGTCTCGATCATCGACACCAGAGCTGCTCCAGGACGATTCACATACAGATTGGTGAAACAGAATTAGTTACAATATTTATTGAATTAAAAAAAATTAATACATATCAGTGATGATAAGTCATCGCTGGAATATAACATAATGGACCAGAGTGCTCAAATGAAATCGAAGTTTTCATTGCTTGAAAAATATTTTAGATCAGTAAAAGACAATAGTCTGACTGTGTAAAAGCTTGCATAAACAAACATATAAGACTGAAAAATCGTTCGAAAATATATCCGAACTAATTTACTCTCATTAATGTCCATTTAATCGTTAGGGCTTGTGGTACAGTCAATGACATTGAGGTTGTTGTTAATCCAGTTGTCTTATACGTGTTACCTAGCCCGACGCCGTCTCACTACATGTGTTGCTGTTTAGTTTATTAAAATGGCAAGCTACCCAGTTAGTTATTTAAGCCAAGTATGAACGAGAAGTGAGTGTAGGATGATGCGTTCTTGTAGTCTTGTTACTGACTAAGGCTGACATGTTCCTTAGACAGGACTGTTAATTAATAGCCAAACAGCCGATGGCAACTAAGGGACCTACAGTTTAACGTTAGTCACATACACTTGTACTACGCATCCTAAACTCTGACAGAGCAGTAGCCTCGCCCTTGTGCAATAACGGGGCCGTGTCGGCGGTTAGGTTACAAAGAGCCCGTCGCCGTATCACGAGGTCTGATGAAGAGGTCTTGACGGCTCCTTGTGGCCGGATCGTCGAGGAGGCCGGCCTCACACCGATGTCGAGGGCGCGATCTAGAACACACGGCGTATATTTTACAGTGGAATGAAATTTCTAATTATATTTTTACACTCTGTCACATCTACCACTAGTATAATTTAGATCTGGTAGTTTTGAATTTTGAGTTTAGTATGGTTTGATTAAGTAAAAGATTGCAGTAATAGAGGGAACATGTTCACAGTGTCAACAATATAGCAGTTATCATGTGCAATTGCCAAAATGCATAATTAATTTGAAATGATTAAATCTAATATTTAATAGTAAATGATTATTGCTATTAATCGGTTTAAATATGCATTTTATTCCGTAAATTTTCTTTGACATACTTCCTCGAATGTTAAGAAATATACATTTAACTCCAAATGTCTCATTATAAATTTTTTGAAAAAAAAAACACAAACAAATAATACAGTATAACTTGATAAATATCGTGTGTCATTATAACACGGTGCAGTCAAGGCTACGGTGCCCTGATGGATGGCTCTACGGTCCTCCGACGGGTGGATTACAGCGACGTGGTCAGCGGATCTCCCTCAATGGGCCTGCTTGTCTTCCAGATGTTATCTATGCCACTGATAAATTGCGATTTTATCATTCTCTCTCCCCCATCCCTTCTCCACTAATGTTATCTAGCGAACATCCTGGTATTTCCGGTCATCTTTACTTCTTGCTCTTTTGATCTTTTGCCACAAAAATTATTAATTGAACATCTCTTTATGACTTATAAATTAACTAATTAATAAGTTCAATAATTTACGACTAATTTAGACTCTTCGAACGCAAACCTCAATGGATAACGTTATTTTACGTCAATTATGTTTTTGTATTATTTATGTCGTCCAAACGGCGAGTGTTTTTTCACTTTTTCGATATTTGTAGAAGCATTTTGTGTCTTTAGAACTTTTAAAATGTAAATTTGAATGATTTGAGTTCAATGCATGGCCTATTCAAACCCAGTATTAGTGAAATAAACTATAACATTTTACAGTCTTGGATGATGAATGAACTAACGTTTTAACTAACATAGACAAACATATATTTAACTATTTAGGTTGGCTTCATAAGTCTTTTGACTGGGGTAGTGGCGTGCCATGTAATCCAGCTACTTGAAGGTCACGAATTGTGATAGTTAACTAACTATCCATTTACTATCCATTAATCATAGCTTATAACTATAAGCTATGATTAATGGATGTGATATTCCCTGGTGTGGATTAAAGTCCGCACTATTGAATGCTACATTAATCCACTCATGATTAGACAAGATCGTAATTTAAAGGTAAAAGTGGTTTGAATTCTACGTTTAACTGTATGGCTATTGATTAACAATCCTAAGGAACATGTCAGCCTTAGTCAGTAACAAGACTACAAGACCGCGCCACAATTATCATAAGTACACTCATTTTTTTCATACTTAGCTTAAAATACCTACCTGGGTAGGTCACTATTAAAAAAATGATTATATTTACTTCCCTGTCACAAATACAGTAGGTTAGATCATGGAGATGTCTAAAGGGAATGTTTTCAGTTCATCTAAACAGCTGGCCTTATAACCAAACTCTGACGTAACTAACCAAATGACGTCACTGTTTCAAATTTTGGTCTCGCAAATTTCCAACGCCCCCCCGGGCTAAGACTCATGTCAAAATAAGATATGGTTTATCATAGCCACGTAGAATGTATTGCAGTATTATAATTATTGAAATGAGTGTATGATGACTGTGGCGCTATCTTATAGTCTTTTTACTGGCTAAGGCTGTCATGTTCCTCGGACAGAACTGTTTAAACGGTGGTATCTACGGAACCTACAGTTTAATGTGGGTCCCGATCTAATTTTACAATTCACTGTACTCACGTCAGTCTGCTGCGTGTATTCTAATTTTTTCTACAGTAATACGTACACTGTTCGACTGACACTCGCTTATTTATTTGTGAATATTCGTCTATTGACGGCAGGGAGGGGCTGCCCAGCCCGCCACGCCTCGTCTGTGCGTGGTGGTCCTCTGTCAAATTAATATGAGACAGCAATCAATAATATCTGAGAAGAGTGTCGCCGCGGAATCCGCCGACAAAGGGAACGGTCCAGACCCTGCGGTGGTCCACACCTATGACCCGCACAGGAAATGCTAATGAAGCCCCGGGGGCGGCGAAACTGACTGGTGCCTCAACGTCTGCGGTGCTGCTATAGTTTTAAATGTCTGTATAAGTAAGTTAAAGAATTGGTGGCTGCAAGGAGACAGAAGGTAAGTAGAGTCTAAGCTGGTTGATATAGAACTATTTGTACTTTCACTTCAACTGCAACTCGAATTATGGCCAACTGAACTCCTCATTCACACACCTCACTTGTAGTATTGTATTTGTAGTGGATGCATTTAGATAATCTCCCTTCCCGTGGCAATCTCAAGGATAGTCCAGTAAGTCCTTTGGAAAAAGTAGGAAACTAATTTTTTTAACATTTTTATTTTTGAACAACTCAATCTAATCTCCCTAGAACAGTATACATGTGATTAAATACATATTATATATGTATCCAAGCAGGTTTACAAATTTACTAATCCATCTCAAAAGTATAACTTTTTGGTACAAAAGTTTTGACATGTAGCCTATATGTTTTAGCTCTGTGGGGGGTTTTAGCGATTTTTAAGATGGAAAATATGTAACAGGTTTCCATAGAAACCATCAGAGCTATTTAATTGAACTTTTTTATATAAAAGAATAACAACAGCTGTTTAGATTAAGTGAAAACATTTCCTTTGGATATATCCATGATCTAACCTACCTATTTCCCACAGGGAGGTAAAAGTAAACATTTTTGGATGAATACTTCTTACTTGGACATAAACCTTTGTCCACGTAGCCATTTAGTTAAGTCTGAAAATAATAGTCACCGACCTAGTTTGGTGTATTTTGTAAAAAATAATTGACAATGGATTTAAGATTATCAATTAATCAATGTTTGAAAATACAATTTTGGAAAAAAACTATTTTTAAATACATATTTCCAAATATTATCGAACGAAAGATTTTTTGAAATATGGGGATATCAAAACGAAACATCTTTGTCCCAGGTCTGTATCTGGTTATGATGACCATGACAGCTGCATTGTTTCTCATTAGAAGTTCGTCAAAAGTTTATTAACTTCAATTAATTTTTATTAAGTAATTAACGAATTGGGAGTGCTATAAAAGATGGCCAGTGGATGTGAAGTTCCCCGATGTAGATTGACGTCCGCACTATTGAATATTACGTTCATTCGCAAATGCCGTCCTCATAACTGTAATATTAACTGATAGTCTAAGAAACATGTCAGCCTTCGTAATCTAAAAATCGTGCCACAATCTTACACTCATTCCTCATTCATGCTTGACTTCAAATACCTAACTGGGTAGGTCACCATTTCCATTGAAAGTATTAAAGTATTGAGCTTCTAACAAACTAGTGATTAGAAACTTTGTTGCAAGCAACCATCCGTCGAGAGGTTGTGACCCGACGAAGTGGCGTTAGCGACGGAAAACCCGAAATAAACACGTCATTGGGTCATTTAACGTGTCATGGCCCGCTGCTACAGAACAGGCCGCACTCGACCCAAAAACGCGGAAGGGAAAGGGTTCAAGTGTGGCTACGGTCCAAACCCTAGAAAGATTTACACCCTCAACCCTCTCCCCGGGGCAGCTGTCACTCAAACGCCGGGGTGAAAAGTCGCAGCCAGCGGGCTGTTTCTTGGCAGGGGATGTAAAGAATGAAATAGATACTCGTGTAAAAGGGCTTATCGTGTTTGTTTGTAAATAAGGGACATCTTTTTATTTAGTTGGCATGGGTGGTGTTTCATGTTTTAAAATAAAATAAATCTTTAGATAAAGAACTCCATTTAATCAACTACAAGTAAGCTTGTTTACAAAAACAATATAATAACAATTAACAACCATATGACTTAATAGTCATATGTCAGATGGGTTTTAGAATAATAAAACGACATCGGAAAGTAAAATGTCATCTCATTTTTTTTAAATTGTCAGTTGTGTAATTATTTTTATTTTTATTATGTTTTTATTCAAGTTTTATTTAAAGCAGTGAAATTTCAAGAAATTATTTACCTTGTGCCTGAAGATGGCCTATTTATGGCCGAAACTATAGTTGTGCCATTCAACTAATAAGATTGTGATAGAGAGGTATGTAAACCATCAATTCATTAATATAGTATATTTCATCACTAGTCCGGGAAGTGACTGTTATCAGCGCGCGACCGGATTTCAAATACGAGGCGAAGCCGACTGTACTTGAATTCTATCAAGCACCGATATAGCAATTTCGGACGAGATACGAACAGTATTTTCATCATACCACCTTTATATTCATAAACATATTAATATAAATCTAATTTGATAGTTTGTTTTCAAAACAAACAATACTATAGCAAACTGACATTACACGTGTTTCCTATTCTTTCATCTATATAAATAAAAATATTAGAGTTTTCTCTGTACATTGCTCAGAGTTATTCATTTTTTTAGTTATATTTACGTTTCGTGCGTTAGAGACGTCAAAACAAGTCTTATCTCAATTTGTATCAGTTTATCCGTCTGTTTGACTGTAACGCACTAGGAGGCATTTTACGCCGTCTTTTCCAAAAAAAATGGGAGAACTGATAACAATAAAACGTATTTCATGTATTCTCTACATTCCAGAGATGAGTTTTCAATGCTTTAAATTGTCCGCAGTCCCTTGAAAAGTAAATAACTGGCATTTAAAAACCTACTTTTTACGCGATATTTTTCGCATTTTGCTTTCAATTACCGTATCAATGAATAATAATCAGCTGATTTAATAGAAACAAAAAAAGCTGTCAAATTATATATTATTATTAGTTTATATTGGCCATTGATTTTAAAACCATTTCGACACATACTATATTTAAAAGTTATTTTAACGTGTAGCTAATTTTAATAATGGTATAAATGTTCTAATCCTTTTAATTAATTTAAGAAATGCTAATAATAAAATGCTGGGTATTGATTTATTTTCTTTAAACTGATTTTTTTAGGATTTCAGGTTTACATTTCCGTATGATAATCTTTCTTCTTTAAACTGAACCCTAAACGCTTACTGCTAGTTAGTTTATATTTCTATAAAGATCAGCTATTTCGCTTTGAAACAAAGTAATTAATAATTAGTAAATAAGTATATAGCAGCGCTCGTACTGTCAAAACAAGCTTACAAAACTACCACATAACACAAATTTATTATAATTCAGTCATTAAGTTAGAAAACAAAGTATTTTTTTGTGTTTGAACCAAATTGTAAGATTTGACACGATACATAAAATTAAATAGTTATAAAAATATAGGTAGTATTAAGTCGTATATTAAATAAGATCAAATATATTATTTTATCACTGTAGAGTTGAATTACTATTTTAATTTTGATGTTAGTTCGTTCTTTTTTTATTGTGCAAAAAATGTGTTTTATGTATGGATTAAATAATTGTTTTATACTTTGATATTGTATGCTTTCCAGATAGGCTTCAAAAGTGCAATTTTAGAAAACTATAAATTTAACTGTTCAAGGAATCAGTTTTTAAAGAAACATCCGCTTCGCATGATGAATTTTATTTTTCCGTTTCCACAAATGTCACGCTTCACTTCTTGTCTGTTTTTTACGCGGCCCGGAGCCCCCCATAAACCGACAGACAGCTCTGGGCGCGTCTCGTCGTAGGATGTCCATGTTTTGATGACATTAGTTCTGGGCTGTTGGTAAGGGTAATCGATCCCAGCTGGTTCGACCTAACCCTTCTTCTTCTTCTCTCATACTTCCCCAACCAGCTGAATCTACTGGCTCCGAGTAGAAAAGCTGTGGATCGTAAAATACAGTAAAATATGACATTATCGGGCGCCAGTGCACCGAGTTTTTTATGGTGAATTATTAACGTGTGTTTATAAAATTACCTTAACAGACAACGTTAAACCAATGTATTTGTATTAAGTGAAATAATCAGCCAAGCAATCCTTAAACCCAATTATAAAAATACTCAAAATAATTATATTGAATACTAGCCAAAGTACCCGTTCTTCGCACGGGTAAAAAAGGCTAAGAGGTGTAGGCTCTACAGATACATTTAAGTTATTGATAATTAATTCTTTATTGTTTACAAAATGACAAAACACGTGTCTAAGTATATGTCTAAACACGACAAAGTAACATATGTCAAATATTGGGAGAGGATAAGCATTAACGAAATAGAGGCAAGATCGCGCCACAATCATCTTATATTCAAACCGCATTCATACTTGGCTTAAAATACCTACATTGTAGTATGGTTGCCATTTCAATAATCTAATCTAATCTCAAATATCTTTTTTTCAAATGAAACACAATAAATAAGAAATACTTGGTCTTAGGAACTATATTTAGAACTGAATCATAGTTTTGGTCTTCCAGCTGAGTACATCGCCTCTCGCACCACGTACACCTCACCTCAACCTATGCTTCTATGACTCCTGGGATACCGCCTTCGTGTGGCAGCCGCCTCACCTACGACGCAGTCAGTGCGCAGTGCATGGTTGAGGCACTGCAATTTATATTTTGACATGGAGGGGAGCAGCAGGACAACTCATGAACCAGTTCTATTTAAAAGGGGTGAATGAACGTGTTGAAATGGGGGGAACTCGGTCAATGTTTGGTCAATTTAGTTCACATCACAAATGGGCTAAAACTGAATATTGATAAAAAGACAATCTTT
This sequence comes from Nephotettix cincticeps, assembly GCA_023375725.1. Classification (NCBI taxonomy): domain Eukaryota; kingdom Metazoa; phylum Arthropoda; class Insecta; order Hemiptera; family Cicadellidae; genus Nephotettix; species Nephotettix cincticeps. The sequence continues at coordinate 33,763,750 of CM041787.1, read as the reverse complement.
GGCACCTAAGACTATAACTTGATGGCTCATTGGGCCAAGGTGGAAAACCTTAGGTAAAACCCAAAATCAAAACGACCTTTTAAATTTGATGCGTTAAGTGTTTAGAGTTTTGGTTTAAGTTAATGCTTGTAAAGAAATCGAGCAGGCTGTTTAAATAACATATTCCTCTTCAAAACTTCAAAAATATAAATTTTGAAAACAGCTTACATAAATCAAACGTTTTACCTTCACATCTTACAAGATGTAATGCTCAAAACCCTAGTGTGATCCCACCAAGGTTCTATTGGGATGTTATACTGTTGAGGATAACAAATATTATCCACACAAATAAAGTAAACAACTTTTACCTAACAAAGAAAAATATATTTTTCGATTTATCCTATGTGATTTATTCATCAAAATTACTGTACTTCGAAGGCTGTAACAAAACTCACTTTAGTGTTCACTGGTTGTTCACATGTCTATGATGTTTCGAGGCGTGCCGCTTCAAAGTACTCCAGTAGAAGGTCTGGTAGTCGCAGTGCGGGCATTTCAATGGAGTAGGATAGCAGGAGCTGCGCTTCAGGTGCCGCGTCAGGGAGGCTTTCCTACTGTACTCACATCGACATTTGGGGCAGGTGTAGACCACGCTACCTACGGGCACATCATCAGCCTAATAGGATATTATTTAAGTGAGGGATGTTTTTTAGGTTTACACATTTTTATGGAAGGTTTGGACACTGATTCATTCATTCGAAGGGGCGGATTTACCCAAGGCGCTTCAGCCGTAGCGGCTTTTTGCACACCCCTAAAATTCTCTTTCCTGGAGAATCAGGAATTTTCTAGATGAAGAGACCTGGAAAACTGCAGCAGATTGTCGACGAGCTCGTCAGGAGGCAGAAAACTATCTCTTACCAAATTGCCCAGAGTGGAGGACCTTACCTCTACCAGCTCTATACAATCTAAGAGTAGATGGTCTGCAGTTTCCTCCTGCAGATGACATTTCCTACACAGAGGATCGCAGTTGAAGACCCCCATGTGTAGTTGGTGCTTCCTCAGATTACCGTGACCAGTGACGATACCTGTGACAAGTTTGGCATCCTTCCTGCCAAGTTTCAGGAACCTCTTTGCAACTTGACGAGATGGAGAACAAAGATTAAGCTTACTTACTCTATGCAGGGAAAGTTCAACCCATCTTTTCTTATGACAATCCCTAGCCCAGGAATTGATAGTCTGAAAAGCCGCAGCGCGGGAAACACCACAGAAGGGTTGAGGACCACAAAGGGGGGATGATGCAGCCCTATTGGCCAGCCCGTCTGCCACTTCGTTACCATCCGCCCCTGAGTGCCCTCGAACCCAACTAAGGGTTGGACACTGATATCCAACAAGTAAGTTAATTGGACACAGCATCCACCTATGGATATAAAAATGTGGAAGCCAACTGTTGCTGAGCAGATTTCGAACTTAGATGAAAACTTAGGATTTTTGCAGGCCCATCTGCTTGACCTAGTCAGTGCGGACACGCTGACAGCCGAACTGTCAAGTATGACCGGACATGCTGCACGAGATTCTGCCGAATTTGTCTACAGCTTTTAACAGATGTTAGCCAATGTGTTTAGTAACCAAAATCCCCTCTATTATTTAAGTTTACACTTTCTCACTACCCAAAAAGTCTCGTAAAAACGGCTTAGATTGCAGCAGACTTTGTTTGCACAATTAGTGGCGTTTTAGAAACCCAAAAGCTTCATTTTGAGGAATATGGGAGTCCACCAGTTGACTTTCTCCCGGGTTAAACCGAATCTCCGGAATCCGGGATAACTGAATGTTTCTTACGGAAACATTGCATACCAAAGAGATTTTCTCTGCAGTACAAGCTAAAGGAATCTCGGCACCTAGTTCATTAACGTATTTGACATCAACTCAATTAAGTGCTGGAAAATCTACTTGACCGTGTATTTCATATTCCACCTTGTCCATTTTGTGGGAAAGCATCCGTTGTCCACCAGTATTAGCATTTATTTGTAAGAAGATCGCCTGATGGTCACTTCCAAAATAATCCTTAAGAACATACTAGTAAGAAACTTGGCACGATATATTTTCTCATAGGAAAAAGAGATATTCGGAGTGTATCCAGGAGCCTGGACGCCAAAAGTTGTAGTGTAACCCACGTTTAGGACACGGAGATTATTCCTACTAGCCATCTTGAGGACGTATCTTCCTTGTGAATTGGTGCTAGCTAGCCCCAATATACCCCTATGGCTTCATGGTTGCCAGCGACGATTACTTGGCCACTCTGCCGCCCCCACACAGGTCCCAGCCAGCTTAAGGAGAAGGGTCGGGTTATATTTAACTCTCTTAAGGCGGGTAAAGATTTTCTAGTGACCACTAGAGAATATATTTGAGGTAATTGGGCGCCACTTCATGTAGGAGATGTTTCACGGTCGAGCATGAAGCCTCGGGTCCGTTCCTAGTCACTGGTAATCTTCCCTACACCACTAAGTAAGGCAGGGTTTAGAGATACAAAATTTAAAGTTCCCATCTGACTAATTACTTGTGAAATGACTTAAATGACTAAAACTTGGCAAGAAATGACAAAGAAATACTGGATAAAGAACTAATCCAAATAAAATGAAACTCTTATTTAATTATACATAGAATTATAGAATGAGACATATTCTTTAACTCCTAATCTGGCCAGATCCCCAAAATATCTTATTATCAATAAATAACCTACCATACAATATATAATACACACCGATCTTAATCTAAATTAATCTAATACATGATTGTCCATAATCGGGTGGCCGATCGAGCGTTGACGATGGCAGGTCCTCAGCCTAAGGGAAATCCAAAATAATTCAGGGAAATGTCACTCACCCCTAGGTACCACACACGGTATACACACAGTACCAGGCCCGGAATGCGCTTTATGGTGGTCCATCGACGAGACACGAGGAATACCGTCCGAAGATCCGTAGTCGAGATGAAGTCCAAAAGGTGACGTCTAGGCGTGTTGTATTGAACGTTGGGGTGTATACGTGAACCCTCTTCGCACCTAGCCAAGTGCAAAAATCCTCTGGAAGGAAGAAGGTCTTGCAGATCCACCAACTAACATGAATATCACCCAACATGAATTGTGAATAAATCTGTTCATCTATCCTGTCTCACTGACCTCGATGCACTGCCTCTGCCCAGTGAACTCTGCCCGCCGTCCACCGGTTCCTTATCAGCTCTGATAAGGCCAGAGGTTGAGCAGCTCTCAATAATATTAGCCATCACTTGAGGATACTATGAAAGGGAAAGTGCGTTGGCGCACAAAAGACAACCTGATGTCGGCATTGTTGGCTAGCACAACAATGAAAATTGTTAATTAGGGGTGATCAGTCCCTACTCCGACCGATATGTGCCGCCTAGGTCATTGGTCATTAGGTCATTGGTCATGTCGTCTAATTTTGAAAAAAAAAGATTGGAATACGAATGTGGCATTCTATAATCACGTTTACCTTGATAGAAGTAATTTCCAACAGGATAGAGCTGGGATGGTGGCGACATCCTGTAATACAGCTATACTTGGAGGTCACGAATTGTGGATAGTTGTGAGCGATGGTCGGTGGGTGTGGTGTTCTCTTGTGTGGATTAACGTCCGCACTATTGAATACTACGTTAATCCACAGAAGACTATCCTCATAATTAGACCAATTCGTAATTCAGAGGGCGTGGTTCGGATTCCACGTTAAACTGTAGGTCCCTTAGTTGCCATCGGCTGTTGGGCTATTAATTAACAGTCCTGTCTAAGGAACATGTCAGCCTTAGTCAGTATCAAGACTACAAGATCGCGCCACAATCATCTTACATTCACTCCTCATTCATACTTGGCTTAAAATACCTACCTTGTGGTATGGTCGCCATTTCAAAATAATCTAATCTAATCTAATCTAATAATCTAATCTCAACAGAAACATGTTGTGTTATACGATCATAAAAAAGCCATGTAAAACTACAGTTTTCAATCCATTCCTAAGACAGAACTCACCAGTGTCCAGGTTTGAAGGCTGCTCAGATAGTTCAGTGTTGGAACCAGTTTCCACAACAGTAGGATATGACTGAGCTCCTTCCTCCACGTCCATATCCGCGGTTTCGTCACCTGTGTCGCCTGGAGGGGGTTGTTCTCTAGCCAATGAATAACAAATCCGGCAGTGACGGTTCCGGTAGTTAGGTAACTTAAAGGTCTTGCCACATTTGGGACATGAACATCCTAAAATTTAAGGCAATAGATGTAGTCTCTCACTAGTGTTTCATGAATGTCATCATAAATAGTACAAAAAGTAACTCAATATACAGGGTGTCTCACCTAAAGTGAACCAATAGCTAACTTTTATACTATGCTTATGACAGCAAACTTGTTATGGAGGACATCCCTTCATTTTTTAAAACGGAAAATGTTTTTGAGCCATAGATCGCAAACGGTTGCATTTACGCTAAAATTACTAAGAGTAAAATCGTCTTTAAATTACTTTGTATATCCAGAAACACCAAAATATAGGGTGTTCCATAACAAATTATCAAGTTGTCGGCCATATTGGAAAATGGCGGCCATATTTTTCTGATTCAAAATCGATTTTAAAAACCACTAAAAAATGAAGGGGTGTCCCCCATAAGAAGTTAGCTGCCATATGCATGCTATAAAAGTTAGCTATTGGTTCACTTTAGGTAAGACACCCTGTAGAACTCAGAGAATAATACTTCTGTTTATTCAAAGCATAGGCTAGTAAGTTTTTTAGTAGTGTAAATATAGTAAGTTTTGGTGACAGAAATGATTCTTAAAAATGGACTTAACATCACATTTTATCTTCATGGTAAAAAATAGAAAGTTATGTTTACGTTATTAGATCTAATGCTTTTCGTTAATCTGACGAATGATATTACAAATATATAGTTTTTATTGTAATCAACATTCAGTTAAGTGGATCTTTTAAATGTATCATAAATATATTGATAAATTATTGCGTTATAAAAATTGTACAATAGAGCACGGTGTTTAATATTTTTCGTGATTTAGTTTTAGAAATATGGATGTTCAAACTTTGTCGACAACATTTGCGCCTACGAAAATGTAACAATAAAAATAATTATTAAAAGAGCTAATATAAACTAATTTACCTGGTTCGCTATTAGAATGCCTGGCTGCAATGTGCAATTGAAGGTTATCTTTCCTAAGAAAATGTCTTCCACAGTGGTTGCACTCAAAAAAATTAGGATTTTTTTCGTGAGTTGTATTTCTATGTCTTTTAAAGCTACGAATTGATGAAAAGACCTTTTGACACTGTTCACACTCAATCGGTACAGTTTTTAATTTACTCTGAAACGATAATATATTATAAGAATGGTTGTCTATGTAAAGTAATTAATTCATAGCATTTTCAGGCGCTGTATCGGAGTGCATGAGAAGCTCTGTAAAAGCAAAATTGGATCTTAAATGTTAACTTAGTATAACTATTATTCACTAATCTAACTTTTAACGATTAAAATGCTTCAGAATGATCAGCTATGCAAACTATCAATTTGATTGTCAAATTTAATTATTTTACCATAATATGCTTTTTAAATTGTTTTCTTTTCATTACAGTGTTTTTCCTAATTATATCAGATTCTAAAAGTGTATTGCAAAATCTTTAAAAATATAGATATCATTCTCGACATCACATTTGATCCTTCAGATAAAATCTAAATATTGTGAACTCCAAGCTAAACGTGTTAAGGTGGTGTATTTTTTGGTACCCAAAAAGCAAATAGTATTAAACACTCTTACGTTCCAAATTTTGTTGATTTGAAAAACTGCCTTGTGGGCAAAGCTAAAATTCCATGACAATAAAATTAGATCAACTCATCAAAATTTAATGGGAAAAGATTACATATCCTACAACCTTGTGAATTTACTCCACCTTGGTATGAAAATTATAAAATTGGAAAATTGGAATTTGTCTGTTTAGTTAACGTAATTCGAATTGGTCGAACATATCATGTACTTCTTTAATGGGCTCCTTCCATTATTGAAGGAAATGGATGGTTACATATTGGATCCTTGTCAGATACTGTTTATTCACTTGTTCTTTATGTAATCTAAACGGTTATGTAATTTGTAAAATAAATGTAAAAGGTACTCCAACCTTCTGAGTATCCACATTCACAGCCATAGATTCGTCACCTGTGTCGACTGAGAGGGGTCGATCTCTAGATGGACAATAAATCCGGCAATGGCGGTTCTTATACTCAAGCCTAGAGAACGTCTTGCCACATTTGAAACATGGAAACTCTGAAATTAGAGGCTATATATTATAGTCTTTTATATAATACTAGCCAAAGTACCCGTTCTTCGCACGGGTAAAAAAGGCAGAGAGGTGTAGGCTCTACAGATACATTTAAGTTATTGATAATTAATTCTTTATTGTTTACAAAATGACAAAACACGTGTCTAAGTATATATCTAAACATGACAAAGTAACATATGTCAAATATTGGGAGAGGATAAGCATTAACGTAATAGAGGCAGGCATCGGGAGAAAATTAAAAATCTACCATTCCACTATTTCGAACTAATAATTCACTAATTTCGATCCAGCAGTTTATGTGTAAAAATTAACTTTATTTCTCTTTCTTCCCGAACTGTCAAAATGTAAAGTAAACGGATGTTGACATTAAAAACTGTAAACATTGAATCCCAGGGTATTTACAGCAACCATGTCTTCTGCTTCTCGAACTGTCAAATTTTAGTGTTCACAGCTGTTGACATTCAAGTAATTTTATGTTTTCATTTTCTAAACATGTAAACATTGAAACTTAGGACGTTCACGGGGCGTAGCCCGAGAGGATTTTAAGGAAATGAGTATGCCTATGTGTTGCATGAGTTTAAGATCTGTCTTTGTGTAAAATTTCAAACTGTTTGGTTCAGTATTTTTTGCGTTCACTTGCCACAACAAACCCACAAACACACAAACCCACAAACATACAGAAACCACCTCTTCTTTATAATATTATAGATAGATTTTTAAAAATAATTACAAAAAATAAATCCAGCAGTACTATATATAATAAATGTCCTAGTATTTTTCGTCAGTAATAATTCTTCAAAATGGTCTGATCAACCTTTTTTCTGTTTTCGGAAAAATATAGCATATTAAAATTATAGAAAATTGTGTTTACTTTTAACCAAATAGGCCTAATTGAATTTAACAAAATATTAAACTATCAGTAATATATATATACTTAAAGTACTATAATCTTAATATATTTGAATTACATAAAAATTGTATATGACAATTACAAACAGGCTACTGTTTTTATAAGTTTCGTGTTTTAGTTATAGTATTATGTAGATGTTTGAGCTTTGTAAACAATATTTATACTGCATAAAACCATATTTACCTGGTTTTCTATTACTATGAATTGTTCGAACATGCATCTTAAGGTAATCTTTCCTTATAAAACGTTTTCCACAGTCTTTGCACTCAAAGAATGTAGGATTCTCTCCATGTGACGATTGCATATGTCGTATGAGGTTCCTTTTTGAACTAAATACCTTTTGGCACTCTTCGCAGTGGAATTTTATAGTTCGTAAACTAATCTGCAACGATAATCTATTATTTAGATTGTTATCTATATTGATACAATCTGTTTTGTTTCAAAATAAAAATTACAGCATACGCTACTGCTCGTGCGTTCACCCTCAGTGCTTTACCGGGTTAGAGAACGATTGAAGGGAAATACACTGAATAGAATGCTATCCAAATCGTAATATGAAAGTTTAAGCTGTATTTAGATTTTAGATTATAAATTATTACAAGACCCAATTTAGCTCAATAAAGTTAGGAGTCTGCATCAGTGGTAGCCATCTTGAATTTTAGTCCCGTAAGAGCAATGTTAAATTCTGGCTGTACATACCTTCACTTTGGCGTGTGTAGTGGCGTTAATTATCAAAGTATCAATGTAAAACTTTGGAAGTACATTGATGAGATGTGGCTCAGGGCATGACCTTTAATATGTTCAGTTTAATTTATGACAATAAGTCAAGGAAATATAGGGGCCAGAATTTAACATTGCTCTTACGTGACTAAAATCCAAGATGGCTACCACTGATGCAGACTCTTAAAGCTAAATGACTTACATGTTTAAATTATTGAAAGAATAATGGAGTTTTCTACCTTAGAACCGTGTTAGACACTGTAACTCCATTTGTTAAATCAGCGAAATAAAAGTTAAAGATGAGTTTAATATTTTCTTATTTTTTAGGCCGCAAAATGTATTTTTTACAACCCTAGTAGTTTTGCTCTTCCCACATGCTAAAGTGATAGTCTCAGGCTCTTGTCATCGCCGAATCTGCTGATCTCTTCCATCATCACAGAAAGGAAGTGGTTAAGAATGAACACACAGAGATATAAATCCCCTCAAATGTGGCTGTAGTTGTCGTCTTGTGTTCTTCCCAAGTCGAACAACCATTTACGGGATGCCGGGTTAAATCTCAGACTCCCTGGTGTAGGGCTTATGTAGACTGAGTGGTTATAGTGCCTGCTTTTAAAACTGAAGTTCGTCCCGCAAGGGTAGAATCTAGACCTAGTGGACATTTCGGCATTACGCTATTAATTAACTATCCTAACTAACAACAGGTCAACGTTAGGTGGAACAAGCCCAGGGTTTGGACCGTTCCCCATCTAAACGTTAAACAATGCCGAAAGGCGTAGAAAGACACAAAACATAACGCTATTCAAGATGCCTTTGGCTTGGTGGCGTTCATGATGTTCCTTATTGCTGGAGATGAAGTGGATACTTCTAATGGAGTATATTTCAATCGAAATAACATTCACGTTTATAAACATTCTTAGATTAAATTTGGCATGTGGATTCAGTTTAAGCTTATTTTCTATAATTCCAAATAATACGTATATCAAACTATGGAAATTTGCTTCTATTGAGTTTCTATATAGTAAGAGTTTTACATAAAATATTGTACAGGTTTTCTCTCACCATGTTCTGTGTTTGGGATGGTCCTACCTGGTCATGAGAAGGACCTGCCTGGTTGAAACAGGGGCCTGCTTGAGTGTGTGAAGGACCTGCTTTTGTGTTTGAATGATCTGCCTGGGTGAGAAAGGGACCTGCTTGAGTGTGTGAAGGACCTGCTTGTGTGTTTGAAAGATCTGCCTGGTTGAGACAGGGGCCTGCTCGGGTATGGACAGCACCAGCCTGAAATGACGAAATCTTAATTTTTAAATTAAAATTTATTTTTATATCACCTTTAATTCGGTAATCATTTCATTCATTCAGTTCTGAACGTTAAATTTCAGAATCTTAATAAATTAACATTTAGTTAGACCTTTCCAAAGCGTATTTTGTTTAAAATCTACTCAACGTTTTGAGAGTTGGTTAAACTACTCCCGTTTTCAAGTGCCTAACGATATTTAAATTTCTACAAACAAAGGGTCGTTTCTATATAGAAAACAAACCGGTCAAAAAACACGAAATAAATATAAATGAGAGAATTAAATGGTAAATAAAACACTCTATTTAACCTGTTATGTACATTTGGAAAATTGCACCTCAACGACAGTAACACTCCGCCTCTGAGCTAGCGGACTTGGAACAAGTAGACCGCACAAGACGAAGGTCAGACCACTACTGGCCCCCACCCGTCCGAGCAGTCCCTACTTTCCCCACGTGCCCGCTAGGGGTGCTGGTAGCCCTGCACCGTCCGGCTGCAGCTGAAAACTAAACAGCACAAGAAAAAAAATGTTTATAAAATTCCGGGCCATGAACGTTACATTTCGCGTCCATGCTAGTCGGCTGGGAACCTGGTAAAAATTCACGGTACGAAGACTGGAACATGAAGTTCCTCCCTTGACCAAGCAGAGCGATACTTCCTCCATTTACCGCTACGGGCGCTGGTATCGCGGTGTTGGATCTTTAAGAATAACATTACACTCGCCTCTATGCTGGCGGACGGCTATTTAATTCTCTCATTTATATTTTTTTGTTTTTTGAATGGTTTGTTTACTATAAAGAAATAACCTTTTGTTTGTAGAAATGTAAATATCGTTAGACACTTGAAAACGGGAGCAGTTTAACCAACTCTCGAAACGTTGTGTAGATTTTAAACACTAGACGCGTTGGAAAAGTCGAACTAAATGTTAATGTAAAAATTAATTTCCAACGCTATCATGAATTTCCAAAACTCTTTTGATTTCAGAATCATTTACTTCAGAACACTTTTATTTAGGCATTTTAAAATTAAAATAATTTAACTCTAGAACTGATAGAAGTCACGATCGTAATAAATTTTCAAATTAAATAAGAAGTGTATCTGTCGTCAATTTAGTGAACTTCTTCTTGGTGAGATTAAGTTGTCATTGTGATTCGTGCTGCTACCTGGGAGCGGGGACTTGGACTTTCTCAAGGAGTGTGCTCCATTCATAAGAATGTACAAGGAATGTTCTATGCTGGTCTATTTTTTACTCAACAATTAAATTATTATTTTAATTATTATTTACAATTATTTTTGTTTTTATGCTTACTGAAGTATTCCAGGACTTTCATAATAATACAAAATAAGCAATTTGTATTATATATTTTTTGCACACGGATCTCGCGGCACCGAGGAATTTCTTTAAATTTTGGAAATAACTAATTTCCGAGTAGAAAATAAGTTCTAGATAGGTCTAATGTCCAGGAAAATTCGTGTTTTACTGTAATAAGTTTAAAATCTAAAAATTTAACATTACGCTTATGGAGAATAAAATGTAAACAATACAAACCAAAACAGCTGTTTATATACGTTTGACAGTTCTTGATTGAAGGCTGCAACAATATAGAGGTTATGCATTAATATTTTTTGTATTTGAATGATATGCAAAATTTATCAGGTTACTAAACAATTTGTTAACTAAGGATCTTAGCTGTGCGAAATAAAAGCAAAAATATTTTCAAAAATCCAGTGTTTTGATAGAAAACGTATTCGTTGTATTGCTTGAAGCCACTGTAACAAACCAAATAATTGATGTAAATTAAATTTCTCTTTTGCTTTTCAATCCTCATTCCGTTTATAACAAAATCAGTTGATCACAGGCTAATAATAACGGTATGGAAACAGTAAATGATCGGCTTTGGCTAAAATACGTTAAACGGCATCGCTCAATTGACTAACGTCGTAGCCGAGTTGTAGCGTGTCGGCCTCAAGAACTATAGGCCGCGAGTTCCATACCCACCAGGGGCGATATTTTTTGTTCAGTGCTATACTAATTATGATGTATTAAATCGGTTTTATTTAAACCACATAAATGTTTTCATTGAGTAATAAATGTGTTTTAATTTTTCTAATACATATATTATTCTAAACGAGCAAAGCTCGGTCACCAGGTACTAACTAATTAAAATACAAACGAATCTTAAAACAGCTGATTTAGCACACTTACTTACCCCTTCAAAATTTATCCTCCTTTTGAGCCTATCTATAGTCTGTAATCAAAAAAATCGTGTTCTCATTAATAATTTACTACGAGTATTTTTAAATCAGTTAGACAGTAATGTGAAGGTCATCCCATAAGTAACAAGACAAATTACTGCAGCTCAAAAATTCGTAATTGAATTAGTATAAAATATCAGTATTATTTTCAGTACAACCTAGCGTTTTCATTTGTAAACAAATAAAGATAAGCTATGTTATTCCAATCAGAAGTTCAAAATCAGCATGACAATATTAGTTGAGTTTCCTATAAGAAGTCTACTGTTAGATAAAGTTAGGTATTGGAACACTCAAGGTATTTCTTTGGACTTCAATAAAATCACACTAAATAATTGGTCTCCCGTAAATCCCAGAATACTGTAAGCAAAACTTTTCCTGCAGATGGCTGAGTACTTATTTTTCTTTCTAGAGTAGGAAGTCGTTAGGTATCACTCAAGCCTCTGTCATTTCGAATGAGTTAAAATTTCGAACGATTCAAACAATTTTCGCCGTATACATTAACATCATTTCGTAGATTTTACACCTGATTACACATGATACGTGACTGAAAATTTTATCACAGAATGAAGTTCTTACAAGGTTCAATTCTCATTTGAACCTTTTATCTCAACTGAGTAAATTTGACGTTATATTTACTACATATTATTTTATATGGAGATAAAACTTAATCCCAAAAATCAGTCAAATCAAATTGATGTCCTAAAGTTTCATTCGGATCAGTTCTGCCATCTTGGAAAAATAATAATGTGTCTCGTTACATTTACAGTAACCCTCGTATTTAGTAAATCGTGTTAAAACTAATTTTTGATACGTTTCCTTAAAATTTGTTGATACAGTTTTATATTTCATCACTGACATATAAGCACAATCACTAACACTCTATGATGGAGAGACTTGGAGATTAAACTTTCCACATTTGGTCATTAGGATTGCGATAACGGCACATGAGCAAAATTGGACTCAATTAATTCTTGGAGAGGAAATTTGTTGGGCGAGTATGGATGAGTGGTTTTGATGAGTTGTATATAGCTGTATTGCAGGCAAAAATATAAATTCATATTAAACAGCATCATTAATCTACATAAAGAAAGATATAGTTTTTTTAACATAGTTTTAAATACTTTTGGCTTCATATCTCAGGAAAGTCGAATTGGGTTTTACCGAAATTTCCCGTCTGTATCAATAAAAATATATTTGTGTTTGTCTTCTACCTGAATTCGAGAGCATTTAAACTGCAGTACTCCCTCAAGTTAAGAGTCTGCATCAGTGGTAGCCATCTTGAATTTTAGTCCTGTAAGGGCAATGTTAAATTCTGGTGGAACATACCTTCACTTTGGGGAGTGTAGTGGCGTTAATTATCAAAGTATCAATGTAAAACTTTGGAAGTACATTGATGAGATGTGGCTCAAGGGCATGACTTTTTCAATATGTTCAATATGTTCAAAAATTTAACTTGATATAAAAACAAAAATCCAGGAATATTTAAAAAAATAAATCATTATATTTTTTTATTGAGAGCGAAAATAAGAAGTTCTGTAAGGTGGTGCCCTGGAGGACTGTAATACCTTTAATTGGGCACCTCTTCCGTTAATTTATGTCAATAGGTCAAGGAGATATAGGCGCCAGAATTTAACATTGCTCTTACGGGACTAAAATCCAAGATGGCTACCACTGATGCAGACTCTTAAGATACTTACGTCGTCCAGTAAACTCTTAGCTTCCATTTTGAATGTATGAACATAAATGCCTAACTATTGGAGTGTATTTACGCTATCTATAATCTTAGAGTCTTCATTACTGGCATCGGATGTAGTTTCATCACGAGAACAATGTTAATATGTTGAAAACATCAACGACCACCCGGTAGAGAGTTTCACAGTCTTAAATAAATTATAATTTTTGAACCGAAAGTTGTATTTGTTTTGAATTATACATCTTGTTCGTACCTTGAACTTGAGTTTGTTTCTTGATTAACCTCCAATTCATCGGAAGTTATTACACATGTTAGCAACTCTCCATTATGTAAACAGACGTTTACATTGTACGGTATGTGACGTGAAAACGGTATGGAAAGATCAGAGGCGAAGAATGTCACCAATAATGATTCGATTAAACAGCCGTGTAACCATGAACCGATACATAAAACGTCGCAATATAAACGAGTGTATTGTAAATTTATAGCTTATTTTAAACAACCCAAAATGGGAGGATAATTACGCATTAAAGTGAATACTTCATTATAGGTCATATGTCAACTTGTATCAAATCATGTTCATAAACTAGGGAGTTGTTTACTTATTCTCAATAAAAATGGGAAATCAATACAAAGAAAATAAATCAATACCCAACTTTAAAATTTTGCATTACTTTACAACTAAATAGATAAACATGTATACCATTATTATTATTAGTTATACGTTAAAATAACTTTTTAATATAGTATGATTTCGAAATGGGTTTAAATCAATGACCAAAATAAACTAAATGGTAATATTAATTCAACAGTTGTTTGTTTTTCTTTCTATTAAATATGTAAACTACAAAGACAGTTGATTATTGCCAGTAGGTTATTAATTTAAAACTGAAACAAAATGCAAAACAATATTGCGTAAAAAGTGGGTTTTTAAATGCTCGTTATTTACTTTTCAAGGGTCGGCGGACAATTCTTAGCCTTTAAAACCTTCCCTGGAATGTAGAGAATACATGAAATAAGTTTCATTGTTATCACAATTATTAGTTTATTTCTAATGTAGAGAATACATGAAATAAGTTTCATTGTTATACAATTATTTAGCCTTTAAAATTTTTAATGTAGAGAATACAAATAAGTCATTGTTATACAAATTATTAGTTTAAAACCTTCCCTGGAATGTAGGAATACATGAAATAGGTTTCATTGTTATCACAATTCTTAGCCTTTAAAACCTTCCCTGGAATGTAGAGAATACATGAAATAAGTTTCATTGTTATCACAATTCTTAGCCTTTAAAACCTTCCCTGGAATGTAGAGAATACATGAAATAAGTTTCATTGTTATCACAATTCTTAGCCTTTAAAACCTTCCCTGGAATGTAGAGAATACATGAAATAAGTTTCATTGTTATCACAATTCTTAGCCTTTAAAACCTTCCCTGGAATGTAGAGAATACATGAAATAAGTTTCATTGTTATCAGTTCTCTCGTTTTTTCGGAGAAGACGGCGTAAAATGCCTCCTGGAGCGTCACAGACACAAATTGAGATAATACTTGTTTCGGCTTCTTCAATGCATGAAACGTAAAATAACTAAAAAAATATATAATTCTGAGCAATGTACAGAAAAGAACTCTAATTTTATTTATATAGATAATAATCCACTAGAGAAATGCTTGAGCTTCAAAAAATTACTTTTTTACCAATATCTTTCTGTCTTCGAATTTTCATTTTGACATTTATAGTAAATTTAAAATACTTAATAATGTACAAGTTTAGAAAAACTAACACATGAATGGTCATGTGTTAGTTTTGAATTGATGGCAATTCAAAATAATTAGGTTATATGTAAGGTGATGACTCTTATGTTTTACACAGATCTTGAGATTAATTACTATACAATACTAGCTGACCCGACGAATATCGTAACGCCTAACAGTAAATATGTGTTACCTTTGAGATTGACCATGGCCCAAATCGAATAGCACTACTGCTTTAGATTAGATCTTCTCCCCAAAAATCGATTCTATTGGCACACCTTTCAATATTTCACGCTTATAAACTAAACCCCTTTTACCTGACAAAAACTGAACATATGTTTTATATTTTCTGAACGTGATTCATTCAAAACAATAACACTTTCATAGGCTGTAGTAAAATTAATGTGTATTTTTATAAGTAGTAGTGTTCACTGGGGGCACACAGATGAATGTTTTAAGAAGATGTGCCGATTTAATGAACTCTTGTAGTGGGTCTTGTAGTCGCAGTAGGAGCACCTCCATGGAGCTGGGACCTCGCAGCCGAGCATCAGGTGCCGCGTTAGGTTGTGTTTCATGAGGTACTCACCTCCACACTTGGGACAGATGTAGACCACGCGACCTGCGGACAACAACAAACAAAGTCAAACAGGATATAATATCTAACAAGTAAGCTTATCGGATACAACATTCATCTTTCAAGTAACAATGTTAATAATTGTGGAAGTCAACTGTTACCGATGTTAAATGGGGTACAGTCAGTGTGGAGGCTGGTCGCGCTGGTGGAACCACACGTGCTGCACGAAGTTCTGTCACACCATGTACAACTTTCCACATACCACTTATGGCATCCGTAGCCACTCGGACGCACAAGGTCTGTGGTCTGAGAGGAAACTAAGTTACCTCCAGCTATGTTTGCTTTTGCCTATACCCCACAATGCTTACACTTACCGGCTTTGTGTGCACCTGAATTATTTTGCCTTTGAATTTTCAGAGGAATTCGTCTTAAGAAATAAAAGGAAGTGCCACTATGGGTGACTTGTAAAAAACTGTTTATGAAAGCATAAATATGTTTATGCCTTACTAAGATGTTTAATCCTTTCTCATTATTTCTCCTTTTTTTGATATCTAGAAAATATAACGTGAAAATCATCTATTGTTAACCATTGTGTTAGCTATTACCGTAGGTCTCATGGCAAGACTTAAGCCCTGGACCATGTTATTTTTCGTGTTTAGGTGCCCAGAGGCCAAAAACAATAGTCGTTAAAATTTGTATATATATACATATAAATATATATATATACATACATATATATATATATATATATATATATATGTAATGTGTGTGTGTCTGTGAAAACGATAACTCTCGTAAAAATGTTCCAATCAAGACCAAATTTAGTAGAGACGTGTATTCCTACATTTGCTCGGACGAGGTCGGAAACCAGACATATCGGTCAATGGGAACGGGTAGTTTGGGAGGGGTTTGTACTAAAAAATATGGGTTTTTGCGTTTTCATATGTAGTTGTAAAAAATTTAAATTTTTTCTTTCACCATTAGAATCAGCTTAAAAAGCTACACAGTTAAGTTCCTTAAAGTTTATCTCTATCTCCAACGGTTACCGTGATTTTAAAAAATCTAAACACAGTACGTTGAATTTTTGGGCTCCAATGTTAATCTTATGGAGGATAAAGAAAAATTGATATTTCACTTAGGTATCAATTTAATATTTTTGGATTATACTTTATGCTTAGCTTCACGTAGTTGAGATCTATCCATTTATGCTTAAACATCATTGTTTATGTTTTTATCATGGCAGCTAACCTGCATACTCTTTTCCCATGTTAATCATACAGAGAATAGGCAAACCCCTTTATTTATGAACAGATATGTTTATGAAACTTGACATAAATGGTCAAAATAAAAATTGTTTATGCTAGAAATGTCTACTTTTAATGTTCCTCACAGAAGCAAACCTGCATACTCTTTCCTATGTTAATCGTATGGAGAATAGGCAAATAACTATCATATTTATCGATAGATATAGATAAAACTTGATAATAATATTATCATTATTATATTATCGATTTGGAAATTCACTGAGTACGCAGGTCTGCTCCGACGGGGGTATTTAAATCTATTCTTAAGTCAGAACTTACGTTTTTTCAGTATTAAAGGCTGCTTAGATGGAACAGTGCTAGGACCAGGTTCCTCAACAGCAGTTTGCGTCTGTGCTCCAACCTGAGCATCCACATCCACGTCCATAGCCGCAGATTCGTCACCTGTGTAGCCTGGGAGGGGTTGTTCTCTAGCCGATGGACAACAAGTCCGGCAGTGGTGGTTCCTGTATCTAGAACTGGAGAACGACTTGCCACATTTGGAACATGGATACTCTGAAATTTGAAGCAATAGATATAGTATATTACTAGTATTTCATGAGTGTCTTCCTAAATATCACCAAAGAGTAGTTTATTAAATACATAGGCAATATTATGCTAATATACTTTTAAAATCAGGATAAATTCTTCAAAATTACTATTATCATAAATAAACTTTTCAATTATAGTGGTACAGAAATATTATATAACAGGTTGTGTTTTGTATGTATCGTGTTTTACCTGTAGAAATATATATCATTAAAATATGTGTGCCAAAAGAAATATCTATTGAAAGCTATAACATTTAAATATAATCGCATAAAATCGAAGTTTACCTGGTTTTCCATCAGAGTGTTTAGCTTCCTTATGCTCCCGGAGATTTTCTGCCCTTCGAAAACGTTTTCCGCAGTGGTCGCACTCAAAAAAGGGACGATCTACCTGATGTATCGTCTGCATGTGTCGTCTGAGGGTAAAGGGAGTTGCAAAGTCCTTATTGCAGTGATCACACACAGTTGTGCCATGTTGCATTTCAGTCTAAAACGAAAACATATTTTTATGATTGACATCTACATAAATAAAATATAGTTTTGTTTCACACACAACACATAATACTACCCTACTACCCTGCTTTTACCACCATCATTGGCCGCTGTGCCGAGGTAGTGTACGGTGAAAGAGTATAAACTTATTTGAATATAAATCGTAACACAAAAGTAAAAGTGTCAGCTGATAGGTTCTGGAGGATCGGAAAATGCTTACTGGTTAAATCTAGGTTAAGGTTTGAATTGAAATGGTCCCTCGTACATTGTTCTAAGCGATAATAATGTAGTTTTGAAACATCGAGCAATGATTCATGAAATTGTGTTATTTTTAAGGTTAGACTTAGTGTGGACCAGTAATCCTTCCGGTTGCTTCTCAAGGTTTCAAGGTGTTTCTCAAGTGAACAGGTTATTGGTCTATCGCACCCAAAGCTTGGTAGAGGGGCTTCCCCCTGAGCCTCCAAGCTTGCGTCAGCTGTCGGGTCTCATGACATAGCCTTCCTCTTGGAACGTTCATTCTGCACCAGCCAAGCTGCAACTCCTCAGGATAATCCTCAAGATTGGTTCTGTAGGTGGGATAACACCCAGTGGCAGTCGGGGAATTTGTAAAATTAATATAAAAGGGTACTCTAACCTCCTGAGTATCCTCGTCCAGCATGTCTTCATCCTCAGATTCGTCACCAGTGCAGTCTAGGACGGATTGTTGCTGACTAGTTGATGGACAAGAAAACCGGCAGTGATGATGGTAGCTGGGTAGCTTGAACGTCTGGCCACAATTGGAACACGAACACTCTGGAATCCGAAGCAATAATTCTCCCACGAATATGTTTTCACGAAACTCATAATAAATATGAGGAGGGAATCGATGCATCAAATTGATGTAATGAGGAACATAGGTCACGTCACGTGATTTATTGTCTCGGTGTCGTGGAAATATTCCAAAGGCTCCTCTGCGGTGTCAGGAACAGCTGAGATTCAGCGCCTACAATTTGCGAGAAGCGCCACTGCCCGGCATACGCCACTACAATGCTGTAAGCTTCTCCGAGGTTCTGAAGGCGTCGATATTTGGCCGCACGAATATAAATCGGACGGATAGAATGAGAAATGAAGATGTATTAAATAAAATAAAGGAGAAAAGGAAACTGATAATAACGGTAAGGAGAAGAAAAGCATGTTGGTTGGGACACATACTTCGAAGAAATTGTCTGCAAGCAAGGATTTTGGAAGGTAGGATTGAGGGAGTAAGGGGAAAGGGGAGAAGAAGGATTGGAATACTGGACGATATTAAGAAAGGAAGGAGATTTCAGCAACTGAAGGAAGATGCTCAGGACAGAGAAAAATGGAGAGCGTCGTGCAGTTGAAACCTGTCAGTCTGACAGATTCACAAAAGAAGAAGAAGAATATAAATCGCACACTTCGCAAAATTATCTCAGTTGTAATCTGGATCCCACTGATTAGTAATGTAGTCAGAAAGTAACAGTGTTTAAAATCGAAACTGAATTATTGAAATAATTAGCGTAAGTGGAACATTTTTGTAGAGTTAACATGATAATTTAGATAGATTTAGGCAATTAGGTTATAATTTTTGTGATCACTTTTGTGTATATTTATAGATCTTGAGGCCTAGAACAATAGTAAATCTAATTTCAAAATCCGAACCAAGTATTCGGCACTGAAATTTCTTATGCAATATTTTTCAAATTACCAAACGAAAATTGGCACAAAACCAATGTCTAGTTGAAACCAATGAGTGAGTGGCATGTTTTTCTATTTTAAAATTCCAAAATGCATCTAGTTTGGATGGAATTTTCATCAGTATGAAATTCAACAGTAATCAGGTTCTTAAATACGACGGTAAAAAACACATATATTTTAAACCGTCGTGAAGGAGTGACCCTGAGTTTGTGGATTTGAAATCTACTATTTTGCGTCTAAACTCACCTTTGTCCAGGTTCGAAGGCCTCTCAGATGGCACAGTGCTGGGATCAGACTCCACAAAAGAAGGTTGTGTTTCTGCTCCAACTTCCACGTCCACAGACGCAGATTCGTCCCCTGGGAGAGGTTGCTCCCTAACCGATGGACAAGAAATCCGGCAGTGTTGGTTCCTGTAGCTAGGCTTGGTGAACGTCTTTCCGCATTTGGAACATGGATACTCTGAAATTTAAAGCAATAGATAAGTCCATCACTAGTATTTTCATGAAGTCTTCATAAATATTACAAAAACGTAATTCAATAAATACAGCAGTATTAGCGAATTTCCCATAGGAAAGAAGCTATTACTGTAGGTCTCATGGTAAGACTTAAGCCCGACCGTGTTATTTTTTCTTCTTTAGGTGCCTAGGTGTGTGTGTGTGTGTGTGTGTGTGTGTGTGTGTGTGTGTGTGTGTGTGAACACGATAACTCTCGTAAAAATAGTCCGATCAAGACCAAATTTGGTAGAGACGTGTATTTCTGCATTTGCTCGGACGAGTTCGTAAACCAGATATTTCGGACCATCGGAACGGGTAGTTTAGGGGGAGGTTTGTACCCCAAAAATGTTTTTTTGCCTTTTTCCCATGTAATTTAAAAAAATGTTATCTATAACTTTTAGAATCACCTTAAAAAACTACAATTTAGTTCCTTAAAGTTTTTCTCTATCTCAAACGGTTACCGAGATCTAAACACAGTACGTTGTATTTTGGGGCTCCAATGTTAATCTTATTAAGGATAAGGAAAAATTAATGTTTCACTTATTATCTAATATATTTTTGATGAAAGTTGATATTTAGGTTCATGTGGTTGAGATCCATACATTACTGCTTAAAAATCATAGTTTATGTGTTTATCATGGCACCTAACCTGCATACTCTTTTCCCATGTTAATCATATAGAGTTTAGGTAAACCCCTTTATTTGAGGACAGATGTTGATGAAACTTGATATAAATGGTAAAAATATAAATTGTTTACGCTAGAAACACCTACTTTCAGCGTTCCTCACAGCAGCAAACCTGCATACTCTTTCCCATGTTAATCTCATGGAGAGTAAGCAAATAATACTCATATTTATTGAGAGATATAATTATTACTTCATATATTATTATTATTATGTTATTGATTTGGAAATTCGCTGAGTACGCAGGTCTGTTGCGACGGGGGTATTAGAGAATGTTACAGTACTACAGTTTTGATAACAGAAATAATACTTTAACATAGACTTTTACTAAGTGATGATAATTAAAATACAATAAACTACTGCATAAAATGGAATTTACTTGGTTTCCTGTGAGAATGTCTACTTTTAATATGCAGTTGAAGGTTGTATTTCCTGCTGAAACGTTTTCCGCAGTAGTTGCACAGTATGAAAGTTGCGTCTTCCTCGTGTGTCTCATTCATATGTCGTCTGAGACCCTCATCTGATGTAAAGACCTCATTACAGTGGTTGCAAGTGAGTTCGTCAGTTTGTGGATTCATCTGAAACGATAATGTATTGTTAGTATTGTAATACAGTATATGTATAAATATTAAGAGTCTGCATCAGTGGTAGCCATCTTGGATTTTAGACCCGCAAGAGCAATGTTAAATTCTGGCGGAACATACTTTCACTTTGGGATCTTTAGTGGCGTTAATTATCAAAGTATCAATGTAAAACTTTGGAAGTACATTGATGAGATGTGGCTCAAGGGCATGACCTTTTAATATGTTCAAAAATTTAATTTGATATAAAAACAAAAATCCAGGAATATTTTACAAAATAAATCATTATTTATTTTTTTTTGAGAGCGAAAATAAGAAGTTCTGTAAGGTGGTGCCCTGGAGGACTGTAATACCTTTAATTTGACACCTCTTCCGTTAATTTTTGACAATATGTCAAGGAGATATAGGCGCCAGAATTTAAAATTGCTCTTAAGGGACTAAAATTCAAGATGGCTACCACTGATGCAGACTCTTAATGGCGCATTATGAGTGACAGCCCTTACTGCTTTTACTGCCACGATGTCACCGATACCGCAGAGCACACCACCTTCTCCTGCGGCAGGTGGCACAAGTAGTCGATATTCTTTAATGTCCGAGTCCTTCGTGAACACAATGCCCCGTTCTGAAGAGAACTGGAACCGAATCGCCAGCTTCGCTGAGTAAATATTAAAGTCCAAAAAGTCAAATTTGGATCGATTTCAAGTTTAGCTGTAGAAGTAGTCCCTACGGGCCAGATACTACGGGATTAGCCTTTATATGTGAAAAACAGTTTCAGACTATTCCCTTGGAAAAGAGGGGGAGTTTTTAGTGGGTGTGAGTCCCACACTCCCGGTAGTTGCAGGAAGGCGTACCGTAAGCATTTAAGTCCCATAAAAAATAAAAAATATTTGTATTGTTTCACTAACATAATTATAGCAAAAACTCCAACCAATCTCTCTTTTATCACCTTAGACGCTATGCCGGGATAATGTAAGGTAAAAGAGAAACTTTTTGCATATGATTATGAACTGGGACATGTCTTAAATTATTGTTATATATTTCAACTTATGTATACCATAAAGTTTAAATTGAAAAAAACGGTACGCTTAAAACATTATACATTTCAGCTATTTTGGTTTCAGTTTTCCAGTGATTCCTTTTGTATGACTTGAAATATAAAGAAACCTTGAAATTCAATTAGCTTTGAATTTCATTTGTCGATTCTCCATCGAATTATCTGATTTAGATTGCTTGGTGACAATGCAATGCTCGGCCGGACGTCCATGCTATGACGGAAGGAATATGGAGCACTCCGTCGAAAAACCCGTGGGAAGTTTTACAGACGAAAGCAGGGGTACCAACCTAGATATTGTAGAAACCAAATACAAAAGAGTTGGGAACCATGTTAGACACTATTTTTTGACTTCTTCTTTAATATAATTTCCCACCTGCTGAGTATCCACATCCACATCCTCATCCACATCCTCGTCCGCAGCGACAGCTTGCCCTCTAGCCGATGGACAACATGTCCGGCAGTGCTGGTTCCTGTAGTAAAGCTTCTTGAACGTTTCACCACATTTGGAACATGAATACCGGTGCTCTGAAATTTGAAGTAATGGATATATTTGATGAATTTAGCAGAGTTACTTTTATACATGGTGTCCATGAAAAACGTTTCAGGACTTCGTTGAGTGATTAGGTACATTAAAAGGAAGAAAAAAAGTTCCAATAGAGTTCCAATATCCGCAATTTTGTATTTTCCACAAAATATTTTTTTATTTCAAACATTATTTAACGGATTATTTTCAAATTCGGTGCGTGTTTTAAACTAGTAGACTACTAAAAATAACTAGCAAGATTCAAGCTCAAAATCCAAAAAGGCGGTCATTTAAAATTTTAAAACTTAAATACTTTGTTAACGGTAAAATTTAGCTGTAACTACTGTTTGGAGATGGTCATAGTTGACAGAATCAATTAGCAAAATAATTTTTGATTTGCATATTGTTATCTTCTTTTTAACATCATCAATCCCTTAAATCTCGCAGTCCCTATAAATATTCTTGGACAGCGTCATGATTATCCCTTCATTTTAATTTTCTATGGAAGGTTGTTGAAACATTATGCACACTAATCGGTTAACTTAGACTAAACGACTAAACAAATTAATAAAACAAGATTGAAATCAGTGAATCAAGTCCCATAACGTGATGAATTTAGCACAGTTACTTTTATATAAACAATAATTTATTACGATAATAGAAATATAGTAATTTAGACACCCAATAACATAAACGTCAACAAAATATCATATGATCTGAATACACAGGATATGAAAGTACAGAGTCCAGTGGGGATATTTAATATTCTCCCTCTAGTGTTTTCATTAAAAATAACTCAATAAACACAGCAGTATTATACTCCAAACGTGAAACCTCCATACACTCTCCGACGCAGTATGAAGACGCGATCTGTTGGCTGACATACACGATCTGACCAACGTCCGGACCGCAGACAGAGAGCGTCATGTGTAGGGATCTCAATCCTGGACCTAAATTTCAATCCCGGGATTTCGGGATGGGATAAAGTCGATCCCGGGACCAGTCCCGGGATTACAGTTTAAATCTAGGATGTTTTGTTTGGTGAAGACACTCCTAAAAGAATTTTTTATTAGAGTTTTAAACAATCAACAGTTTTATCTTATAAAATCGTAAAATCTGATAGCATTAGGAATTTTATACAAATCACCGATCATATTTTTATCGGCACATATACTCATCTATACACAAATCATCCCGATCGCTCAGAGTCTAAACGAATCGTAGCAATCATTTTATTAATAATTAAATAAAAACTATTATTCATTAATTATTATATCACATTAATAATGACATTTAAAAATGTTTACAAAAATCTAGCATCAGTAGTAAACTAAATCACGAAAATGTTAAATAATACTACTCTAAATTATTAAAAAAATATATAAAAAAATAAAAATACATCAATATTATTAATAATATTCAAATTCAAAACAAACATTAAAATGACAAAAAGATCATTAGATCTTTATTAATGTAAAAGAATACATTAGTTTTAATATTCAAGGTACAAAAGCAAGAGATACATTCAAATCTTTAATCCCGGGATTCAAAGGTGCCCAAAAGCGAATTTTGAGATCTCTAATCCCGGGGGATTCAAAGGTACCCAAAAGCGACCGGGATCCCGGGATTCGAGATCTTCTAATCCCGGGATTCAAAGGTACCCAAAAGCTACTAGGATCCCGGGATTCCAGATCAACTAATCCCGGGATTCAAAGGTACCCAAAAGCGACTAGAATCCCGGGATTCGAAATCCTATAATCCCGGGATTCAAAGGTGCCCAAAAGCGACCGGGATCCCGGGATTGAGATCCTCCGATTCCGGGATTCAAAGGTACCCAAAAGCGACCGGGATACCGGGATTCCAGATCCACTAATGCCGGGATTCAAAGGTACCCAAAAGCAACCGAGATCCCGGGATTCGAAATCCTATAATCCCGGGATTCAAAGGTGCCCAAAAGCGACCGGGATCCCGGGATTCCAGATCCACTAATCCCGGGATTCAAAGGTACCCAAAAGCAACCGAGATCCCGGGATTCGAAATCCTATAATCCCGGGATTCAAAGGTGCCCAAAAGCGACCGGGATCCCGGGATTGAGATCCTCCAATTCCGGGATTCATAGGTACCCAAAAGCGACCGGGATCCCGGGATTGAGATCCTCCAATTCCGGGATTCAAAGGTGCCCAAAGCGACCGGGATCCTGGGATTGAGATCCTCCAATTCCGGGATTCATAGGTACCCAAAAGCGACCGGGATACTGGGATTCGAAATCCTATAATCCCGGGATTCAAAGGTACCCAAAAGCAACCGGGATCCCGGAATTCGAAATCTTCTAATCCCGGGATTCAAAGGTACCCAAAAGCAACCGGGATCCCGAAATTCGAAATCTTCTAATCCCGGGATTCAAAGGTACCCAAAAGCAACCGGGATCCCGGAATTCGAAATCCTATAATCCCGGGATTCAAAGGTACCCAAAAGCAACCGGGATCCCGGAATTTGAAATCTTCTAATCCCGGGATTCAAAGGTACCCAAAAGCAACCAGGATCCCGGGATTCCAGATCCACTAATCCCGGGATTCATAGGTACCCAAAAGCGACCGGGATCCCAAGACTGAAAACCCTAGTCATGTACCTTCGGTCTTCAGGTCGCTTCGGGCTCTCGGTAGCTGTACGTGAACGTTCTGCAGACCGTGTCTACGGAACCCATACACGGGCAGACGCGGTCGGACGGTCTCTCTCGAATTCTCGACAGACCACAGACAAGGTCTGTCGAGACTGTACACGGTCAGACCTACTCTGCAGACTGAGTCGGGTCGTATGTAGATGGGGGGTCTTTTAGGCTACTTGAATTTTCAATAGTTTCTTCAAAACGGCCTGGACAGATTATTAGCTCTTCATTAAGTTATATATTTAATTAAAAGTACCTGGTGACCGAGCTTTGCTCGTATAGAATAAGACATGTATTAAAGAATAATTAAAGAAAAATTGAAACACATTTATTACTCAATGAAAACATTTATGTGGTTGAAATAAAACCGATTTAATACACCATAATTAATATAGCACTGAACAAAAAGTATCGCCCCTGGTGGTGAAGGAACTCGCGGCCTATAGTTCTTGAGGCCGACACGCTACAACTCGGCTACGACGTTAGTCAATTGAGCGATGCCGTTTAACGTCTTTTAGCCAAAGCCGATCATTTACTGTTTAATTATCCATACCGTTATTATTAGCCTGTGATCAACTGATTTTGTTATAAACGGAATGAGGATTGAAAAGCAAAAGAGAAATTTAATTTACATCAATTAATTGGTTTGTTACAGTGGCTTCAAGCAATACCTACAACGAATACGTTTTCTATCAAAACACGGAAGATTTTGGAAATACTTTTTTCTGCTTTTATTTCGCACAGCTATGTTATCCTTAAGTTTTTACAAATTGTTTAGTAACCTGATAAATTTGCATTTATTTAATTCATAAAATAAATATTAATGCATAACCTCTATATTGTTCCCCGCAGTCTTCAATCAAGAACTGTCAA
Source organism: Nephotettix cincticeps (assembly GCA_023375725.1). Classification (NCBI taxonomy): domain Eukaryota; kingdom Metazoa; phylum Arthropoda; class Insecta; order Hemiptera; family Cicadellidae; genus Nephotettix; species Nephotettix cincticeps. The sequence continues at coordinate 33,737,331 of CM041787.1, read as the reverse complement.
ACGGTTATAAACAGCTGTTTTGGTTTGTATTGTTTACATTTTATTCTCCATAAGCGTAATGTTAAATTTTTAGATTTAAAATTAAAATTACAGTAAAACACGAATTTTCCTGGACATTAGACCTATCTAGAACTTATTTTCTACTCGGAAATTAGTTATTTCCAAAATTTAAAGAAATTCCTTAGTGCCGTTTTGGAGATCCGTGTGCAAATATATATACAAACCTTGCTCGTATTATAGTATTGGATTATGTTTACTTAATTAATAAACTATATGTTAGACTTTTTTAACCAAATTTGTGTCATCGAAAATGTATCAAGTGTCTTTAATGAAAGTCATAAAAATAAACTGCATAAAACCGAATTTACCTGGTTTGATATTAGAATGTTTGGATTTGATATGAAACTGAAGGTTATCTTTCCTTAGATAAAATTTTCCACAGAGGTGGCACTCAAAAGTACGGTCTTCTTCATGTACTGTATGCATATGTCGCTTGAGCGCATAAATTGTTTTGAAGATCTTATTGCACTCTTTGCACATGACATTTTCAGTTTGTGTTTTTTTCTGAAACGTACATTATTACAATTTTCATCTTTACAAATACAATTAGTTTTATATTCTACACAAAACAAACATTTGCCTCCTCTATAATCCCACTTCTCATTCATTCCCACTGGTATTGATCCCTGCGCTTTTTGGCCTGTTATACTTGAATTTTTATTCCCAGAAATGTTTAGCGAATAATCAATATATTTTTGGTGTGTGAACTTCTTCGTGTACAGACCCATAGCGAAACACGACGGATTCCTTTTGAAAATGTTTTACATGGATATGTCTTAGCTCTGAGAGGGGGGAAATATAAATCTATATTTTAGGATAAAACTTGATATTTAGTTTCATGTGGTTGAGATCCCATACATTTATGCTTAAAAATCATCCTTTATGTGTTTATCATGGCATACTCTTTTTCTATGTTAATCATATAGAGATTAGGTAAACCCCTTTATTTGTGGACAGATGTTGATGAAATTTTGATATAAATGCATACTCTTTCCCATGCTGATCTTATGGAGAATCGGCAAATAACTCTCATATTTATCGACAGATAATGATAAAACTTCTCATATAATATTATGTTACTGATGTGGAAATTCGCTGAGTACGTATGTCTGCTACGACGGGGTATTTAGTCTTATTTTCTTACACTTACCTTTTCCGCATCTACCCTCCTTTGGAGTCTGTCCACAATCTGTGAACAAATAAATCGTGTTCTCTTAACTGGTTTAACGCAGTTACGAATATGCTTTACACACAAATACGTTTAAATTAGTTGGACATAAGGGACATTTAACATGTAACGAGAAAAATAAATACTCTAGCTCAAAAAGATGTATTCAATCTATATAATAGATCGGTTACTTTAAGTTTTTTTTTCAAAAGCCAGATTTTAACTTGTATTAATTACAACACGCCATTGTTTATAGTGCCATCAAATAAATCACAATCATAGGTCCCCTTATTATTACTTTAAGCAAGACCTTTTCTGCTGATTCTTTTTAAGAAAGGTTGTAAGGTTCCACTATAGGATCTGACATGTTGACTGTCGTTTATAAAGCTAAACGTTTGTACAATTGTATACAGTACTTTTAACATTATTTCGTGGATTTTAGACTACTACCTTTCACATGTTCTGTGACTGAAAATCTGACCACGAAATTTAATTCTTCCGAATTACAATTTACCTGTAAATTTTGTATTTTTACAATACATTATTGAACAGGTGATCACAAATATGCAAAATTTATGTTCTACACGTTTTACATAGATCAGTTAAACCTACTCATAGCAATATTAATTAATTTGTCTCGTTAATTACTTAATGACCTTCTTAACATAATAATGTGTTAGACCTGATTAATCTGTATACGTTTCTTTGAAATATATTGCTAAAGGTTTATTATTCCTCAATGACACTTAGATAACGAGTAACGCTCTATAAAAATGATATCAAAGATTAAACCTTCTACATTTGCTCCTAGGTTAGAGATAACAGCTTATGAGATACACTAGACAAACTTTATTTATTGGAGAGACAATACAGTTAGGCGAGTATGAATAAGTATTTTTAATTGACCTGGATACAGGTAATCGGTTCCTATTAACAGAATCATTAATTAATCTATATGAACAATTAGTGTTTTCCTGTACATTGTTAGAAATATATTTGGTTATTTTTACGTTTTTTATATCTCAATAATGCCGAGTTGGGATTTGCTTCAAACTTAGCCTGTCTGTCGATAAAAAGGCAATTTGTTTGTCTATTTCCTGATTACGAGAGAACCTATATTGTATTAATCCTCCTATGTTAAGGTACTTACGTCGTCTAATAATCTTTTGTCTTCTCCCATTTTGAACTTATGACCTTTGAAACCTGCAAAATAAGAAACTACCATAAAATTACTAGAATTTATTTAATCGTGGTTGGTAGCGTTAATGAACTATCGTAAAAATATATTTGGGGTGTTACATTTTGTATCAAAGATATCTAGAGTAAACTATATAAAATCAGTTGTTTTCTTGATATTTTCTTGGATGGCAAACAACTTGGTCACCATTGGACAACACCAATGGTCTGCCATTATAAAAAATATGTACCAAATTTTTAATATATTCATAACTAGATTTATTATATAATTAACCAAGAATAAGAATAAGAATGGAGTTTATTTCCAAGAGATATAACAGTTTACATAATAATATGTACAGTTCTAGCACTCATTTAAATAAATGAATATTAAGAGACTATGTTTTATATTGTTAATGTATAAAATTAACATCAACCCATTTCAATTGAATATGTACTCGTATGATGAGTGCACGTTCTACTCACCCATTGCTGTGTTTTTATAAAATGTTAGTGTAAGCTTTTCAGGGGACACTTTTCAGGATTTTAGAAGAAGCTTACCAGTATTTCAGGGGAGGATTTTCAGGGTTTCAGTGGAAGCTTGTCAGGATTTTGGGACAATCTTGTCAGGGTTTCAAAATAAGCTTCTCAGGGTTTCAGTAGAGGCTTGTTAGGACTTCAGGGGAAGATTGTCAGGGTTTCAGTGAAAGATAGTCAGAGTTTCTGGGAAAGATAGTCAGAGTTTCAGGGAAAGATAGTCAGAGTTTCTGGGAAAGATAGTCAGAGTTTCTGGGAAAGATAGTCAGAGTTTCAGGGAAAGATAGTCAGAGTTTCTGGGAAAGATAGTCAGAGTTTCAGGGAAAGATAGTCAGAGTTTCTGAGAAAGATAGTCAGAGTTTTAGAATAAGCTTATCAGGGTTTCAGAAGAAGTTTTTCAGGGTTTCAGAATAAGCTTATCAGGGTTTCAGAAGAAGTTTGTCAGGGTTTCAGAATAAGCTTATCAGGGTTTCAGGGGAAGATTGTCAGAGTTTCACGGAAAGCTTGGAAGGGTTTTAGGGAAAGCTTGTTAGGGTTTCAGGGGGATATTGTCATAGTTTCTGTTAGTATGGTTCATATTTCCGTAAATGATACGTATATTTATATCTTACGTTAAATTGTGAAGAGTTTTTATTCTTAATCTGGTTTCTTCGTAACTCTTTGTTTTTTGTGGTCTGGCCTATTTTTTGACGGATAAAAATCGGACAATAAAGTGGAATCAGATGACATGCATAGCATTTTACTTCCCTTTTTTTATTCATTTCGAAACATTTAATACAACAAACGTTGCATCATATGCGGATTGTGTCTATTATTTACACATAGTGTCCTATATCCTTATATCTTTAGGAACTTAGGGCACTAGCAAGCATTGTTTATTCAGTATACTAAAACGGGCATAGATAACACAGCATTGTAATTAAAGTCCATTTTCAATTTTAACTTGCACCACAAGGGGAGTAGAGAAGGTAAGCCTTTTTACATTTTCTATTTTAAATGTAGTTTAAAAGAAACCCCTTATTGTTTTAGGAACTATCTGGTCTTATGCACCTTGTATGTCTTGTCTTAATTTCTGTACGACGGTCCAAAGTATATATTTTTTAAATGTCTCGAGTTTAATGTCCGATGGTAGCGCTTTTTGGCTCATTTACCGATAGTTAATTTTTCTTACATTTTCCGTTTTAAAGTAGTTTAAAACGTAATCTTTCCCTTTCAGGAATTAGCCTTAGAATCTATATGTATGGTGATCCTAAGTATATTTTTTAAATAAATGAATGTAGTATGTTTGAGTTTAATGTTCGATGGTAGTAGTGCTTTATACTCATTTACCGATATTTTTATTTTTTTTACAAAGGTAAACTTTTCTCAGGAACTATAAGAGATAGGGAATTGAAATTTTCTTTATAACATTACAAATTTAACACAGGGGAGACAGGGCCTTCCTTCTCCCCTTAAAGTATTAGCTTTAAGTATTAGATAATAAAGTGTAGTATTACCTTCTTTTAAATGCTACAGAAATTCTTCTATGCGATTCAATTTAAGTAACAGACTTATGATTATCAAAACGCGAATAATTTTGTTATCGTTAAAAAATAATGAAATACACAAACCTTTTTGCAGAGTATCACTGTGTTAAAAAAATAAATAATTTTGAGCCCATAATTTGTGTATTTGTTTTTAATTTTACATCTTGTTTGTACCTTAAACTTGTTTTTGTTTCTTATATAACCTGTAATCTTTTTGAAAAGTGCTACACATGTTGAAAATTGCCATCATGTAAACATCAATTTCATGTTGTATTTAAAATTTTGTGAGCAGAATGTGGAAAGATCAGAAGCAAAGAATGTCGTCAATAATAAGTCTTTATAACCATCGACGTAATATAAACAATATAGGGAAATTCGTAATATTATAGTCTATTGTACATTTATAGCATATTTTAAAGGCACCCTAAATCGTATAAAATTAATTTTTTGTGTCATAAAGTTTTTTCTATATTGTTGTTCTTTAGAATTTCCCCTTTCCAATGACATGTAGCATATAATACTAAAATGATACAAAGTTACTGAAAAAAAACAGTTATGTAACATCTGTTACGTTATTTTGATTTTTGAGAGTTTTAAAATTGCCGCCATTTTGTTTTACATCAACCTCTTGAGATTCAGTTTCATTTTGTATTCCAATTAAATAGACCTACATTAATTAGTTTTTTCTGTAAATAAAAATGAAAAATGTTCTCTTGTGTGGATTAACATCCGTACAGTTGAATTTACGTTAATCCACGAAGACCATCCTCATAATTAAAACAATTCGTAATTCAGAGGCAGTGGTTCGGATTCCACGATAACTGTAGGTACATTAATTGCCATTGACTTTTGGGCTATTATATATAAACGGTCCTGTCTAAGGAACATGTCAAACTTAGTCATTAACAAGACTACAAGATAGCGCCACAATCATCTTACACTCAATCCTTATTCATACTTGGCTTAAAATACCTACATTGTAGTATGGATGCCATTTCAATAATATTACCTTTGATTTCATGTGTATATAATGTGCATCTATTTAAAGCTGTTCCAGGATTTTTCATCACACCTGTATACCACACTTCAATCTAAACTAAAAATTAATCGAGTTGGGGAAAATATGTTTTCCGTATTTTATAAAAATTATATTAAGTTCAATTAGTTCATCTAAAGTACGTTCTAATTCCCTATCCTACAAAATAAAAATTAAAAAAATTCACTAAGATCCTTCTAGTAGGCCTACGCAATACAAATGTGTAAGAATAATTGAGCCTCAAAACGTATACACCTTTTACCTTTCAATAAACGTTAATATACATTTTTAAATTCATCAAATTTTAATTTATTCAAAACTAGCTGACCCGGTGAACTTCGTAACGCCTAACTGTAAATATACATGTTAACTTTAAGATTAGTCATGTCCTGAAATAAATTAACATTGCGGCTTCGTTGTGAAATCTTTAAATATACAACAGCTGATTATTATAATAAACTCAATATGTATAACCATTGTAATTACTGTATTTTTTATTTGGCAAACATATAAACACGTGACTTTTAATCATACAGAAAATAAAAAAATATAAATACAGTACATAATTCCCAAAAACCGTAAACTATTAACGTGGCGAATAATGCTGTTCATTTTGTACAGTACATATTTACTTCATAGTTTTACATTAATTAATGATTCAGATGGCATTGGATAGTAAAGCATATTGCTAACGGATAGTAAACAAACAGTTGGTTTAAGAAATCAAATGTTTTGATTGTAGATAATTTATAAACAAACTTATTCCCCATAAGGTTAACATTAGCAAATTAAAACGCTATCCCCATAAGGTTAACATTAGCAAATTAAAACGCTATAAAATGAAAACTAATTGAATTTATAGAAACTGAACATGCCTATAGCATGACCGGAGCAGAGACGAATCCGAAAATCAAAGATCATTAAAATCGGTCCAGCCGTTCTCGAGTTATAATGCGTGTAACTAACACGACTTTGTTTTATATATTTAGATAAAGACGCTTCGTAGACTTCAGTAGAATCAATATTTATTTGGCCACGAAACGGGGTTACAGAGACCATTATAGTGTCCACTGGCCCTTCTCAGATTTATGATGCTGGAAGATGTGTCGCTTTAAAGCGGTCTTGAAGTGGGTCTTGTAGTCGCAGTAGGAGCAGCTGAGCGGTGGAGTGACGTCACACCCTAGCATCAGATGCCGCCTCCAGTTTTGCTTCCTGCTGTACTCAGATCTGCACTTGGGACAAGTGTAGACCACGCAACCTAAGGACATATCAGTCTAACAGGATATGATATCGTGATAGAGGTGTATAGGTCTATACAGTATTCTAGAAGGTTTTAAACTATATCTTTCAAGAAAGTTCATCGGATACAAAATTCGTCTTGAAGGTTACAATATTGATTATTGTAGACTATTGTAGATTATTGGTTAGTTGTTACTGAGCAGATCCTTGACGAAAACATGAAACTTCTTTGTCGGCCTTACAACAGCTACCCAGATTGCTACAGTACCAGAAACTTCAGGAATAATCCAAATTGGCTGTAGCTCATTTACATACTGATTTCACATACAGATCGCTCATTCGCAATACCTTTGCACCTTTTCCAAAAGCCAGTTGTAGCAGAAGAAGCTGTCTTGTTCCATCAATTTTACGAGTCGTGTTGAACTTCCCAAGTCCCGGTTGTACTTTTAACATTAGCCAGATAGCGACACTTTTGGATTATTATGGCTTTGCTGTTAGAACAAGAGAAGCAGGGTATGCTAAGTCAAAAGCCTAGATACAGTTATAGACACGTCTACTCGTATTTTGATTGTGAACCACTTTTTGAAGGAAAATAAATAACTTCAACCCCAACTGAGAACTTTGATTCTCCCATGTTGTATTTCTTTTCCAGCTCTAGGCTATAACTGCTTGATATTTAAGGTCTGAACTGTACACATTTAGAAAATTTTGAGTACACGAATTATTAAAGATTGTCGTTTTCAGGTCATACGTTGCGTGATTTTGAAAAAAAAACATTTCCCAATAGGGATAAGGCCTCAGGGATGCGCCTCTCATGGGATTATAACTAATTCTATTACTATTAATTACTATTACTATAAATTCTGATTTCCAAAGCTATAATTCTTAAGAAGGAAGACCCTGAAATGCAGATTTGACACAGGTCATTCTCTTGCAAAACTTGTGTGTCAAATTTACATTATGACACAAATTTTGGTGCATATCCAACGTCAGAGCGAGAGGCCCATAAGACCAAATTATTGTAACTCCTCGTAAAGGAGAGCATCTAAGTTTGTACGTTTTCAATCTATTCTTTACACAGAATTCACCATTGTCCAGGATTGTAGGCTGCTCAGATGTGACAGTGCTAGGACCAGGTTCATCAACAGCAGGTTGCGTGTGTGCTCCAACCTGAATATCCTCTTCTACGTCCACAGCGTGAGATTCGTCACCTGTGTAGCCTTGGAGGGGTTGCTCTCTAGCCGATGGACAACAAGTCCGACAATGGCGGTTCCTGTAGTCAGCTCTGGAGAACGACTTGCCACATTTGGAACATGGATACTCTGAAATTTGAAGGAATAGATATAGTCCCCTACAAGATTTTTCATAAATGTCTTCAGTGGCGGCCGGCCCATAAGGACTTTAGGACGGAGTCCTCCCGTAGATAAAAGAGAAATACATATTACATAAGAAACCATTAAGTTAGAATAAAAATCAAATGATGATTATTATAAATGCAATAAATTTATTTTATAGAAAATGTTTTTATGATGGACAGTAGCTACGGAGAAAATGTTTTCAAGATAGTTAGTATGTAGGGACGCAGAGCTGTTGAGTCCTAACTCCAGTGTATTTCTTATGGAGCTAACCGGCTAATCACAAGACAGCATTTACCTGTAATGGCGATATAATGCAGATACGGGGATTCTGTCCCCCGAGTAACTTCATGATTCGCCGCATGGCCGGGAAAGCGCCACAGGAAATTAATCAAACGGTCAAGTCGTGTTGGCTGCTTGGTTGGTGGTGAAAGAGGTTATTTGTGTATTTTATGACCCATGTGCGGTATTTTTGTGTAGACTTATTTACTTAATTTAGTTAACGTATATTGCGCACGCACCACCTTCTACCATGCAGCCGGACTCGATCCTTCTACGAGTTCATTTAATCATTGGTTTATAATCTATTCATTATAATTTGAGTGCTCTATTTAAACCTACGAGCTACCACTGAATGCCCTCATAAATATTGCATAAAATAGCTCATTCATCAGCAGTATTGTATTGAAAACTTAAGCTAGTAATATAAATTGGTAAAATGTCTGTAAACATATTATGATGTAAACGTTTTTAACATTAACTACTGCATAAAACAGAATTTACTTGGTTTTCTAAGTGAATGTTTGGCTCTAATATGCTCTCGAAAACTATCTCCCCTCCGAAAACGACTTCCACATTTGTCGCACAAGACAGTAGAGTCTTCATGTACCGTATTTATATGTCGTCTGAGGTTTTCATTTAATGTAAAGACCTTATGGCACTGTATACACTTGAATGGCACAGTTTGCATTTCAATCTGAAACGATAATGTATTATTAGGATGGTCATCAATATGAATGAAATTAGTTTTGTTTTCTAGACCAAATTAAAAAATACAACCTGCTTCTCCGCTTACACCTCACCCCGTGGGAACTGTATCGGGTAGAGTAAAATAATAAGAAAACAGCCTTATTTGAATTTAAATTGTAATATGATAGTTATATTTAGATATTAGAAATTAAGTTCTGGGGGATTAAAAAGGCTCCAGAAAACCCGGCTTGTAAAGTTATAGCCAAATAAATCATCTTACGGTGACACACCACTAAGCTGGCCACGCTAAGTACAACCGTCTGAAAAAAACGCAGGTAGCTATAAAACATTAGCGGCAAAGCAGTGAACTCAAGAGTTAGTTCCAGCATCAGATCACAGGCGGCGGTGAGTCGGTTAAACAGCTCGCCGACTCAAAAATTCCCTAGATTGACGATAAATGGCACATACTGCGTATGACCTGTCTTATATTACCATTTGTTGGGTTAAAGAAATTCCGTTATTTGTAAGTTTAGCATTTCTTAATAACCCATAAACTGTTAATATTCTATGTAATAATACTCTAGTCTAACGTCTTATATTGCATTTCATTGGCCAATAATAATTTATAAACGATCTTGTTAATTGCTACGGTTGGTAACATTCTTAACACCTGGTGATTGAAACTTTCTTCCATGCACTTTCAAGACAGTCAAGACAGTTTACTAAAAAACCTTTCATAATTAAAATAGAGCTATTATTAAATAGGTTATTTTAAACTTTTAAAATAAACCAAATCATTGTAATACTATTATGTTAAACATTATATACAAATTATGTTTAGCAAAATGGTTGGATAAAATAAAATTTTTTATACCTAGACGGGGATTGACTTATTCTGACTTGATAACTCGGAATATCAAGCAAACCCGAATGTCTACTACATAACACCATATCTCGGATAAAACGTTCTTCGTCCAAAACCCCGTAGGAGCCCACGAACCACACCAAGTTTAACAGACGTAATAAGTGCTACCAACCTAAATACCTTCCAAACCAAATAACCACAGTGTAGGTCGTATATAGTAGAACGTTTACCATGGAATACATCCAACTTAAAATTTTGTCAGAACGTTCTTTGTGGGAACCCTTCAACTATGGACAGTAAAAGTTGCCATCTTGAATCCATTTTAGTCACCGTTAACTCCCTTGTTATTAATATAAACGGTTATAAACCAAGGGAAATAAAAGGAAAAGGTTCTCCAACCTCATGAGGATCCATGTCCACATCCATAGCTTCAGATTCACCACTTGTGCAACCTGGGATGGGTGCTAAAATAAAAACAATATTAATAGACTCGTATTAATACTAATACTATTAATATCAATACTAAGAGACCAGCGTTTTACTGGACGTCTTCATAAATATTCCAAAAATAACTCAATAAATACACCAATATTATATTTAAAACTTAGACTATTAGACTTTTAATATCCGAAATGATTATTTAAAACAGACTGGACGATCCATTCACCACTCCTGAGTTAATTAGAAAATTAAAATGTAGAAAATTATTGTATTCGTTTACAATCAAATGAATGATTTTACAAAATCGTAGATTTTAATATATTTAACTTTGAGCTATGTAGATAAGAGAGCGTATTTTACTGTTGTCATAAGTATTGATGAGGAAGAGTGGTGCATAAAAATTATATAACTGGCTAATTTTATAAAAATATAGAAAAATATGTGTTTAAATATGTTTAACAATTATTGTGTAAACGAAAATGTAACAAGAGAAGTATCAAATGAGTGACTTTACTTTTAACTGAAATGGCGACCTACCCAGGTAGGTATTTTATGCCAAGTATGAATGAGGAATGAATGTAGGATGATTGTGGCGCGATCTTGTAGTCTTGTTACTGACTAAGGCCGACATGTTCCTTAGACAGGACTGTTAATTAATAGCCCAACAGCCGATGGCAACTAAAGGACCTAGTACAGTTTAACGTGGAATCCGAACCACGGCCTCTGAATTACGAATCGGTCTAATTATGAGGATGGTCATTATGGATTAACGCATTATTCAATAGTGCGGACGTTAATCCACACAAGAGAACACCACAACCACCGCCATCTCTCACAACTATCCACAATTCGTGACCTCTAAGTAGCTGGATTACAGGACGTCGCCACCGTCCCAGTCGGATAAAAATACTGTATTACATAGCACTGCTCAAAACGGAATTTACCTGGTTTCCTATTTAAATGTTTCATTTTAATATGGAGCTGAAGGCTATCTTTCCTAGAGTATCGTCTCCCACACTCGTTGCACTCAACGGAAGCAGAGTCATCGTGCACCGTACGTATGTGTCGTCTGAGGGTATGGATGGATGCAAAGACCTTTTTGCAATCTTTGCACTCGAATCCCACTGTTTGTAATTTATTCTGAAATGATAAGGATTGCCTTGTATGGGAAACAAAACCAATTTTACTTATAAACTAGCAGTAAGCCCGTTGTTTTGTACGGGTTGTAGGATTGAGTCTAAAGAAGAAAGATTATCATACCAAAATGTAAACCTGAAATAAAACAAATCAATACAAAGAAAATAAATTAATACCCAGCTTTGTTACTTAGCATTACTTTACAATTAAATAGATTAGAACATTTATACCATTATTATAATTAGTTATACGTTAAAATGACTTTTTATTATAGTAAGATTTCGAAATGGGTTTAAAATCAATGACCAATATAACCTAACTAATATTGATTTGACAGCTGTTTGTTTTTATTTCTATTAAATGTTTAAACCACATAGACTAAGCATGTTATTCATGCCTGGATCAAAACAATATCGTTGTAAATTTTTATTTAAATATGTAACATATATAAATATATTTATTTATATATATATATATATATTGTATATGTTTTTTTTCGGAAAGATCTCTCGTAAAATGGTCCGACAGACAAAGGTAGAGACATGTATTCACAAATGCTCGGACTTCGGAAAAGAATATCGGTCAATGGGAACGGGTAGTTTGGGGGGGTTTTGTACCAAAAAATGGGGTTTTTTGCGTTTTTCACATGTAATTATAAAAATGTTCTACTTTTATACTTCATTATTGGAATCAGCTTAAAAAACTACACAATTAAGTTCCTTAAAGTTTTTCTCTATCTCCAACGGTTACCGAGATATTAAAAAATCTAAACACAGTACGTTGTATTTTGGGGCTCCAATGTTAATCTTATGGAGGATGGTTAAAAATTAATATTTCACATATTAATCCATATTTTTGGATAAAACTTGATATTTAGCTTCATGTGGTTAGGGAATAAGTTTATCTTAAAAAGTCATAGTTTATGTGTTTTCATGGCGCAAACTGCTCTCTTTTCATATTAATCATATGTACAAACTCCTTTATTTAACAGACTGATCGTAAATTGTTTAATGTTAACATAAAAAGATTATGGTAGATTTGTCATGTTCCTCACACATACTACATATTTCCCAGTTTTTAATAAATAAAATAATTTTTGTTTATAATTTTATAAATGACTTTATTATTATAATTTAGATTAAATTGTATGCTCTTGCTGTGACGGGGGTATTATTTCTATTAAATGTTTAAACCACAAAGACAGCTGACTATTAGCAGTAGGTTATTCATTGAAAACTGGATCAAAATGCGAGTAATATCGCGTTAAAGTGGGTGTTTAAATGCGTTATTTACTTTTCAAGGGGTGACGGGTGATTTAAAGCATTTATAAACCTTCTCTGGAGTGTAGAGAATACATAAAATAAGTTTCATTGTAATCGGTTCTCCCGTTTTTTCGGAGAAGACGGCGTAAAATGCCTCCTTGAGCGTCACAGACAAACAGAAAAAAGACCTCGGCTTCTCTAACGCACGAAAAGTAAAAATAACTGAAAAATGGCTTTGATGAGGCCCAGGATGTCAGGGGGAATCGAACGGGGGTAGAAGGACCTGTTTAGCGGTTATGGCTTAGGATTTTGCGGTGAGGGTAACCGTGGTTAAGGTTTTCAATTTGGTCTTGGGTGCGTAGAGATTTTGGATTGGAGGGACAGGGTGGTTATTAGACAGGGAGTTAGAGTACACATCCCAGTCGGCATTCCGATAGTCTATGATCTCTAGGGTTTGGTGGGTTTCTGGTTTGTAGGGATAGTGGTGGATTTTGAAGTCAAGGAGGAGTGGGATGTGGTTAAACATAGGTGATATTCAGAAAAAATTTTGGATAGTTTCCTAGAAAGGGAAGCGGAGGTGAGGAGTTTATCTGGACAGTCTATAAGTCTACCGGTATGTCGGTCTGTCAGTCTGTTGGTTTCTCAGTCTCTCTGAGTACAAACTCCGAAACCACACTGATCGTCAAATTGTTATGGATTTTGGTACTTGAGTGGTATTTGGCTATATCACACATACCTTTCGATATTCTTACATATTTCCCCAACCGTTTTAATAAAATAAAAATTTAGTTTTAAACGGAAATTTTTGTTATGAAAAAAATTACTCCAACCTCATGAGTATCCACATCAACTTCAACAGTCGTAGATTCGTCTCCTGTGTAGCCTGGGAGGGGTAGCTCTCCAAGGCAAAACCTTTGGCAGTGGAAGCTCCTGCTACTACGATTGTAGAAGATCTTGCCACATTTGGAACATGGATACTCTAAAAGTTAGAACCAATAAATGGTCTCTTGCTAGTGGTTTCGTGAATTATCTCAAGTAGTATTACAAAAAAGTACCTTATTCAATGACAATGTAATAAAAGAAATGATTATTGAAGGTGATCAAAATTAAAACATGCTTAGTGCAGTAGCATATATTTTAATTTTGATCACATTAAATCAGAGAAATATAGCTGTTGAAGCTTTGCTAACAAAATTTGTGTATTTGCGTCAACGATGATGTAGCAAGAGAATTCTTTATCGAACGAGATACAAATTTAAATATACGCTACTACACTAAACGTAATTTACTTGTTTTAGAATGTATGTTTTTTATATGATCGTTCAAAGAATCTTTCCTTCCAAAATGTCTTCCGCAGAGGTTGCACTCAAAGACAGCAGGGTTTTCATCGTGTATCGAATGTATATGTCGTCTGAGGGTAGAATTTGCCGTAAAGTTCTTTTTGCAGTGTTCGCACTCAAATGTTCTATTTTGTAAATTATTCTGAAACAATAATATATTGTTAGGATTGTAACATGTATACATAAAACTAGTTTTGTTTCTCACTCAAATTTAAAATAAACGGTAGCAGTGGACTGTACATACTTCCTCCCATAAAAAATTATAAAAATTAAACCTTTAATGAAACAATCATTCTTCTATGTTTATTCAAAAATCATTTAACATTTTTATTTCAAAAATAATCATCCAATTTCCTCCTTAAAGTAACGACAAAAGAAGAGAAAAAAAGTAATTGTTGGGGGTCATATCAATCTCCGACTCTCAGTCTATAACTATTTTATTCAGTTTATATTTTTGAATTATCACGTTTACTTTCATTTTTTAATAACATCTATTTACAAACAAGTAACAAACTTGGTTATGAAACACAATAGGAAAGAAAGTAAGCTGACGGTAACATGTTATGGGACTAACAGTCCCTCAATATTGTAGCCATTTCCACCCACTGGTAATGATTCCTAAGTTTTTCTACAATACCCTGGGCTTTATCAAGGAAACTTTTAACGTATAATATATAGACTTTCTGTACTTCTTCTTGTTTACCGACTCATTCCCACAGTGGATAATCCGTTTGAAACTAGTTTTTTTTCTAAATTTGTATCAAGAATTCGCACGTAGAAAGCTTTCTTTCATGACCAACAATCGTTTAATTTGATTTGTACCTAGAGGCCAAAGTCTCTTACCAAGGGGTAAGAGATACTTTGGTCCCCTAGTAGTGTGCTCTACCCACTAAACAAATATACGAGCATCAAAGACATACATTCTCTTCTCAATCTATCATCAATTGACATTTTATGATCCACCACTATGACTGCACCTTATCAATAAGCTGAAATAATCCCACAATATTCTTACCACCGAGGACGCGGTCCATTCAAATTAAAGCCATTTAGCAAGTTTACTTCTTCGCTAGCAACATAAAAAGAAAGAATACTATGTAATAATCAAATCCCTTAGAAAATAAGCAACAACCCTGGTAATGAAAAGTGCTATAAATAAGTCAAAAGCACTCTGGTAAATAATAAACAGAGAAAGACAAGCTGAACACATCATACAAAACTAAATACACTCACATACAGGTAATAAAATTGCAACAAAACAGAAATAAGTATCAAACGTTTTCAAAAAATTATTTTCCACACAAAGAACACTAGAAAGATAGTGAAAACCCCAAGCGAGAAGCTAAATCTCAAGTACAGTAATGGAAAATCACCATAAATCAACATTCAAGACAGAATACTAAAAGATTTTGAAAAATTCATAGATCCGTTAAAAACCAAAGACGAAATATTTTCAAAATTAATAAAAAATTGTAAACTAAAATCAATTACTCCACTAACAGCAATAACTAACATTTCATTCCAAGAAGAGTTAATAATAGAAGTATTAAAACTAAAAAAAATATACCAAAAAATTAATACTACACTTGATCTCAGTACTAATGGGTACTATAAAATAGGTTCAAAACTATAAAAAATATCACCTAACAGCCTAACAAAGCATCATTTAATCGTCACAATTTGACAACGACTCAGCAGCAAGGATTTGTCAAATACTCTACTAGCCCTGATACAGCTCGTTGAACACATTATCGACCAGCTTGAAAAAAAGCTGTAACTAGCCTGCTCTTAAACTTTAGCAAAGCTTTTGACTGCTTATCTACTACTATTCAACTACTGCTCAAGCTGAAAGTCCTAGGTTAGGAAGGAACCGAGGCCTCTTGGTTTTCGATCTACCTGAAAAACAGGAAGCAGCGAGTATAAGTACAATATACCAGTTACAATACAGATCACAGAGCTAGCAGAGGTCTAAAGAGGGGTCCCGCAAGGATTGGTCCTAGGACCGATTTGGTTCCTCTTATTTACAAATGATCTACGTCACACGCTGCGGAATATATGCAACACAGTAGTTTTTGCAGATGATACAGCCATTACCCTACCCCACAAAGATAAACCACAACTAAAATAAAACATGAAAACTGCAAAAGTAACCACCAAGCAATACTACTTTGGAAACGATCTTGTGCTGAATGAAAACAAAACGGTCGAGATAAATTTCTCAGCTTAACACATAGACACCATAACATAAATAGCAAGTATAACTCCCAAAACATACTCTAAACATTTCGGGGTAATAGTTGACTCTCATCTATCCTGGAAACCGCACATCGACCAGTTATACAAAAAGCTGCATCTACGAGTTCGGGTGCCGTACACTCAGACCTACCCAGACATATAAATCACCATACATAACAAATTTCACAATCCCAGATCACCATCTAACCCTCTCTGAAACCCCATCATACAAAGGAGCGCTGTACTACCTCAACATCTAAAGAAAGACCCACAAAATCTTCGGAAATCCCTCACATGATGGCTACAAGACAGGTCATTCTGTACAGAAGCAGAATTCCTCACTTCATAGCACCAAACTAACACTCTGTAGAGAAATTCATAGGCCTATCCTTATACCTTAGTATTCTTTCATTACACTTACCTCTGCCAATTGTTTCGACAGCTGTTTGCGCTTCAATCTCCGTTCCAAATTTAACCTCGTGGTAAGCCTATTAATAGTCTGTAAACAAATTATTCGTGATCTCTTAGATTATTTAATACTGTACTAGTAGTAAACCCGTCCTATGTACGGGTTGTAGGATTTAGTTTAAAGAAGAACGATTATCATACCGAAATGGAAACTTGAAATCCTAAACATATCAGTACAAAGAAAATATAAAAAAATCAGCTTTATTATTTAGCATTACTTTACAATTGAATTGATTAGAACATTTATACTATTATTAGAAATTACTCATACGTTAAAATATTTTTTTAAATAGTATGGTTTCGAAATGGGGTTAAAATCAATTACCAATATAAACTAACTAATATTTATTTGACAGCCATTTGTTTTTATTTATATTACATCTTCAAACTACAAAGACAGCTGATTATTACCAGTAGGTGCATTGATAATTGAAAGGAAAATGCGACTAATATCACGTAAAAAGTGAGTTTTTAAATGCTCGCGATTTTTAAAGGGCGACGGACAATTTCAAGCTTTGAAAAAACTTCTCTGGAATGCAGAGAATACATGAAGTAAGTTTCATTGTTATCAGTTCTCCCGTTTTTTTCGGAGAAGAAGGCGTAAAATGCCTCCTGGAGCGTCACAGACAAACAGACACAAATTGAGATAAGACTTGTTTCGGCTTCTCTAACGCACGTAACATAAAAATAACTAAAAAATTATTAACTCTGAGTAATGTACAGACAAAACTCTAATTTTATTTATATAAATGTATAAAGTAGTACGCAATTATGAGGGCCATTTAATAAGTACCGAGACATATTACAATAGCTCTAAAACTATTTAAGTAATAAGTACAAAATTTAATTTTAAACATTGTTTTCTGAAACACATATTCATTCGTGCAATCTGTTCTCTAATTTTTAAATGACCTTGGCAAACAACTGTTCAGCTCTATGCCAAAACCTCTCTTGGACGTGATTGTTTTGTCTCTTCATTGGATTTAAAATATTTACCTCGTAGACCTAGAGTAAAATTAGGGTTTTATCATGTCAAGAGGTCCAAGCAGATGGAGAACTGTAGGAGAGTGGTCGGAGTTCCTACCCTGTTTGTGGAGTGTTCTCTCGTTGACTGTGGCGTAATTAAACATTAAAAGAACACGTTTTCAGCTAAAAGGTCACAGCGAGTCTTTCAAATGCCTCCAGGCCTTAGCTTGATTTACAGCATGCCATTGTAGTAATAACCTTCAAACAAATCACAATAACGCTGACCCCTGTAAATCCCAGAAGCATGACAAAAAGGCTAGGTCCTGAACTCTTTTAAGAAGAGTAAGTCGTAAAATTTCACTTAAGTCTTTGTCATTTTGGCTTGATCATGATGGCAAACGTTCGAACGATTCAAAAGCTGTACCCTTTTAACATTATATCGTGGATTTTACTAGGTACCTCTTCACCTTACTTACCTACCTGAATGGTCCAATATTGTCCTTTTCATCGTCAACTGAGTAAATGTGACATTATATTTGAACATTGTATATATATTACTGAACCAGTGATCAAATACCATTACAAAGATGCAACATTTATGTCCTGAAAGTTACATATAAAACAGTCCAGATATATTTGAACAATGGTTATATCTCGTTACATATTGATCGAGCTTCGTAATTAATCAATCGTGTTCAACGTAATTTCTTATACATTTACTTTAAAAATATATTGATACAGTTTTATTATTCTTAACTGACACATTTGTATAATGACTAATATTGAGGGTCTCACCTCAACTATTTCTGATAGTCTATCTCTAACGTTAAAACTTTAATAATGTTTGTCTTCTCCGTAAAAACAAGAGCATCACTATACTGCACTAATCCTCCAAGCTAAGATACTTACGTCGTCTAATAATGTTTTGGCTTCTCCCATTTTGAATATTTGCACCTCAATATCTGAAAAAATAAGCACTAACAAACAAATGGATCAATTCAATATTTTCACCCCAATTACAATCTTAGGGCTATCATCAGTGGAGGTGGATTTATACTTTATACTTTATACTTTTATACTTTATACTTTTAACTGAAATGGCGACCTACCAGTGTATATTTTAAGACACTATGAATGAGGAATGAATGTAGGTATTGTGGCGCGATCTTGTAGTCTTGTTACTGACTAAGGCGACATGTTCCTTAAAACTGTTAATAATAGCCAACAGCCGAAAATAAGGGATCAGTTTAAATGGAATCCGAAACCCTCTGAATTAGAATTGATATTAAATTATGAATGGTCTTTGTGGATTTAATTGTATTCAATAGTGATTAATCAAAAAAACCAACAATGATTCACAACTATCTACAATTCGTGACCTCCAAGTAGCTGGATTACAGGATGTCGCCACCATCCCAGTCATTTAGTTTCATCCTCATCAGATTACAGATTAATGGTTAGAGTCGGTGTAGTGTTAAAAGAAATTTTTAACTATGTATCAGTCCAAGTCAGAGCCAAAAAAAGGATACAGAATGTGGGGTCCTAAATATCGAAGAGTTATAGTCAGTCGAGATGTAACATTTCTCGAAAAGTTTCCTGATTCAAATTATATAATTAATAAGCATGATTTTCTTGAAGAAGAGGAAACTTTTGACTCTGAAGAACATGACTAAACACAAGGAGAATATAAACAAACTCATGTTCACAATTAAGTCTATGGAAATCACAATCTCTGTGAAATCTAAAACATCTGAAAGCATCCTTTGGTCAATGAAATACAAGATCACACTGCTACCTCTATCAGTGGAGATTTATCCTTAAATGATGATGAAAACAACAATTCTTGTGGGTTTGAACATGAAACCTCTAAATGACCTCTTTGTGAGAAGAATCCTCCGAAATGGCTTGATGATTTGATTTTTGTTGTAATGTTTTTAGGCCAATTTAATTGTTATCGTGTAAAATTGGACCGTTAAATGCTAAGGAAATTCTTCTATAAGATTAACTACTTTCACTAATCTAATATAATTTACTTATCTCTGAAACTAATCTATAAGATAAGTATCAAACAAAAACATTTAATTCAAGTCACGATTTAAGTAGTTATCTTTAAAAAATACATTGAATTACACGTACCTTTTTGAAGATATTATCACTCCGTCATAAATAAATTATAAATTTTGATCTATCAATTTTTGTACTCTGTATGTTTTTAATCTTACATTTTGTTTGTACCTTGAACTTGTGTTTGTTTCTCAATAACCTATAATATTTCAGAGCGCATACACATGTGATTGAATGTCCATTATGTAAACAGAATAAAGTTGTATATTACATTTCGTGAGAAGAAAAGAGGGTCTGGAAAGATCAGAGACATGAATCTCGTCAATTAATTCGTAAACAATTAATTGATATATGAAACTTCGTAACGTAAATAAGGGTGCATTATGCTTTTACTATACTATAACCTGAGATATATATAGTTTAATATTTATCTAAATATATAAAATAAAGTCGTGTTAGTTCCACAAAATTTATAACTCGAGACCGGCTGGACCGATTAAAATAATCGGTCCAAATTGCCCTCTCGTAAACATGGTCCGATCGAGACCAAATTTAGTAGAGACGTGTATTCCTACATTTGCTCGGACGAGATCGTAATCCAGTCATATCGGTCAATCGGAAGGGGTAGTTTGGGGGGTTTTTGCATTTTTCCCATGTAATTTTTAAAAATTTATAATTTTATATTTCACAGTTAGAATCAGCTTAAAAAACTGTAAAATTAACTTTCTTAAAGTTTTCTCTATCTCCAACGATTACCGAGATATTAAAAAATCTAAACACAGTACGTTGTATTTTGGGGCTCCAATGTTAATCTAAGGTAGGATTGAGGGAGTAAGGGGAAGGGGGAGAAGAAGGATTGGAATACTGGACGATATTAAGAAAGGAAGGAGATTCCAGCAACTGAAGGAAGATGCTCAGGACAGAGAAAAATGGAGAGCGTCGTGCAGTTGAAACCTGTCAGTCTGACAGATTCACAAAAGAAGAAGAATGTTAATCTTATAGAGGATAATGAAAAATTAATATTTCCCATATCAATCAATATTTTTGGATTAAACTTGGTATATACCTTCATGTTGTTGATGATACCCACTCGTTTATGCTTAAAAATCACAGTTTATGTGTTTATCATGGAAGCAAACCTACATACTCTTTTCCCATGTTGATCAAATAGGGAATAGGCAAACTCCTTTATTTATGGACAGATGTTAATGAAAGTTGGTATAAATGTTAAAACTAAAACTTGTTTATGGTAGAAATGCCTACTTTCAGTGTTCCTCATAGCAGCAAACCTGCACACTCTCTCCCGTGTAGTTTTTAAGGAGACTAGGCAAATAATTCTCATGTTTATGGACAGATTTTTATAAAACTTATATTATTATTATATTATTGATTTGGAAATTCGATGAGTACGCAGGTCTTCTGCGACGGGGGTATTTGGATTTGTCTCTGCTTTTTTCTGCCTTAGTGAAGTTAGAAGTTATGCTAAGCTTATTAGGAAAAGACGATATTCATTTTGATCACATGCATATCTAATAATTAGAATATTTTATTAAACAGTTGATTTCGTGTTATTTTATTTCCACCAGTTGACAGCTAACATCATCGTATGTCATTTCCAGCGAATGTTTGTGATTGTTTTGAATATAAGCATTTTTAGATTACTGGTTGATTAGTTTCCAGTGTAATTATGAGTTATTTCGACATGGATATGTCTTAGCTCTGGGGGGGGTGTTGGTGGTTTTTAAGATGGAAAACATGTAACAGGTTTCCAAAGAAACTACCAGAATCATTGTATTGAATTTAAAATATAAAAGAATAAGAACAGCTGTTTAGATGAACTTAAAACATTCTCTTTAGATATATCCATGATCTAACCTATTTCCCACAGGGAAGTAAATACAAACATTTTTGTGCAATTTGTAGAATGAAGGTAATTGAACGTAATTGTGCATAAACGTAATTGAATGTTAGATTACGCGATGATTATTATAAACAATGCCGCAACCTAGAAGATATAATCTTTTACGACATATCCACAATGCTATTCGACATCGGAACATTTCAAATCAATCCTCTAAAGGAGAACGAGGAATCGCACAAGAACAGAACGTGGTGGCATAACCCAACTTCGTTAAATAAAAAATAAAAATCCAATTAAGTTAATCTAAAAGTTAACAAGACATGCATTACTGCTAGGCGGTATGAAGTTTGCCGGGTCAGCTAGCTATATTATATTTAAGAATGCCCCCAAACTAAAGCAAACCTGCGTACCAAATCGAATGCTTCAGTGTAGGCTACATACCAAATTATATCAAACTATGTTCATGATATAATTTTTTTTGACAGGGTTCAACATGATAAAATGATTGACATACTGGCAATAGGAATGAATAACAAAGACTTGAATATAATCGCAAACTTGTACTGGAATCAAACAGCAGTTTTGAGAGTTGATGGCAGCCACACTGATGAAGTGAAAATTTTGAGAGGGGTGCGTCAGGGTTGTGTTTTGTCACCTATTTTGTTTAATTTGTACTCTGAGTTTATTTTTCGAGAAGCACTCAATGATATGGAAGAAGGAATCATGATAAACGGTGCAAATCTGAATAATATACGATATGCGGATGATACCATCATGTTTGCAGATAGTCTTGAAGTATTACAACAGTTGATGGACAGTGTAACCAGAATAAGCTCACGGTATGGTTTAGAAATAAACACAAAGAAAACAAAACTGCTGATAATGAGTAAAGAGAACATTGCTGGAGTCAGCCTTTACATTATTGATCAAGTTAGGGTAGAAAGAGTGAAGCATTACACTTATCTAGCAACGATTATTAATGAGAAGTGGGATAACTCTCAAGAAATCCGGTGTCGCATCGAAAAAGCCCGTTCAGTTTTTGTTAAAATGAGCTCACTCGTCAAATCCGACTGTCTTTAGAAATGAAGCTCCGACTCATGCGTTGCTACATTTTCTCTGTTTTGCTGTATGGTGTGGAAACCTGGATTCTGAACAAAGAAATCACCAGAAGACTTGAAGCATTTGAACTATGACTTTACATAAGAATTTTAAGGATATCTTGGACACAAAAAGTCACAAATGCAACTGCAACGCATGAGAAAGGGAACAGAGTTGATAAACACCATAAAATGCCGGAAACTCCAATACCTCGGACATATAATGAGGAACACAGAAAGGTACGGGCTACTCCAAGAGATCCTTCAAGGCAAGATAAACAGCAAGAGAAATCTGAGGGAGTGGTTCGGTAAAACATCAGTAGAACTCTTCCGAATCGCAACCAACAAAATCAAGATAGCCATGCTGATAGCCAACATCCGGAACGGATAGGCACTTAGAGAAGAGATGTTCATGATAAAGGAAGTTATATCAATTTACTTATTTTATGTAAGACTGCGTGTACGTAGATCTGCAGCCTTAGAAACATGAAAATGGGGATTTTCAGTATTCATTATAAAAAATTTTTGTTTCAATATTTACTTTTGATTAAATGCTTTATTTCCTTGTTTTAAATGCTACGGGAATTCTTCTAAAAGATTTGAGCTGCCCCAAAATACAGATACAATTCTATTTTTAAAACGGTTAATGTACTTAATATTAGAAATATAAAGGTATACACATACATTTTTTTATGAAAGTATCATTCCATAAGATACGAATCTTACCACTTAGTAACACAGGTTCTCTGATGGCTGTGTTGAATGGATTGATTCCTATCTGCTAATCACCAGCAGTGTGTCCAGCCGGTAATGAGTTCCGAGATGAAGCTTGCAGCACACGGTGTACCTCAGGGTTATGTCTTTGGACCTCTCCGGTTTTTCGCTTTACATCAACGACTTTACAGAGTACATAAGTCACTCACATTGCCACTATTAATCAGGTTTTTAAGCTTACTCAAACATAATTCACTGTTGACGACATTGAATCTAATTTGAATTAAATTACATACTGACTTAGTCAAATAAAAGACACATCACAAATGGGTCAAACTAAAATAAAAATAGGCCTATTTATCTAAGCTTGATCATACTAATCACTATCAATAAAATAGTTTACTTGAAAATCGCCATACAATGGCCTAATGTGCCATCTATTCCTTACCAAACTACCACTATTGCATTTGATAATGTAAGACCTAGGGTGACCAATAAGGACCAATAAGCCTAACTCTGATCCATTGATCATTATACCTAAAAACAGGCCTAATATTTACAGGTGTCAGGTTTTTGTGATTAGGCCACCCTTCTTTGACATGTTTTATAGCAAGCTTTAGTTCATTGTATTGATTTGACATTGCAATAATCTTATTTAACTGTGTATTGGAAACATTGATATTACTTAAAACTAAGTTTACTTGGGCCTCAAGCTCATCATTTTCAATATTGAAATCTTCATTTTTGGTTTTGTCACAAGCCCTTGACAATGTGTCCGCGATTTACAATAATTCTTTTTCTCTTTTATGCACTAGTTCAAAATCATATTTTTGAAGTTTGATCTATATTGCTGAAGGCGAGGGGGCATGACTCAATATTGAGGGGAAGGTGGTCAGTTTCAACGGTAAATTTAATACCAAATACATATTGGTTAAATTGTTGATAACCGTACACCTTCTCAATTCGAGCACAAGCCATTTGTGTCTGACGATTTGGGAGCATGCGCAACAGGTAACCCATCCTGGAGTATTACCACTCCAAGGTCATCTTTAGCAACATTAACAGATAACACTTTAGGTAAACCTAAAACACATTATAGGCTGCAGTAAAATCTTGTATTTTGACAAGAATAGAAGGTTACACAGACCGTAGAGGTGTTCACTGGGTGTGCACGTATCCATGATGTTTGAAAATATGCCTCTTCAGACAGTTCTTGTGGCGGGTCTTGTAGTCGCAATGGGAGCAGCTGAGCAAAGTAGGGCCGTCGCACCCGCGCGACAGGTGCTGCATCAGGCAAGACTTCTTGACGTACTCACATCGGCACTTGAGACACGTGTACACCACGCGATCTACGAGCACACCATCGGTCAAACAGAATATTATGTCAGTGAGGGATATCAGTGTGATGTCAGTTCAAAGGTTTATACATTTTTCTATGAGGTTTGGTTCCTACATACAAGAAAGTTCATGGGATACAAAACCAAAAAACGGTTGAAGTCAGCTCTTGCTGAACAGACATGTGGGACATGGGATGAACATTATAAATGTGATTACTATCTTTCATTTGGAGGAAGATCGCCTGATGGTCAAACACAACATAAGGTCACTAGCGAAGTTCCTTATCACGTCTTTACGAGATTCGACCATTTTGTGGCAATACCATCAGCAGCGGACTCGTTTGGCGTTAAGTAGCTGGAGAAAAGATTTAGAACCTTTCCTAATTCTGACCAAAACAAAACCATGACCAGATGGTTGTTTTAGCCAAAAAATGTAAAACCTTTATAAGGACTGCGATGCAGTAATCCAAGATGGTCGTCACTTAGGGTCTATTTGAGCACTTCTCGTATACCAGAAATATGGTTTTCAACAGCTAATTTAAGCAGGAATATACGCGCTGTCGCTACGCTGCATATTTAGCTGGAGAGCTAAAATAATCTTCAGCGATTCTTCTTTAACCGCTCCATTGCCAAATTTGTACTCTTTACACTGACCAAATCTCAGCACGTGTTTAGATTCTCTGAGTACTTCGTCGTTAGACACACAAAAGAAGGAGGACGGGCAAGGTGAAAAGATGAGATACAGCTACTGTGAAAAACATTTTGGAAAGTACACGAGGCTAAGTCCTTACACTACTAATGTTGATTTTAAAATCTACAATTCCTAAGAAAGACACGCTGAAGTATAGATTTGGCGCTGGTCCTTCTTAGACAAAATTTTGTTAAATTATCTCATAAATACTGTCATAACGACGAGCTCATTTTTTATTTAAAAAAATACTCATTTTTCACATTGCTGAGCTCGCTTTCCATAAACAGGTTCATCTAAATGGATGGAATGTCCAACAGGATAAAGCCCAATGGTATTATAAAGCTATTTAATTTTATTGGGATAAAACTAATTTATTGTAACCCCTATGAAGGAGTGCGCCAGAATTTGTGCGTTTTCAATCCATCCTTAAGTGCGAACTCACCTTTGTCCACGTTTGAAGGCTGCTCAGAGAAGACAGTGCTGGAACCAGTTTCCACGTCAAGTTGTGCATTTGCTCCAACCTCCTTAGTATCCACATCCACGTCCATAGCCGCAGATTCATCACCTGTGTAGCCTGGGATGGGTTGCTCTCTAACCGATGAACAAGTCCGGCAGTGTTGGTTCCTGTAACCAGCTTTTGCGAACGACTTGCCACATTTGGAACATGGATACTCTGAAATTTGAAGGAATATATACTCCCCTACAGGAGTTTTCATAAATGTCTTCATAAATATTGCAAAGGAGTAACTTAATAAACACAGCGGTATTTATTCAAATATTTGGCCAGTAAGATTTCAATTCCTGGAATGACTGTCCAAAACGGGCTAAATAGCTTTTTTACTGAGTAAAATTATCAAATTATCAATAATTGGTAAAAGTATCAATAACTACTGTTGTATTTTCTTCATTCAATAAATAATTTTACAAAAACTTAGTGTTCAATGTATTCAACGTTGAGTTACGTGGGTGTTTTAAAAACTGTATGACAGGTGTTTAATATCTCTTATGTCTAAACTATAGAAGTATGAGATGTTTAATCTGTATTAAGAGTATTTGTGTTAACGAAAACGTAACAAGAAATATTATTCGAAAGCCATAAAAATGTAAATATAGACTTTATAGTAAAACTAAATTTACTTGGTCTGCTAATAGTATGTTTTCCTTCAATATGCAACTTAAGATGATCACTCCTTCCAAAATGTCTTCCACAGTGGTCGCACGAGTATTTAGGCTCCTCATGCGCTGTTTGGACATGTCGCCTTAAGCTACGCTTTGATGATAAGACCATTTTCAATTGTCAGTGCCCAGTTTGCTCTTCTCTATATGATTAACATGGGAAAAAAGTATGCAGGTTAGCTGTCATGATAAATACACAAACTATGATTTTTAACCATAAATAGACGGATCTTAACCACGTGCAGTTAATATCAAATTTCGTCCAAAAATATGCATTGATGAAATATGAAATACTAGTTTTTCCTTATCCTCCATAAGATTAACATTGGAGTCCTAAAATACAACATACTGTGTTTAGATTTTTCAATATCTCGTTAACTGATGGAGATTGAGCAAACCTTTAAGGAACTTTATTGTTCTACTAATCAATCAACTTTGGAAGCATATCCAATTATTTATAGTTTCCTTGAGTACGAAATTCTCGAAACAACAAAGTTTTTAAAGTTTTTACAAATATTTCCACAATTGCAGCTTTAGTACGGTAGTTAAAAAGGTATAATAGTGGTTAATACTATTTAACTCTTTCATAGGGTTTTAAAAGTGTTTATTGAAAAATTCTATACCATTGTTAGATTAAACATTCTTCACACAAGCAGTAGGAATTTTTTATTGCTTCTGTTACCACTTATCGGCTCAAGTAAAAACAGTTAATGTTCAATGTCCACCCATTGAAAAAATGGTACAATATTTGATCAACTTATACAATCATAAACCCCATTTGAGTGTCTTTCTACATCGCTTGGTGTAGTTTCACATTGAGAGTAGGCTAAGTATGTGGTTTCACATGTTCTCCGTAGAAAATGTGTCATTTTCATGTGACAATTTTCGTCTTCGCGTACTCCTGCCTAACCACCTCCTCTGTGTGCTGATGGAAAAGATCAGCAGATACTGCGATGGTATGAGCCCGAGACTGTCAGTTCAGTACGTGGAAAAATG
This sequence comes from Nephotettix cincticeps, assembly GCA_023375725.1. Taxonomy (NCBI): domain Eukaryota; kingdom Metazoa; phylum Arthropoda; class Insecta; order Hemiptera; family Cicadellidae; genus Nephotettix; species Nephotettix cincticeps. Next base: position 33,709,615 of record CM041787.1, on the reverse strand, counting down.
AAAAGATATTCGATTTGTATAAAAAATACATTTGTGACTTAAACAAAGAAAAAATAAAATAAAAGTTTTCCGTGATCTTAAATTCTGATTTTGCTAATTCCCCAGCCGTTTAAACAAGACATAACATGGGTCCAAGGTAGAAATATCTATTTTTTGTCCCTAATTATAAGATTTAAGCTATATATTATTACCTTTATTTTAGCCTGGTCTTTAAAGTCTTCTAATCTCTAAAAAAACACTCGGTGAAGTCGTGAGTATTAAGGAGTATTTTTGTCTGGAAAACAAAACTAATTTGACTTAGAAAAATTAAAATCTTAACAATATACTGTATTATCGTTTTAGATAAAATTGCAAACTGTGGCATTCGAGTGCAAACACTGCAAAAAGGTCTTTAGATCAAATTCAAATCTCAGACGTCAAATGCGTAGGTAAACAAAGAAGACTGTTATTTGTTTATGTGCCACCACTGCGGAAGATTTTTCTAAGAAGATGTAGCTTTCATATGCATATTGAAACCCAACATTCTGTTAGAAAACCAGGTAAATTACGTTGTATGTAATAGTTTATATTTAAATATTTATTACTGTACTTTCAATAAAGATTTCTCTTGTTACATTTTCGTTGACACAATAATTATTGTTACCGAAACTTAAACATTCATCTTTACACTACAGTAACAGGTATAGTAAAGCAATCAGTTGTTAAAAAGAAAACTAATGTAAACAAAGTTCTTTTTTCTTTCTTCATTTAGGCTAAGGTATCAAAAGACCATGCAGCCTCGCAGTTCTCTATTTTGTGGTTGCCTCAAAAATTATTAGGGTTTACATTTTGTGTTTCTCTTTAGATTTGTTTTTTAATTTCTCTTAAGAAATGAGCTATTCCCTTATATGTTTCTATTTCATTACTTTTAAGAGCAGACATAAGACCTAGTTTAAATTTTATGCAAGTTTTGTTGAGTAATCTGCTTCAAAAGTAATTGTAGTGTGGGCATATAAAGATTAAATGTTCTAGTGTTTCTTCTTGATTTATAGTACGGTTTGAGCATAAAGGGGTAAAGTATTGTTTTTTTGGAGAATAAGTATCTTTTAACTCTGGAATGTCCGAGACATGTTCTACATAACATAATTGTATCGTGTCTATTTAATTGCTTATTGGAAAAACAAGGCTTAGTTTGGAAAGAATTTTGATTTTTTTGTTCCACTGTCCTTTAGGGGAGCTATTTATCTCCACATTGTAAGAAAAAATAGCTTCCTTTTTCTTGAATTTAACAAAATCCTCAATCGGTGGGAATTCCATCAACAAGTTCTCCATCCTGAGTTGCTTCCTTTGCTAATTTGTCAACAACCTCATTGGATTCAATTCCAATGTGAGAGGGAATCCAGTGGAAAGTGAAATGTTTGTTTTTATTATTTAAGTTTAATACAATTCTCAGAAAAAGGTTATTGTGTTGGTCTTTGGATTTTCTAGTTCCACAGAATGGGAGTACTAGTTCCTTTTCGGGCTCCTAGGGAGAAACCCAATTGAGCAACAACAAAATTGATGATCGATCCATAAACCTTCGTAACCTTGAAATATTACTTGAAATATTATATTGAAATATTGAAAGTGTACCGCTTTTCATGGCCAATCGTCTAACGGTGTCCGAGCTAATACACTTCAAACATACAAATATATATACATACAAAAATCCTCTTTTATAGACATACATGATTGTTCTGTATTTCTTGTTGCCTAGGTTTACTCACCATCGCCGTATCTGCTGATCTCTTCCATCAGCACACAGAGGAGGTGGTTAGGCAGGAATGAAGACGAAAATCGTCACATTTTCTACGAAGAACATGTGAAACCACATACTTAGCCTACTCTCAATGTGAAACTACACCAAGCTATGTAGAAAGACACTCAAATGTGGTTTATGATTGTATAAGTTGACCAATTGTACCATTTTTTTCAATGGGTGAACATTGAACATTAACTGTTTTTAGTTGAGCCAATAAATAATTGGTGACAGAAGCAATAAAAAATGCCTACTGCTTGTGTGAAGAATGTTTAATCTGATAATGGTACAGAATATTTCAATAAACACTTTTAAAACCCTATGAAAGAGTTAAATAGTATTAATCACTATTATACCTTTTTAACTACCGTACTAAAGCTGCAATTGTGGAAATATTAATTTTATAAATTAATGGAAATTTGGTGAGTATGCACGTCTGTTGCTAAGGTTTTATATTGTAACAGAAAAGTTTAGCAGATATTATATTTTATATAGGCTATTTGTATCGATTTTCACTCACCATGTTCTGTGTTTCGAATTGACCTGACTTTGTATGAGAAGGGCCAGCCTGGATGGAGAGGGGACCTGTATAGGTGGGGACGGGACCTGCCTGGGTGGGACAGGGACCTGCCTGGGTGGGACAGGGACCTACCTGGGTGGGACAGGGACCTGCCTGGGTGGGACAGGGACCTGCCTGGGTGGGACAGGGACCTGCCTGGGTGGGACAGGGACCTGCCTGGGTGGGACAGGGACCTGCCTGGGTGGGACAGGGATCTGCCTGGGCATGAGAAGGACCTCCCTGGATGGAGAAGGGACCTGTATAGGTGGGGACGGGACCTGCCTGATTGAGGGAAGGATCTGTATGAGTGAGACAGGGACCTGGTAGTGTGTAGGAGGGACCTGCCAGGTTGGGGAAGGCTCCCGCATGGGTGTTGAAGGGACGTGCCTGAAATAGTAAGGAGATTTTATTAATCAAATAATTAAAACAGTTATTTAAGGAAATAGCTCTTTTTGACTTGGATTTTTCTGCGCTTGGGGCGTTACCTAGTTGCAATATACAAAAAGTGTAACGGAAGTGAGTCATATTGTTATGAAGACACCGTGTGATACAAGATCCGTAACAAGCTCTGAATTAGTTCGGAGTTCAGTTCAGTTCTTCTGATTTAGTACTAATCACATTGATTCTACTCATATCTCTTTGTACTATATTCTATCTCTTGAACATTAGTGTAGATAGCGTAGATAAAAGAGGTGGGCCAAGTATGGGACTCTGGGGAAAACCACAGGAAACGTTTTTATAGTCAGAAATAAGTTTGCCACGACACTTACACTGCTTACGGCTATGAAATCATACAAAAAAGCAAATTATATGAAAATCCTATAGTTTTGAAGCAGAAGAACTGTTTAAGGGTTATGGTTTTGAAAGCATTACTAAAGTCAATTAAAGCTAAAACAGTGCATTGACTACCCTTAGAAAATTGGATATCATCCACGATATTTTAATAATGTAGTTTCAGTGCGATGTGACTATCTAGATTCTTATTGAAATGGACTAAGAATATTGTTCACCTTAAGTAAATCAGATGTGTTGTAAATGTACTACTCTTTCAAGAGAGGGGGAAAGAGTAGGGAGAATAAATTCGGTAGCGAAGATCTTGTTAATTATTTGATTAAACTAAGATTGTAATGGTTAAATAACATGTAATCTCGTAAATACAATAAATCTAAAAACGTATCTAGTAATTTTTAACTAATTAAATTAAGTATTGAATCCCAAGTTTTTTATTTTTTATTCTTTTTTGCCAAAGACAGGCTTAGCTCAGCTATGCAGCCTCGTAGATCAAATTTTTTATAGATTTTTTGCTCATCTAAATTTTGCGGACATCCCGGGGATTGACCCCGTCACCTCTTGCATCGAAGTCCAAGACGCTTAAGCTAGCAGATAAGCAGATAAACAAACTATAGAGCACATAAAACAGCTGATTGAGCACACTTACCCGTTTCAGTTCTAACCTTCTCCTCAGTCTAATTACTGCCTGTAAACAAATTAATGGTGTTCTTTAAGATATTTTAATACCGATATTTTATTTTAATATAATATTAAAACTTCAGAAAAGGGCTGTCAGAATCATATCAAAATTAAAAAGAAGAGAGTCGTGTAAGCCAGCGTTCAAAGAGCTGCAATTGTTGACACTCCCCTGTCTCTACATTCTCGAAACAGCTACGCACTGTTTTTTTAAATGTTCTCTGATTCGGGGCAGAGACATTCATAATTACAACACAAGAGGCAGATCTCCGAACTGGACAGCACAGACCGTCTTTGAACACCTACATCACAAGCAGGTGTACATTTGGTCAAACATTGCCAGACTCATTAAAAACACATTTATGCCAGTTCAAGTTCTCAAAAAATTCCTTGTCTCAAAAGCTTTCTATAGCATAGGCGAGTTATTATCTTATGACTGGGAGACCACCATTTCAGATCAAAATTAACACCCGGCCCTGAGGGGGGATTAATTGGCGAGTGGTTGGTGAATGAATGAACAAATCTGTATGTTTGACTGGCTGAATGAATGGACAATTTTAGTTTAAACTATGTACCAAAACAAATGACTTTTGCAATACAATTCATGTAATTGTCTACTGCAATAAAGATTTTATTATTATTATTATTATTACCGCATATATAAAGTGGTTGGAAACTGGGTCGTTCAATACGTTACACGAAAAACTACTATAGCTAAAATGGTTATTGCATCAGTACCAAATATTAGTTACTTTTTAATATAGTTCTCTGAGGGGATTTACCTGTTTTAAATGGCCCAAGTAGATGGAGAGATGAGGGAGTGAGGTCACGGCCGTAAGGGTGAATGGTTTTATGCACGGCGTCGGGCGTCGAGCGTCGAAAGACGGTCGTGATGAAAATGCATTGGCGTAAATGTTTCTATTTATGCACGACGTCAATAATTAGAGTACGCGCGTCGGGCTTTGTTGAAAATTTGTCTTAATAACATTGCGGTATATGGAGCTATTTATGCACGGCGTCATTTGACGCGCGTCGAAACGACGGTCGTCGGGCGACCGTCGGGCGCGCCTACTCCCCCCTCTACTCGTGGGTTTGTAGAGAGGGAGAAGGCAGTCCGACTGTTATTTACGCTGTTGATGTGTCCTCTTACACAATGTTTATCAAATGAAACAACACTCATACGAAAATTATTGTAAAATTTGTTACCATTAACTCTTAATTCTTCATATAAGGTGTAAAACGCACCTCTCAATTGGCGCACATAGTTTATAGGGTGTGCTGCCACTTCCTTCTCTTCCGAACTTTGTTTTTCGTAGTTAAATACATATAAACTACACAGGGATCCATAACGGAGTATTGACGCTCGCCCGATGACCGTCATTTAGATGCTGTGCAAAAAAGGGTGACATTTTCTCAGCGTCTCACGACGTCCGCCCGACGACCGTCGCACGACGCCGTGCATAAAAGGGGCCTTAGATGGAGAAAACATCTGTTCCAATTAACAGCATCATTACAAATTATCATTAATCCGTACAAAAATCATAGTTTTATTATGATTTTTTCTCTTCGTTACTAGTAATATTGTTTCTTATTATTGCTCCGCAAAGTCGAATTGAGTTTTACCTAATCTCTGTCTGCTGTATGTAAAAGGCATTTTGTGTTTGTCTTCTCCGTGAATACGAGAGAACCTACACAGTAGGGAAACGGATTTTTGGCAACGGCAACCGCCCAGCCCCCACCGGGGGTCGGAACCCTAATTAGCCTTCGACCGCGGCCTTTTGGCAACCTCGGTTTCATCCCAAATATTCTCCATTTTCTCCCTGAAAATCCCTGCCTCATTGTTTAATCCTACAAATTATCACTCTTATCCCTTAAAGTCCGTCCCTCCCTCACCCTAGAATCACCGAAATCAGGAGATGTAAGAGTGAGACGGCAAGGGCAGACAATATACACCTCTACATAATAACTCTACATAAACTCTACATAATAATGTAGAGTTATTCCAAGTAGGAGCCAAGCATGGCTATTCACAACTACGGGGAACCGGCTATGAATGAGCCAAGTCCTCTGAACAAATTCCATTATTTCACAAAGGACGTTACAGAATGTAGGGTACGTCCAAAACACATTAATAATTTATAAATAATACACACAGTGAAATTTATATATAACGCCTACATTCTTAAATGTCTTATACCAATTGTATTTGTAACGAATAAAACAAAGTGTATGACAGTATATTTCGTTTAATTGATTCCGCACATTTTGAATATTTTTATTTTGGTTATAACACTATTACAGTATTATAAATTGAAAGATACAAGTCTTTCAGATTTTAAAGAAATATTAGTCGTTAATTCTTCCCTCAAGACGGTATGGGTTTAAAAATAATGCCGATACAATTTATAATATTGTACCCCTAAACATAGTTCAAATTAGACAATTAAGTCGTTAGACATAGTTCATTAGACGGTTAGTAATCTCATACTTTAAAGGAATTGGATATCACGCGTTATGCTTTGTTATTCTTTGTCTGTCTTAACCCGCCGCCTCCCCTCTCGCACTTCTCTAGCGCTCTTTCTCCCTCACCCTCAACCCCGCCCGGCACGAACGAACTCCCTGAAATCCCCGCCAGGAAGGACAGCCGTTGCCAAAGTTCCGGGCCACGGGTTTTGACACTTTTATGGCCCCCTTCAATGACGAACGGGATAGGCGCGGTTGCCAAAAGTTCTAGACTCTACACAGTAGCAATCTTCCAAGTTAAGGTACTGTACTTACGTCGTGTAATGATACTCTGGCCTCTCCCATTTTTAATGCATGAATTTCAATGCCTGCAAAAAAACAATCTCAACGAAATTGATTCAGTATTTTATCCGAAATAACAATCTCAGGGCCTTCATCAGTGGTAATAGATTTAGTTTTTTTCCTTTGAGAAAATGTTAATTTGTTATAGCTTAAAGATCACTGGGTACAGCCTAAACGGTGGATAAGGTGGCAATAATCAAGTCACATGACGACTTTATAGCTCCAAAACTAAAAGAAATATAACAACCAACTTTTGACATATATTTGTCATGTGCATGGTGATCGGATGTCACCTATGTTGAAACCTTAAAGGGAAGTACAGGTTTATATAGATATTAAATTAAAGGTACTAATTAGAAGAAAACGATGCCACAAATTTCATCTCAAAATGTTGATCCAAAACAAAATGGTAGCGATTTAAAAATAGGTTATGATTTTCAAACCAGTGCGATTTTGTTTTTGATCAATCTTCTTAGACCCAGTTTCAAGCATTGTATTCCATTTTAAAAGACCTATAGTTTAATAAAAATTTTATAAGATTTGAGTAACCTCAAAGTATTATATATACAGTTATATTCATATTATGGTTATCAGTTATTTCATATTATATTAAGGCATGATTTATATACATATATTTAAGAATGAATTGAATCACACATAAATACCTTTTTGAGTAGAGTATTACTCCGTCTTAAATAAATAAACAAAATTGAACTAAAAATTTGTATACCCTTTTTGTTTTGATTTTACATCTTGTTTGTAGCACCTTGAACTTGTGTTTGTTTCTTAAATAACCTCTAATCCACTGGAAAGTGCATACTCATGTTAAAAATGTTTGTATTTACTTCCCTGTGGGAAATAAATTACATCATGGATATGTCTAAAGGAAATGGTTTCAGTTAATCTAAACAGCTGTTCTTATTCCTCTTAATAACGAATTGGTCTAATTATGAGGATGGACTTTGTGGATTAACGTAGTATTTAATGCCGCAACCCACTGTGAATCAATCGCTATGGCGATGGTGCGCAAAAAGCCGCTACGGCTGAAGTGCCTTGGGAGAAATCCGCCCCTTTCAGTAAAAAAAAAAAAAAAAATCCACACAAGAGAACACCACATCCACCGACTGGATTACACCATCCAGTCTAAGTTACCACTTAGGACTGGGACGGTGGCGACGTCCTGTAATCCAGCTACTTGGAGATCACGAATTGAGGATAGTTGTGAGAGATGGTCGGTGGATGTGGTGTTCTCTTGTGTGGATTAACGTCCGCACTATTGAATACTACGTTATTCCGCAAATAATTTAAATAATTAGAATAATTCGTAATTCAGAGGCTGTGGTTCGGTTTTCACGTTAAACTGTAGGTCCCTTAGTTGCCATCGGCTGTTGGGCTATTAATCAACAGTCCTTAAGGAACATGTCAGCCTTAGTCAGCAACAAGACTACAAGATCGCGCCACAATCATCTTACATTCAATCCTCATTCATACTTGGCTTAAAATACCTACCTTGTGGTATGTTCGCCATTTCAAATAATCTAATCTAATCTAACCTACCCTTAAAAGACAAACACTCAAAACAATAAAATAATGGTCTGGAGATATAGCCAAAGTCCACCAGAGCGATCGGCACTTTCATCCCAATGCCCTCTGTATAAAAGTACAAATCTTTTTTAACGTATGTCAAGTTTTGCGTGGTTAGCCTATTCTTGTATCACCCAATATACAACAACTCAAGAATAATTGTTAACTTTGATAACTGTGAATGATAAAATGTTTCTACCTTTTCAAAGACATGGAATTTTCTATAGTCTTGGGGAGATAGAAAGTAAATTAATACAAATAATACAATCAATAAACAGTTTATATATATAAAGAAATTACAAAAATGTTAACTGCTATGTAAATTAAGGTAACACGTTAAATGCTAAGTTAAATTATATTACTGTAATTGTTTTTGTAAATAAGTCAATAAGTGCAAAAACGTTATAGGTACAAGCCAGACATTTACTTTTTGCAGAAAGATTTCTATTACTAAACTTGGCATCGCAGTTGTTGAACTACTTACATGTTTTTCTTTAAACTATTATAGCATGTAAAAAAAAGAATAATTTTATAGCATTGACATTGTTTAGAGATTTTTTGTTTGTTAAAAATAAATACCTAAAAGGACCTCATGCAGTCACTGAAATATGCAGTAAAACAAGGAATTATCTACTAAATCTATTCCTAACATAAATAAATTATTTCAATAAATGATGTATAGGGTTTTTGTTTTCATGAAAGTGCAGTTAAATTAAACAATTGGTAATAACTATGTATTTTAAAACAAACTCATAATGGCCGTCACTTAAGGTTCACTTCAACATTACAGTATTACTTGCACAACAACACTTCAAAGAATACAAAAGCCCTACAAATAAAATATAAAGTTCTTGTCCTTTGATGAACACTCCTACTATCCCTACACTTTAACAGTAATCACAAATCAATATAATAATGATAACGCCTTTAAGGCTAAAATCTAAATCAAGACTGAGCGCATTGTTCCATCACCTTCCTAGCACCTTTGCGCCCCAAACGGCCTCTCGACTTCACCCGACGGAGATTGGTGAGGTCATCAGTCGACTCGTAAGATGTAGAGGACTCTGAGGTAGAGTCTTCATGACAGGAGCACGAGCACTCGGAGCTACACTCGCTGCAGCCTCCCTCGCTGGATGTAACCGAAGTGTACGACTCTTCACTGTCACTGCTTTCGCTTAAACATTCTGAATCACTTGATTCATACTCTGAACTCGAAGCAGAATCAGAAGACTCAGTTTGTGAACTTCCCGAATCAGACTTTTCTTTTTCTGAAATGAAAGCAATAACACTTATTTCGATAATCACACATTTTTATGAGAGAACTATGAGTTTTAGCCTTTACGTTAAAAATATGAGTAGGCCTAGTAAGTATTTACTTCTTAGAGGGGCTGTATAACATTCTATGTCATTCAGCCTTACACTCAAATGTTAGGAAGGGATTGTTTTAACACTGTGACACTTACCATATTGATTTCAAGGAAATTATAAAAAATAAAAGTTTTAAGACTGATTGGATTGACCATATCTAAGTCATTATTCTCTACAGTAGTAAAAATGTATGTAAGAAAGAAAAAGGATTAACCCTTCAACAATTGAAACAAACATAGATAAAGTGAAAAGCCCGATAATGCAAATAGACAAGGACGAAATCATAAAACAGAAGGAATTAGATTCTGTATGGTCAAAATTCTTCAAACAAAAATTCTGTATGATTTGGATGTTCGTTATAATCTAGAGGTTAACGTCTTGCACTTTCATGTAAGAGGTCACGGATTCAAATCCCAGCATGCCCATACAGGTTTGGATCACGTTTCCAAAAAGCATAATTTGTAATCACTCTGACTATTAAAATGCCTCCGGCGAAAAAAACTATGTTCTGTGAATATTTATTTTAATTATATCCCATTAGTCTTCACAGATCGGTTATACCATAACTAGTACTTTCCTAACTTAGTACAATTACCAAAGTAATGCACCTATTTTCGATTATAGTTCTTACATTAATATTTTCGTATGACCAACATACCTTGAGTATTTTTCCGCCCATAGGCCACTGTCTGACCCTGGCCACCGCCTCGACGCCCTCTGATGGCTTTGGGCTTACGGGGCGAAGACAGACTCATCTCATCCAGACCATCACATGCCTCTAACATCTACAGGGTACGTAAGAGATTATCAGACTAAATGTTTGTATATTATTTTAGTTATACAGTATCACATAAGACGATGTACAAAAATATACATTTTAAGTACCAAAATACTGTATAGATAATTGTATGTGTGAAGTATAGGTAACAATTTCGGCCTGGTGAGGTGGTGAGCGCATGGCCCGGCTCTGCTTCTGCAGAGTCACAATAGCCCAAACCTTAACATCTTTAAGGTGATGGTGCTGTATGTTATAAGCCAATTTAAAAGGACTGTGGGTGATTTTGTATGAACAACCATAGATTCTTGATGGATAGGGTTACACCCCGGGTCTTTCCCGAAATTGCAAGGTAAACAAAAACCCCAAAAAATGTAATAAAAAATAGTTGTTGATGACTGACGTCGGATGTGAGTCGTGTGCTTGATAGTGTGACAAAGTATACCTTGTAAATTGTCCCGCCTGCCTCCCCCTCAAGAAAACGAACACAAGGGAAATTCAAGCGGCAGTGTGTCAAACAAAATCAACATTAGAATGGGTCTTTAAAAAAAAAAGGGCGCGGGTAGAGGGATCGGATACCCCATGGATGGTTGGTAGTCCGTGGTAAACGACCCCTGCCTGAGCTGGTGCAACGGAGACCAGCCCTCCCTCTTCACTCCGTTCGGGGTGCTGCGGGACGCTTTGTGGGGACCCCTCACATGTCAGCTCCGGACCTAAGCTTGAAGGCAGCCACTGTTGTGAAATTGACAACAGTGGATGGCCACTCTTCGTAAGCAGCCCCACCATGCAGAAAGCAGTGTTTCAAAATTTTTTGAAGCACCTCAAGAGCCATGGGCATATTCCTGAGTCTATCGCTGCGAGTGACAGGGGATGGGTGTCTGAGGAGGTTTGGCTGGCATATGTTGGCCTCTGGTAGTGGAAAACACAGGAGTAATTGGCAATGTTCCAAGTGGACCGGGGAAACAATTTCAAACAAATTATAATAATTATTATTCAGTTGCAGGTATGGCGTAAAATCAGGAAACAAGCAAATCTGGTAAGTGTTTGATCGGACAGCTCTGACCCATTTAGGATAAGCATGAGGATGAAGAGAACACTTAGAGGGGTGAAAAGTGGTTCCGGGACTGCTGGGACAGGGACGGGTGTAGTCACAGTAGCCCCGCCTGATCCCTTCAAGTCACCGGAGCATACAAGTGGGAGACTGAAGGAGGTGGCCCAAACCTTGGTGGCTGGGTCACTAACGGAAGGCATGGTTGTTGACACTGAGACTCCAAAGATTGAATCTAGGTCAATGAGTTATTGAGATGGATTAGATTATTACAATAGCGACCATACCACAAGGTAGGTATTTTAAGCCAAGTATGAATGAGGATTGAGTGTAATCTAGTAGTCTTGTTACTAGTAGTGTTGTTTGTTGTCTTGTTGACTAAGGGTAACATATTCCTTAGACAGAACTGTTGATTAATAGCCAAACAAGCAATGGAATATCTAAGGGACCTACAGTTTAACGTGGAGTCCGAACCACTGCCTCTGAATTAATTACAAACTGGTTTAATAATGAGGATGGTCTTTGCGGATTAACGTAGTTATATTCAATAGTGTGGTCGTTAATCCACACAAGAGAATACCACACCCACTACCATCGCTCACAACTATCCTCAATTCGACTTCCCTGAGGCTAGCCATGAAATCTAATGAAAAGCTAGCTATCGAATCTCCGTCCCACCTAATCTACAATAGTATATTTTAATTTTATTCACACTTTCAACTAATCCTAATTAAAAGAACAAAAGTGTGTAAATTCAACTTTTCCCAAAAAAGATAAAAGGGCAGTTAAACTTAAGTAAAATAAATAAATACTTTTACAAACTACAGTAAGTTTTTTCATTGCTTAAATTTGTTCACGGTATGTTAATAGTGAAAGGGTGATATAATATAACTATGATAGAGACAAAGGCCAAACATTAGATTTAATATAATGGAAAATAATTGATCACATGCCTCCTGGGAAATGTCAGACTTGTGGGAAACGTCATTATCACTGGTAGAGTGGATAGAAGTGTCTGTGGTAGTCTCCCACTCGGAGTCGTCCAGATCTGGCTGCATCTGGATCTGCAAGTACCATGACAATTGAGATCATAATCTAGGCAAATCAACATTTCTGTTATGTGTCTAGATGCCGCCAAAGAATATTGAATAAATAGAGTTAGGATTATGAGGGAGAACATCCTGCACATGTAAAATGTATTTATCAAAGCATCTTCTTGACAAAGCTTTGCAACGAGCACGTACCTCAGAAAATTCATTGTTGTCCACCAGGTATAAGGTTTTTTTGAAACGAAGATGCAGGCTTTTCTTCGATCTAATAAGCGACTTCAGCTCAGGCGTAAACCAGGGGGAATATGTTGAACCAAACTCTCTTCCGTGGAGTATTATTCAGTACAGCAGTCTTCACCACTCCAATCAAGTCAGAGAATTTTTGATTTGTTTTGTGATTAGGTGTTACCAGCACAGCATCTCGCAGATCACGAAGAACTCCGTGGGTATTACACCGTTTAAAATTAGGGATATACTTGACGTTTTTAGGTTGATGAATTGTAAGAGGTGAATCAAATTCAATGGCAGGATAATGCCAGTCCTCAGCAACCCAAGGAGAAGTAACATGACGTGAATCTGTGGTTATGTAATTGACACATATCAGATCCAGTATAATACCCCGAAGATTACTAACATAATTAACTTGGGTTAAGCCAAATGTGCTAATCAAATCGGTTAGGGGATGAGAATCAGGAAAAACACTTGTACAATCCGAATCCCAGTGAACACCAGGCAGGTTGAAGTCACCAACAATTAACATTGTGAGAACGTGTCGGATGCAGCAGCCTCCTCAACAGCTGTGCAAAAATCAGAGTATCGGGAGTTGGCTGAGTTGGGGGGGATATAAGCACCACAGACGAGAACTTTCACATTTGATCCAATACAGTAAGAAATCATGAGGCACTCAATAGTTTCTATGGAAGTGCATAAACCAACGGAGCAAATACTATTCCTTATAGCTATTAGAATACCACCACCACTGAGCTTACAACTGGTGTCGGATGAGCGATCTTTTCTAAAGACGGTAAACCCATTAGCCCCCAGCTCAGAATCATGAATATCATGAGTTAGATTTGATTCAGTTAACACAACAATATCACCAATACACACACAGGAGGAAAATGATAGTTGGATTTCCCTGAGTTTACTACGGATACCATTTATATTTTAATAATAAACAGTCATGTTATTGGGTTTTCCGCCAAGCTTAACTAGTTTTCTGTATTCTTCTTAGTAATGATTTTAGGTATCCCATTGGAATATTTAATAATAAGGTTCTCCTCCCCATTTACAATCCTCTCAGCAAGTGAAGAACGGAGGGCATTCAAGTAATCACGTTCCATGTTGGTTCGGTCCCGAGAAGCCTCAGACTGAGTCTTGTAGACAACCTTAATAGGACGGGGCTTCTTGCCACTTACTTTCCAAAAAGGTAAATGAATCAGACTGAATGAATCAACACATTCAAATATTGAAGTAAGATTTTTTAAGGTCTTCCTCCTTTTTCAGCCGAGGATCAACGTGGCGACTCTCAGGAATATTATGCAACAAGATATGTTTCTAGCTCTATTGGATCTGTCATTAAATTCAAAGATAATATCTTCAGTCCCAACAGGGTTACCATTTACGCTTTGCTTAAGCAGCAAGACATCATTAACGACTGTGGATATAGTTTTTTCAGCTGCCAATAATCTTGGTTCAAGAAGTTATTTATCTGACACATTCTTAACTTCATTGGTCAACTTATCAATGCTTGCTGAAATATTAGTAATTTCTTCTTTAGTAGCTAGCTTAGATAAATTTGATAGAATAGTATCGAGCTTAGCACTCATAATACCGGTACCTATGGATGATTCCTCAGACTTGATGCAGACATCACGATTGCAATACCATTTTTAGCGAATTTCCCATAGGGAAGAAGCTATTACCGTAGGTCTCATGGCAAGAGTTAAGCCCGAGACCATGTTATTTTTTCTTCTTTAGGTGCCCAGAGTCCAAAAACAACAGTCGTTAAAATTTTTATATATATATATATATATATATATATATATATATATATATATATATATATATATGTGTGTCTGTGAACACGATAACTCTCGTAAAAATGGTCCGATCGAGACCAAATTTGGTAGAGACGTGTATTCCTACAAGTGCTCGGACGAGTTCGTAAACCAGATATATCGGTCAATGGGAACGGATAGTTTGGGGGGGGTTTTGTACCCCAAAATGGGATTTTTTGCGTTTTTCACATGTAATTTTTAAAGGTTTATGATTTTATATTTCACCGTTAGAATCAGCTTGAAAAACTACACAATTAAGTTCCTTAAAGTTTTTCTCTATCTCCAACGGTTACTGAGATATTAAAAAATCTAAACACAGTACGTTGTATTGTGGGGCTCTAATGTTAATCTTATGGAGGATAGGGAAAAATTAATATTTCACTTATCAATGTATATTTTTTGATGAAACTTCATATTTAGCTTCATGTGGTTGAGGTTCATCTATTTATGCTTAAAAATCATAGTTTATGTGTTTATCATGGCAGCAAACCTGCATACTCTTTTCCCATGTTAATCATATAGGGAATAGGCAAAGTCCTTTATTTATGGACAGATGTTGATGAAAGTTGGTATAAATGTTAAAAATAAAAATTTTTATGCTAGAAATGCCTACTTTCAGTGTTCCTCACAGCAGCGAACCTGCACACTCTTTCCCATGTTAAGCTTATGGAGAATAGGCAAATAATTCTCACGTTTATTGACAGATTTTTATAAAACTTGTCAAATATTATTATTATATAATTGATTTGGAAATTCGCTGAGTACGCAGGTCTGCTGCGACGGGGGTATTTGTTCTCATTGGCAAATGATAAGTACTCAGTTGATGACAGCTTTATACAATCTTTATGAAATCATCGGTCGCATTTACCGTCACACTGCAGTGACTTCGATTTCCCAACATTAATCACACAAATTAAAGTGAGAAGCCATTATTAACAATATAAACCTCTGGCACACCAACCTATTCCGGGTGTCTTTTGCTTGATAAGGAATAAGTAATCAAGAGCCCACTATCCCAGTCAAAAGCAGCTACTCAATTCACCACCCAGACTGAGAAGGTTTTAAAAACAGTTCATATAGTGTTTATTCCTGTAGAATGACGAAATCTAAAAGGCTGTGACTAGTACTGTCACCGGATAGTTTATGTTCGTGTTATTAACAAGGCCAACCACAGTTGTTGGAACAGGGTTATTGAACCGCTGTTATTGTACGGGCTTTTGCAACAGGTAGGTAAGGTAATTAAGTTTTGTTGTAAGTTAAGTTTCGAGGATAGGGAATCAAGAATCTTTATTTCCATAGAGACATACAGTGTATGCATTTGGACAAGTCATATAAAGAAAATGTTGAGGAATCAACAGTCAATAAATTAATAAAGTTAACAAATTAATGAAAGTACAAGATCCAGTTAACACGTTATTTAAGGCCTGCTGAATAGGTGAGGATAACATTAATGACATCAAGACTTACAGTTAGGAATAAAGAAGCCGTTTTTCCCATTAACAGAGGCTAGTGAGGTATACAAAAGTTTGCGTAACGTACGCGTAGAGGAACACACACACCCGGATGTCCGGGTGTAGAGTTGACATTAGTAAGTGACCAAGTTACTAAGGTTACTCCTATTTTTTGACATGGATATGTCTTAGCTCTGGGGGGGTGTTAGTGATTTTTAAAATGGAAAACATGTAACAGGTTTCCATATAAACTACCAGAATTATTGTATTAAATTTTAAATATAAAAGAATTGGAACAGCTGTTCAGATGAACTTTGTTATTGTTCTAATTCAAGGTCATTGGTCCAGAAAAACGCCGAATTCAAGCCCTTCAAAAACGTATTATTTTAATTGATAATTACTTAAAAGTATTTTTACTCAAAAAGTATTTCATTTTATAAAATATTCTTGTATTTAATATCTAAATTATAGAATTTTTATATTTTTTACAAATTGGTTTCAGGAAAAAATTTCATTTTCTTTACACTCATACAAGATTTTTATATTATTTTCCAAATCTGTCAGTATATTTTTATATTTAATCAACTCTTTTATTTTACGATGTATTATATATGAAGCTTTGATTTAAAAAAAATTGTTTGTGTAAATCAATTGAATTAGAATTTTTTATTATTTTTAGTTTTGGGTCTGTCAGACCCAGCCCGTCCAACTTTTGTAACTTTTTTTCGCCCGTCCACTCTAGGGTTAAAAATTCCCTTTAGACATATCCATGATCTAACCTATGTTTCCGTATAAACTACCAGAATTATTGTATTAAATTTTAAATATAAAAGAATTGGAACAGCTGTTCAGATGAACTTTGTTATTGTTCTAATTCAAGGTCATTGGTCCAGAAAAACGCCGAATTCAAGCCCTTCAAAAACGTATTATTTTAATTGATAATTACTTAAAAGTATTTTTACTCAAAAAGTATTTCATTTTATGAAATATTCTTGTATTTAATATCTAAATTATAGAATTTTTATATTTTTTACAAATTGGTTTCAGGAAAAAATTTCATTTTCTTTACACTCATACAAGATTTTTATATTATTTTCCAAATCTGTCAGTATATTTTTATATTTAATCAACTCTTTTATTTTACGATGTATTATATATGAAGCTTTGATTTAAAAAAAATTGTTTGTGTAAATCAATTGAATTAGAATTTTTTATTATTTTTAGTTTTGGGTCTGTCAGACCCAGCCCGTCCAACTTTTGTAACTTTTTTCGCCCGTCCACTCTAGGGTTAAAAATTCCCTTTAGACATATCCATGATCTAACCTATTTCCCACAGGGAAGTAAACACAAACATTTTTAAAAGGAGATGTTACAGAACCTGAAAACTATAGGCCTGTAGCAATAGTAGGCCTACCAATTTTAAGTAAAGTTATTGAGTCTTGTATAACAATTCAACTTTACAGTTATTTTGTCAATAATATTTTGTTGTGCCCAGTGGTGTAGTGCTAAAAAAAGCTGTGCCGAAGCGGTCCTTCCAAGAAAGTCCATCATTACTCTTTTGGGGGGGGGTAAAGGGTAGTCAAAGTCTGCAAGTTCCTCAGGAAGGTCATTGCGTGGTCAAACGGGTGGAATTGTGTACAATGAATTTATCTATTTAAAAAAGAATTACATAAACCCGAAGTTTAATTTTGCTAAAGCGACTAGTGATGCTCCTGGGATATCTGATGTATTCAAGCAAAGTATTGCAGTCGAAGGCAGGCAGTTCCTTTTTAGTAACGGTTCGCTTTCTTTTTCAATGCAAACTGAAGAGTGCAGATCAAGAAAGAAGAACATATTTGTAGATGAGTTTACCCACCACATAATACGGAGGAAAATCCTCAAATTTTATTTTGTAACTTCATCGAAAATTAAAGGCTGTTGTGTAGGAAGAGGGTATGTTGAAATAAATATCTTAGGCGGAAATTAAAATGAATAGGATTTAAATGGTTGAAGTCTGAAAATACAAATAATCTCAACATTTCTTAATCAGCCTTAGGCTGTTTAAAAAATAAATATATTTTTGAATTAAAAAACTAGATACTATAAAAAGATATACGGTCTTCAAGTAAGCCCTAGTGTCTGATTCTGGTGTTACGATGTTGTTGGGGTTAGGTTAGGGTTAATGTAAAACGCCTAAAATTGCCTCGATATTGCGTGTTGATCATGAAATGATGCGAGCGACTCACTTACCTACCACTCTCTATAAAAAGGCAAAGTAAAAGTATAAAAACCTAAGTTTCGGCTGCACGAGCTGTGCCGGAGCGGCGCTCTGGACCGCTCTGGCTCCACTACACCACTGGTTGTGCCCTTTCTAATTTGGTTTTAGGCCCAATCATTCAACTGTTGGAAAAATTGTTGAATATATTTTTAATGGTTTTGAGCAATAACATGATGTAGGATCAGTATTAATTGACTTAAGTAAAGCCTTTGACATGGTATCACATAATATCCTTTGCAAAAATCTTGAATACTATGGAGTTGTAAACAAAGAATTTATGTTTTTTAAAACTTATCTGGAAAATAGAAAACTAATGGTTAGTTTTGACAATTTGAACTCAGGCTTTCTAAATGTAACAGCAGGTGTACCACAAGGCTCGGTCCTTGAACCTTTTCTGTTTTTGGTCTTTGTGAATGACTTTAGCCCTAATGTGTCTGTGCTCTCTGTTCTATATGCAGATGATACCACTTTGATTCACTCTGATACTGTTTTGTCTCATGTCCAATCCCAACTTAGTGTAGGCCTAGAAGAAGCAAAATTATGTTTTTTACACTCATGACTCATGTAATTTAGTTATAAATGAAGATAAAACAGAAAATATAATTTTTTCTCTAAGAAATTACCTTGATTTAGAAGATAAACCTTTTAAACCGGTAAAATTACTGGGTGTATATTTAGATAGTAAGCTTTGTTGGGAACAATATGTCAACCAAGTTTGTATTAAATTAGTTAGGGTAACTTGTCTTTTAAGGAAATTGAAAACGTGTGTTAGTTTAGAAGTTTTGATCATGATTTATGTTGGTCTATTCCATTCCCATCTTATATATGGCATTAGGTTATGGTGGTATTCTTCCACTGCCATAAAAGTTTTCATCTGGCAAAAGAAAGCAATTAGGGTAATTTGTAGCCTATCTTCAAGAGAATCATGCAGACTTGTTTTCCCTAGGATGAACATAATGCCTTTTCCATGCCTCTATATTTACCATAACCTTGTTTTTGTTAAAAAGCACATTGATTCTTTTAAAGGGGTTGCCTCTGTTCATAGCCAGAACACAAGACACAAAGATAATTTAGTTAGACCTAGCATCAGATGAAATAAATACTCTAAGAGCCATAGTTACCATCAAGTATTGCTGTTTAATAAACTACCAACCATTGTAAAATTCTTACCATTCAAAACGTTTTGTACAGTTTTAAGTTAGTGGCTTAAAGCCAAAGCGTTCTATTCAACAGAAGAATATCTCAACTGCATGGACATGAAAGACATTGTGCATATGTAATACCATTTAAATTCCAATTATTTGTAACTTGACAAAGCCTTTTGCATCGTCTGATGTCTAACGGCCAATAAAGATCTTGTAATCTTGTAATCCCTGGGAAAATGAATTGGCTTGTAAAATTTTTGTTTTCTTCTGTGACAAAAGAATTGCTAGCTCTTAAGGCTAAGCAATCTTTCAAAAACAGTGGGGTAATGTAACGAGTCACCCGCTAGTAATCAGTTTTTTTATGTTCTTCCCATTATAAGGAAATAGCTATTTGGGTAACAAGAGCTCAAACGACGTCATATCGCAAGAGAGGTTCATATGGCACCACGAAGCGTCAGCTGAGTCAGAACTTCGAGGGCGGCCATGACAGTTTGCACTCGTATTACACAAGATTTTTCCTACAATAATAAAGTCATTGAGGTTATGTTTCACTGGAATAAATGTAAACATAACTTTTAGGTTTCCGGTAACCTCAGTTTTATTGCTTAAAACCGGAAGTTAGTGTTGTAGGAACGGCGACCGTCTATCAGCTGACTGAGCGCTTAGCGCATGCTATTGGTTTAGTCTCATACAGATTCGGAGCGTTCCACCCATGTGATTGGCCGGTTCCATATCCACCCTAGGGCGGATATGTTCTGCTTATACATTCTGCCAACAGTACGGAATGTGACTGTTATCACACGGTTGTAGGAAAAAGCTTTTATTCATTATTCTTTGATACCGCCTTATCTACAATAATAGACACAGCGGAATCTTCTTTGCCAGCTACGTTATCAACTTACTCAATTACTTTTACATTCTCGTAAGTAAAATTAAGAGTAAATTAATGTTAAATAATCATTTTCTTTTCTGTATGTATGAACATAATTTAGAATAGAGCCAAACCCTGGTCTTGTTACGACCTAACGTCAGTCTTTTGTTTGATTAACTAATTAACAGGTAAATTACTAAATGCCTGGACTGAATTTAATCCGGTGACCTTAGGATTACGAGGTGAGCTGAGCACTTATACCTCTAAGCCACCCAACCGTTATTTAGCAATCAAGTTGTCAAGGCAAATGTATAAAGTAGTCTAAATAACCCGTAACAAAGTTACACATAACTTTAATTCTAACATCAATATTATTACATATTCTGTTCAAATTAGATTTAATTGGAAGTGTTGAAGTAATGTAAAAGGGTTAAATTATAACAAAGGAAAACATATTGTCTCAAGAAAAAAATAAGCAATCAGCTCTTTTAAGGGTTCTTAGCAACTCGGTCACTGAATCTCTTTCAACACCTTTGTTGGAAATGAGTTTGTCAATTTTTGCAACAATACTTACACGCTCTGCTTCCTGGTTCCTGAAAATATGAAAAGAATATTATATTTTTGTGACCACAAATTGCAAAATTGATAGTAAAGAAAAGTCAAAGTAAAAATCAATTTTACTCCAGAAAAATATTATATTTAATAAATTACAGTACTAACATGTTTCATACCGTAAAAATTGAAATAATTAATATATATATATATATATAAACATAAAAATATTTTTAAACAAGAGAGCAGAAAAATTGTGTAAATTACAAAATTAGCTGTGTATTGTATAACTTAAGTTTTTCTGCATTATGAAATAAAGTTCTAGGAAGTCTTTTACAGAAAAATATTCAATATTAATAAATATAAAGGAATAACCTCCAACAACTTGTTACATGAAAATAATATAGCTGTGGAAATAAAATAAACTTTTTGACTTTCAATCACAATAAAAATATAATTTAGTTTTTGAAAAACCGGATAAAGATTAATGAAAGATATGGTTAATTCAATTTATTATGTTTGAATTATGTTTGTTCTAATCGAGTCTTTAACGTAAAAATTCAAAAAAGAAATAGTAACTATTTTTAATTCGAAATAAAGTTTTGAAGAAAATTGATTATTATTTACAATAATTATTATAATTTAATTATTTATAATTCAATGTTTATTCAACACATAATAATACTCAATTACTAGTAACAAGACTATAGCCTATAATATCACACTAAAAATTATCCACTCATTTATCTTGCCTTATAATACCTGTCTGATCTATAATTCAGGCCATTTCAGTCAGAAGTATCAACAGTGGTGTAATTAGGCGTAAAGGGGCACCGGGGAAAACCCCTGAGATAACTGGGGCACTGCCCCAGTTGACCCATATTGCTCCCATGTTGACCCACTGTATTGCTCTTTGTTAAATAATTCAATATAGTTTAATTACTAAAATAATATGGACAGCTTTAATCGTATCTTAAGACATATCATTTATTAGCGAGTTTCCCATAGGGAAGAAGCTATTACCGTAGGTCTCATGGTAAGACTTAAGCCCGGGACGATGTTATTTTTTCGTCTTTAGGTGCCCAGAGTTCAAAAACAATAGTCGTTAAAATTTATATATATATATGTATTTATATATCTATATACAGTATATATGTATATAAAGTATATATATATATGTGTTTCTTTGAACACGATAACTCTTGTAAAAATGGTCCGATCTGGACCAAAGAGACGTGTATTCCTACAAATGCTCGGACGAGTTCGTAAACCAGACGTATCGGTCATTGGGAACGGGTAGTTTGGGGGGGTTTTGTACCTCAAAATGGGGTTTTTTGCGTTTTTCATTTATTATTGATTTGGAAATTCACTGAGTACACAGGTCTGCTGCGACGGGGCTATTAGTTCTACAATAATTTCAATTTTAGTTATAAGCAAGCAGTTCCTATTCCACGAAAGGTAGCATTATCCATTAAGTCCATTTAGGCTCAGCTGACTCTGTCACTAAACCTAGTTCGTCTCAGGATTTCTTACTGTCCAGTTCTGACCTGCTTTCAATCCACACTTAATTACACCTTTGTTCAATTTTTGACTCATATAATAACTTCTAGTTTTTCGTAATCTGTGCCATTGTGCTACCACGAGTTCACATTTTCGGATGAACATTATCTTATACACCGTCGGTGTAGTCCCAGAGGCCCTACTATCAAATCCTGGTCCATGGTCTTCAGGACCTCAACCTCCGTCAAGTCAGACATGAAAAAAGAGAACACGGTATCCATGAGTGGCAACTAATTTATTCTGAATTGAAATTATTCATAAACAGATTAAAGTTACAGGTTCAGCCGCCATTGTGATCTGGACATCGATTGTAACAATAAAATCAATACCCCCGTCGCAGCAGACCTGCATACTCAGCGAATTTCCAAATTAATAATATAATAATAATAATATATGACATTTTTTATAAAAATCTGTCCACAAATGTGAGAATTATTTGCCTATTCTCCATAAGATTAACGTGGGAAAGAGTGTGCAGGTTTGCTACTGTGAGGTACACTGAAAGTAGGCATTTCTACCATAAACAATTTTTATTTTTAACATTTATACCAACTTTAATCAACATCTCTCCATAAATAAAGGAGTTTGCCTATTCCCTATATGATTAACATGGGAAAAGAGTATGCAGGTTTTCTGCCATGATAAACACATGAACTTTGGGGTACAAAACCCCCCCAAACTACCCCTTTCGATTGACCGATATGTCTGGATTACGAACTCGTCCGAGCAAATGTATGAATATACATTTCACCAAATTTGGTCTCGATCGGACCATTTTTACGAGAGTTATCGTCTTCACAGACACACACACATATTTATATAAATTTTAACGACTATTGTTTTTGGTCTCTGGGCACCCAAAGAAGAAAAAATAACATGGTCCCGGGCTTAAGTCTCGCCATGAAACCTATAGTAATAGCTTCTTCCCTATGGGAAATTCGCTAATTCAGTCCATTAGCTCCATAAATTAAAAAAATATGAAAATCATCCCAAAAACTACACACATATATAATCTTACTATAATTAATTGTGTATGATAGATGTAGTATTCAGCTTCATAGTTTTCAATATTTTTCATGTTTCTCAATAAATTGGATACCGTACTGAATTATTCTTTTACAAAAATATAAAAAAATGCTATAAAAAAGCTATCACTAGTCTCTTGCCCCCTTTCCTTGCGTCGTCAATGCAAGATTGAAGCACGAATTTGTGTTCAAAACATCCTTCGTGCTCCATAAATCCTTTCTGGGGCCAGGTGATCTTATCAGCCCTGGCCCAGGTCGGGTTGCGAGGAGCCCCAGTGTACAACTTGGCAAGACTACGGCTACAGTATTCTTAACAGTATTTTTATCAGTAAATTATTCTTAGTTTGGTGTTTTACTTACCTTGCATTTGTTGTGTTTTCTTTGTTTATAATATCGACAGAATCTTTAGAGGACGAATCTGCAAAGAATACTGGAACACAAAGGCCTATTACAGTGTGATTTTTTTCATTTGAGTACAGTGTGGAACCTCTGCTAACCATCACCCTCAAGACCGGGACTATGACGGTTAAGCTAATACAGGGGTAACAGAAATATCATTAAAGATCTCTACAGAATAGGGACCCAAAAATATCTGTGCAACTGAGAGTCCATTCTGTCATATATAAAACAACTATTTTATTGCCATTAGAATAGCACACGGCGTGGTGTCAATTAGAAATTACATACGTAGTCCTCCATATACAGTAACAGTGACGGATAACAGAGTGACGGTTAATCGAGTTCCAACTGTACTAAGGAAACTAAAAAAAAATCAAGTGTAAAAACCCCCGTCGCAGCAGACCTGCATACTCATCGTTTTCTAAATCAATAATAACATGTAACAAGTCGATGAATATCCATAATAAAGTAAATAAGAGAGTTTGCGTATTCTCCATAAGATTAACAAGGGAAAGAGTATGCTGGTTTTCTGTTGTGAAGAACACTGAAAATTGGCATTTTTACGATAAACTATTTTCATTTTGACTACCTATATACTAGGTTATATGACTATCTGTCCATAAATAAAGGAATTTTTCCTGTTTTCCTTAAAATTAACATGGGAAAGAGTATGCAAGTTTGGTGCTGTGAGAAACACTGAAAGTAGTCGTTTTTACCGCAAACCATTTTAATTTTTACCATATACAAAGGTTTAATTAACATCTGACTATAAATGAATGATTCTCTATATGATTAACAAGGAAAAACTATGAAGGTTAGCTGTCGTGATAAACACATAAACTATGATTTGTAAGCATTAATGGATGAAGCTCAACCACATGAAGCTAAATAACAAGTTCCATCCAAAAATATAGGTTAGTAAGTGAAATTTTATTTTTTTCTTATCCTCCAAAGGATTAATATTATTGGAGTCCCAAAATATGAGTACAGCTTATTGTGTTTTTTTATATCTTGTTTTTAATAACCATTAGAGATAGAGCAAAACTTTAAATAACCTAATTAATTGTGTAGTTTTTTAGATGATTCTAATGGTGAAAGAAACATTTTAATTTTGTTAAAATTACATATGAAAAATGCAATATTCTAATTTCCAAATCAATAATAATATAATAACAGGTTTGATAAATATCTGTAATAATTAGTTGTTATATTTGATAAATACTTCCATGCATTTACATTTTAGAAACGATAATGTCTTGTATTTCCATAAGTAAAAGGCATAAAACCGATCGATATTCATCGTGAGATTTGTGAAGTTTACGGACGAAACATTATGGGTGATGGACTGGTAAAGAAATGGGTGAGAGCATTTAAAGATGGCTGCACAAATGTGCATGATGAAGAATGGAGTGGGCGTCCTTCGGTTGTTAGTGTAGATTTGGTGCAGAAAGTGGACGAAAAGGTGAGAGAAAACAGACGCTTTACATTGGTGCGACTACTTTCCTCAATGTTCTCGTAGTGTTTTGTATCGAATTGTAACCGAGAACATGAATTACCGGAAATTGTGTTCATGTTGGGCTCCGAAAATGTTGACGGATTTGCACAAAACCCAATGTTTAGGCAGTGTATCGCCTTTCTTAGTCATGCACATTTGTGCAGCCTTTTTTAAATTCTCTTACCATTCCATCACCCAAAATGTTTTGTCCGTAAACTTCTCACACACCTCACAATGGCTGTCGATCGGTTTTACGCCATTAGCACTAAGAAGTAAGAAATCTTATAATAGCCCGTACTTCACAATCAGTGGGACTCACGCTTTTCGGAGGCATTTTAAACACTCAGCAAACAACGTATACAATGAAGAATCAGACTGTAATTCATTGCTTAAGCGCTTAGACAAGAGATGTAGGTAACCAGCGTGCATGCGCAAAATGCTGACCGTAGCGCTGTTGCTGTGAAATCGCCAAACAATACTTTAGTTAAAAAAAACACACCTCGTAACACAAAAACCATGATAAATTAAAAGTAAAACAACATAGACTTAATATTTTAGGAATATTTTGCGCTGACTTATGCACCTATCAGTAAGTAGGTGAAAGGATTACAGGACGACCCAGCTGTCCCTGTCTTTCAAGTTTACTAAATTTAGAACTGTTGGTTTTGATCTCGTTTATTATATTGATCAATACTTACTTTGATATTAATCGTCCTATTGTATTTGATAATTTAAGTAAAAATTATATAAAAGTATCCTTCACATGTTATGGGGCACTACCAGTGAAAATTTGAATAATGATAATAATGTGGTAATTTGTCTACTTCACAGGTTAGTCTTAATACATCAAGAATATGAACGTCATACAACCAGTTCAATACTGCCAATGGGAAGTGAAACGAATTCCTCCGCCAAATCTCAGTGGAAGAAGGAAGAGGGAATTTCTTTCAGCCCTTGGTCATCGAGTAAATTTTATTTTGAAGGAAGGCATTGTAAGTTTGATCTATGCCTAGTAAATAAACAGATGAATATAGTTTAACATATTGACCACCAAAAGCCTATAACCAGACTTTGGAAAAAATTTACTGCCAAAAATCAATCTAATCCTTATTCAATCAAATGGTGTGCCTTAGAACTGTATGGGTGTGAGTGTGAGTGAATGGAATTCTAAGAACCTATAGAAATGCTCCATGATATGACTAGATAGGAGTTATCACAAACTTATCTTGATATTGATCAAATTTATTCACTCTAATGAGTCTATAGTTATTTCACTCTAATAACATAATTTAGGAGAACAGATCTGCGGAAGAACATTGGTCTGACGTTTTATTACATATTTTTTTTATTTAAATAAGACAATCAGTATATAGCTGGACAATCAGGACTCTGGGCAGGGAGAAACAGGAAATTTTTAGGGAATCAAGACTTAAACAGGAAAATTCAAGGAATTTGGGGTAAAACTGAACGGGTGAGTCTATAGAATTATAATTTTGAAGAGTAAATTATGATTTATTGAAAATGACGTTCATTATCTATGAGATGTGGATGTATATAATGGTATATTTTCATTAATCCAGATAACCAGACTTTACTGTACAAATTTTTTTATAAATTTGTACATTATTGCTTAAATCACCAACTATTTCTCTGGTTCAATTTGTAATTCCCCGTTTTACCTCGAATTTCCTCAAATTTCCCCATTCTCCTTGCCCAGATTCTCGCCGATCCCTGCCTTCAAAATTTTTAATAACTTAACTCAAGCGGTTAAGTGCCTCCTGGTCAGTCAGTTTGAATCACAAGTGGGTACTTAAGCAATTTTGATGAGTACTTTGGCAAGATATCTACAAATATGTGAGAGCCCCAGATTTTTGTTCCTATGTACAGTATATGTTTAGTGTTGTTAAGTTTGTCGTTTTTATATGTATTCACGCAATACACCAGACAACTGGGTCACGATCAAGAATTTGGTAATGATAATAAAAATCTGTAAGCTAAACTGGATTATTTCAGAATATCATTTTTTAGCCCAAAATCATGGGAAAACGTCAGAAAAACAGAAGAGCTTCTAAATCAATAATATGATAATAATGTTATATGTCAAGTTTTATTAATATCTGTCGATTAATATATGAGTTAGTTATTTGCCTATTCTCCATAAGATTAACATGGGAAAGAGTATGCAGGTTTGCCGCTGTGAGGAATACTGAAAGTAAGCATTTATAGCAAAAACAATTTTTATTTTGACCGTTTATACCAAGTTTCATCATCATTTGTCCATAAATAAAAGTGTTTACCTATTCCCTATACGATTAACATGGGAAAAGAGTATACAGGTTAGCTGCCATGATAAACACATAAACTATGATTTTTAAGCATAAATGGATGGATCTCAACCACATGAAGCTAAATATCAAGTTTCATCCAAAAATATTAGTTAATAAGTGAAACATTAATTTTTCTTCATCCTTCATAAGATTAAAATTGGAGCACTAAAATACAACGTACTGTGTTTAGATTTTTTATATCTCCGTAACCGTTGGAGAGAGAGAAAAACTTTAAGGAACTAAATTGTGTAGTTTTTTAAGATGATTCTAATGGTGAAAGATAAAATTAGAAATTTTTTAAAATTACATGGGAAAAATGCAAAAAACCCATTTTTAGAGTACAAAACCCCCCCAAACTACCCATTCCCATTGACGGATATGTCTGGTTTACGAACTCGTCCAAGCAAATGTAGGAATACACGTCCCTACCATGCTGAATGCTTTGAAGAGTTAGCAGTACCTCCAAGATCCAAGATGGTAGATCTTGGATTTTTAATCTCGTAAGACATCGATCAGTCTTACAATATTAAAAGTAAAAACTCCGAAACATCTCTCTTCCAACACAAATTAAAAAATTACTACTAGTTTGAAATCTAAATATATTTATCAAAAAATATTTAGCAGTGATCCCTGTTCTTTTAGTGTATAAGGAGCGCTGTTGGTTTAGCCAGTAGGTTAAGTCCTGCAAATTGTAATGTATTAGCTGAAAGTCCTTATTTAGAATCCTCAGAATTATGCTGTTTACTCATTTCATTTTCAAACTGTTTACTGTTGTGTGTGTGTGTTTACTTTTTCTATTTTTACCAAACTCAAACTAATTTGTAATGAATGGTACCTTTGGTAAAAAGTAAAAATAAAAATAAAGTAATACAATTTGATGGAAATATTTTTAGGCCAAATTTCAATCCCTAATCACTGTTGTTATGACAAAGTATTAACAATAGACTAAATTAGTTTGGTCAACCCTTGAGCGGGCGCTTCATCGGTGAAACGCGAGAGGGCACATGCGGAGTTTTAGTCCGCAACACTAATTCGCACGAATCCAACCCATCTTACTTGTTTTTATAACATAGTATTGAATTGAAATGTCAAATAAATTGATAAAATACAAAGTTCCATCGCTAATTTAATTCGTTAATTACTAAATTTTAGTAATAAACATAGTTAATAATTTTCTAGTATAAGAATGGTGTTGCGGGAGAGGGCGTATGCATAGTATTGTTCTGCAATAATAAAATTGAACATCGATGCAAACCAAATATATTAAATGACAGTATTATAAATTAAATAAAAACGAAATTATATTTTGGTTCACATACACGTTCATATGTGTATTCCAATTAGAGAAAGCCTCCGCAAACTGACATCGCTTCACTGTATTGCAACTCACAAGGAAACAAAAGGAATGTGGGCGATTCCTGGAATGGGGCACTTGAGGTACGGAGCTTGACCCGGCTGCCGATAACCGATACGCGTGTTTATTTTAACAAAAACTACACGTGCAGAGGAAAACTACAAAACTCCGCAAGCGACCTCTCAAGGGTTATGATAGTTTTTCAATATATTTTATTGGACTTTTCCAACATGTGTTTGTTTTGAACTACACAACGTTTCTGGAGGTGGAGAATCACCTTCCGTGTTCAAGTTATTTACAATAATTTACTTTAAAAATTGAAAGTTTAAGTTACAGACATTGATCATATCATGTTGTCAATAATTAAACTTATATATCATGCACAAAACAAAAATTGTATTGACAACGCAACAAATAACCACAACACTCCGCATCTATGCTAGCGGGGCAAGATATTGAGTGCTCAAAACAAGATTTCCAGTTATAACAAGAACCCTCGTTCTGATTATAACGTTATAGCTACTAATATATTTAATAACCAGTCATTTTATGAGAGTTTAAGTATGTTTGAGAAAATTTAAACAAGTTAAGGAAAAAACTTCCATCAACATCGACCAGATTAACCTAGTTAGCTGTTAATAGCTGGGGTTTCCCTATTCACCATTAGCCGAAAGCTAACTGTGATTGAATTGAACATATTGTATCAAATAACCAACACTGTAGAAACCAATCTTGAAATGTTTCAGACAACCTTTGGGCGTGTTGCTACCAACGATGTTCGGGTAGAGAGCATTCTCGCCTCTCGCAAACATTGCAGCATCACACTGAAGGAAGATGGGTCATTATTCATTAAAGATCATGAGGTGAATTAAGTTTATATTGACTTCAATTATCCAAATTTGTTTTGTCTGAGGTTGATTTGAATAATCTAAAACATGGATGATTGTATAAATTTATAATGGTTATAAAACAAAAAAAAAATAATATTACAAGGAAAACATGATGTGGACCAGAAAAACGTGCCTAGTATATCTAAAAAATCCCAATTTTAATATTTCTAATGTAAGCAAATAATAAGTAAATTGATATCACTTCTGGTACCTTATTTTTACAAACATAGTTTGATAACATTTGGTATACGGTTTAAGCTATGATGATGCTTAGTTTGTGTCTTCTTAAGTAATTCGTAAATCAGTAGAAATTTCTGAAGAACTAGGTCTGCTGATGTGGAGGTATTTTTATATCCAAATGAAATATTTTTGAAATATATAGTTTTTGTATGATTCTATTAATGCCAATCAAATTATTTTATTTTTCATATTTCTGTAACATATTTCATAGTTCTGTTGACATTGTTGTACTGTTCAGTGAGATAAAGGTTTTATAATGTGTTCAAAACAAAAACATCAGCAGGGAGAACTACTATTTCTTGGCGATTTTTACGGGATTGGCTTTAATGAAACAATCAGCTGGTATTCAAAACTTTTGGTGAAGACTGTTCTCAAACCTAACGCTCGACTTTGTTGTCTTACAAATGATATTGAAGAGAGAACCATGTTGTTATCATCGGTGGATCAAACGACGTCAGAATGTCTCGGGATTTTAGCGATTTGCCTCACTCTTTTCAAATCGTGATGGATAAGACTGTTCATACAAATTTGATTTTAGCACTCTTGCCATTGACACGTGACAATCTCAACTTAAACTCAAAACTTGTTAGTATAAACTATTGTATCGAACCCACTATTTTGCTGCAGACTATTTTGAGCATTTTATATTTCTTTATTTTGAAAAAACACTGGAATATTTCTTGACGAGAGATGGTTTTCAATTTATTGGTGTCGGTAAAGAATGCATATCTAAATGGATTTGTGACATTGCCAGCTTTTTTCAGAAAATTAAATGTATGAGTGACTCAAGAGCTTTATGCTTCACGTTAACATGTAAATGTTTGGTAGTTTGTTAGTTTTGGCTTGATCCTCCACGGAATATATTTTATTTAATACACTTAAATAATTATTGCTAATTAATAACTATTAATTATTGATAATTAATAATTATTAATTATTATTATTGATTATGAATAATTATTGGTTTATTGATTTAAAATATGAGTGTTTTTTTATTTTAATTAATATTTCTCATTGATGAAGTCTTAAATTTGCATTATCTATTGTTTATGTTGGTATGCAATTGTGTATTCACAGATAAGTGAATATATACGCCAAATAAAAAAAATTCATTGATGTGATGGAATTT
This sequence comes from Nephotettix cincticeps, assembly GCA_023375725.1. Lineage (NCBI taxonomy): Eukaryota > Metazoa > Arthropoda > Insecta > Hemiptera > Cicadellidae > Nephotettix > Nephotettix cincticeps. The sequence continues at coordinate 33,678,428 of CM041787.1, read as the reverse complement.
TTTTCCTACAATACACAAATAAGCTTACAATAAGCTAACAATAATTTTTCTTTTATTACTCTAAAACCCCCAGGGCCCTCTATTAAACCGGTGTTAAGAGAGCCTAGAGCCAAAGAGTTAAGAAGGCCTATACAGTGCAATCTGGTTATTTCAGCTTGTAACGTCAAAATAGATGTAACGTCATTCGGTTTTAGGTTCCGCTAAACTTAAAGAGTAAGAATTAATAATACCTCGGATTTATCATTAATAAATTCCAAAATATTGTTTATAATGTCAACTAAATCTGGCCACATGCAATGAGCAAACTTCGTAGAAATGGCTTAAATAGATACAATAAAACCTCGTTAATCCGGACCCCATTAATACGGACTTCGCTTAATCCAGACAGCCATTGGATCACAGTTTTAATGCGCAGAACACTGATTAGTAGCATGCAATCGACACTGTACGACTGCGCCCGGCGATGTGAGTGTGCGTATGCCGAGTGCGGGCGGTCACAGCGCAAGGCGTACGTGCCGTTACCATGGTTACAGTGGTACTGTCAGCCAATAGTAGCTCAGTCACATGATTGTGTTTCTCCTGCTCGTGTCAGGCCATCAGTTGTCAGTTGCTCCACAGAGGTCAATTGAACTGCACGGTTTAGTTGCGTTGTCTAACTGTGAAATTAACACAAAAGAAAGTCAAATGAAGTTCAACTCCTTCTTCAAACCAGTTCAGTCACTTGAGGACGAACCTCAACCCTCATGTTCAAAGTAATTTTGTCTTTTTTCGTTGTCTCATTTTTTGTATGGACGTAAATACCAAGTGTATATTTTTGTTCAAATGTAACTACTGTATGTACTGTTTGTACAATATGTATTTTTATATTCAGAATATACATACTATTTAAGTTTATCTGCAAAAGGTGTTTCTTTATATACAAGGGTACCAAAAAATCACCGTCTTTCTTCGTTTAGGATTATTTTTTTAATCCGGACGACTTGGAGCCCCAATCAGTCCAGATTAACGAGGTTTTACTGTAATGAACATGACCATTGTACAGAGCAGGTGTTTTCATCAGTGACTTTTTTTTAAATCAGTGATTTTTTCAAACTCTATGCTCCCACCATTGTGGTAACAACAAATCTTTTTGAGATGATTTTATTGAGTGACCTTAAGCTGCACACCAAGACAAATGGTTGAGGAATAAAGAAGAGTTTGTTTTCCATTTTCCCCATAAGAATAATAATAATGTGTTCTAGGTACAGCGTTCTTTGTTTGATTTGGACAGTAAATTTAACTTGTCTCTGGGAATGTTTATCGTACATTAATAGTTGATGATACTAATTTGTTTATTTTTTCATCCAGTGGTGATAGGCATAGAATTGTGGATAGAATGGTAATAGGCAAATTATTTTGTTTTGTTGAAACAGAAATTGTTTTTTTATTGGAAAGCCCATAAGTTTTGAGCCATCCTATTTATAGGTATTTGGGTGGTTTTGTATTATTCGGGATCATAATCACTATATATAAGAAATTTAATTCTATATCGTTAGAGTCGTTTTTAAGAAATTCTGATTATTTAAGTTGTTTGAGGTTTTTGGATGTGGGGGTTAAATATACAAGTAAATCCACAGCATTATCCTTAAAAATAAACAAATGAAAGAAAACTGGAGATATTTTTCCCCTTGTAGCAAATTTTATAATATTTGGACATCATTGTGGTCTCAGGGATGGTGGATTGACAAACAGACTGACAAATTATCAGACCAAATAATGTGAAAACCACTCTTTGGGTTTAGGAAGCGTCATAACAGAAATTTCCATCTTCAACTCTAATTTGAAAATTTTGACAGAAACAGTACTTTTTCTCTATATATATTGGCCATAGGCCCTACTATGCATACAGGGAGAAATTAAAAATGTGTCAAAACAAAAAAAAAATAGGGGGAACACGCTGGTCTAGGGGTAGAGCGCGGGGCTTTGGTGCCCAAGGTCCCGGGTTCAAATCCCGCCAATCACCAATGGCTTTTCGCTATGTGATAATGCCGCAACCCACACAGGGGTGCGCAAAAAGCCGCTACGGCTGAAGTGCCTTGGGAGAAATCCGCCCCTTTCAATAAAAAAAAAAATGTGTCAGCAAGCTGAAAATCTAAACAAATAAAATATATAGCCTTATTGTAAGTTAAAATTAAGGTTTTCTTGACATTTTGAATGTTTCAGAGTTTAAATGGGGTTTATCTCAACAATACAAAAATTATAGAGGAGCGAGACATTCCATTGGGAGATGGCGATGTTTTTGGGCTTGGAGTGGAAACATCTCTGGACGACCTTGCCTACGAGAATCCTCCCAGATCACAGTATATTTTCCAAATCACCAGGAAAATTGTGTCAAATACCAGTAACTGAAACATTACAATCTTACACCAACCAATGACCCGCTTACAGAAAAATGACACAATTTGTAACCATTTGATATAAAATAGTTGGTCTGAAGATAGCGATATGACTGATATTTCAGTATCAATAAACTTCAACAAGATGTCACATTTTAAAATATGTACTGTACTTATTTATGTGATGTCTATTAAATACAGATTTTTTTTCTTTGATTCTTCATTTACCTGTGTGATAAGTAAAACTTATTTAATATATATTAATTTTTCCCATATATTTTGTTTTATCTATGACAATTTAGATGTTAGCTATCTTACTTCATCCAATGATACAATAATTTAATACAGTGCAACTTGGTTATTGCGGCCTCGGCCATAACGTCAACTCGGATATAACGTAATTTATTTTTAGGTCCCGCCAAAACTATAGGTATTTACATAGGTAAAACCTCGGATATATCGTCAGTAAATTCTAAAACCTCGTATATAATGTCAAGAAAATCGGGCCGAGATGAGCCGAGAAAGTTCGGTCGGTGGTGCAACGTGAGGGCTGCGGCTATTGTTTAGCTACATTTTATTAGAAACGGAATTTTATTTCTGTCTTATTGCCGCTAACCACCCCAACCCCCTCCACCTACCCTATATCCGCTGTCGCTGTCATCAAGGTAAGTGTCAGTGACTCATTTCGGGTCAAAGCACTGTGATGCCGTTCGTACGTACCTACAGTTCGTGTAGCTATCGTTAGTTCAGTGTATGTCTTTTACAGTTTGTTTTTCGTTATTTTAAATTACAAATAGTCTTGAAAAATAATGGCAAGTGTTAAGAGAAAGGTTTTGCCGAAGAAAAGGTGTGAGTTATAAGAGCATGTGAGGAGGGACGTAAGATAGCAGACGTGTATTCGGGCTTGTTTTTTAAAATCGAACCATCAGTTGAATTGACCATGCCGAATTTCATTACAATATTTTAAATTCAATTTTAGCGAATTTCCCATAGGGAAGAAGCTATTACCGTAGGTCTCATGGTAAGACTTAAGCCCGGGACCATGTTATTTTTTCGTCTTTAGGTGCCCAGCAGAGTCCAAAAACAATAGTCGTTAAAATTTATATATGTATATAGATATGTGTTATATATATGTGTGTGTGTCTGTTAGCACGAACTCTCGTAAAAATAGTCCTATCGAGACCAAATTTGGTAGAGACGTGTATTCCTACAAATGCTCAGACGAGTTCGTAAACCAGACATATCGGTCAATGGGAATGGGTAGTTGGGGAGGTTTTGTACCCCAAAATGGGGTTTTTTGCGTTTTTCACATGTCATTTTTAAAAATTTCTAATTTTATATTTCACCATTGGAATCAGCTTAAAAAACTACACAATTAAGTTCCTTAAAGTTTTTCTCTATCTCCAACGGTTACCGAGATATTAAAAAATCTAAACACAGTACGTTGTATTGTGGGGCTCCAATGTTAATCTTATGGAGGATAGGGAAAAATTAATATTTCCCAAATTAATCAATATTTTTGGATAAAACTTGATATTTAGCTTCATGTGGTTGAGGTATTTCCATTTATGCTTAAAAATCATAGTTTATGTGTTTATCATGGCAGCAAACCTGTATACTCTTTTCCCATATTAATCATATGTGTAGTGAATAGGCAAACTCCTTTATTTATGGACAGATGTTGATGAAAGTTGATATAAAAGCTCAAAAAATTAATGGTTTACGCTAGAAACACTTACTTTCATTGTTCCTCACAACAGCAAACCTGCATACTCTTTCCCATGGTAATCTATGGAGAGTAGGCAAATAATACTCATATTTATTAACAGATAATTATCAAACTAGTCATATATTATTATTATTATGTTATTGATTTGGAAATTCGCTGAGGTCGCAGGTCTGCTGTGACGGGGGTATTTTATATAGTATAGAGTAGTTCAGTCAGTCATAAACATAAACTTTTATGTGTATTTCAAATTGCCTTCATTAAATGTCTTAATTTCATGTAAAAAATGTGTTTCTCTTTTTTTCCTCGGTTTTAAATTAAAATTATGTAACCTCTTTTATTGTGTCACTCTGATATAGCGTCATTAATTGTGTGGTCCCTTCAATGACGTTATAACCAAGTTCCACTGTATTATTGAGAAACCTTTATGTTTATATGTTTAGCTCTAGTTTTTCATCGTCAAGGATACTTTAATGCCTGAATTCATTGATAAAAGAATCTTTGATTATAAGAATAATCAGTTATCGTGTGCCAAATAACCATTTAAGATATGATAAGATAATATATGAAACTGGTAATTTGTAGTTTTGTGATTTCCCTTGTACCTAAACTTACAATGAGTTATCATTTAAATTAGTAACAAATCCAGACACAGACAATTTCTCTAGACCGTTCTCTATTGGAACTTGGAGCGAGTTGGTGTCAGTCGCGAGATGATATCAATCCCACAATGCTCGTTGTACAATGTTTGGTAGTTCCAAGGTCGGCCATCAGCTGATTGGGCAAAATAAAGATAGGGAATGACAGCGACTCAGAAATCAGCGTAAAGCGTTTTCAATTTTGTGAAAATATTTCATTGGGAGAAACTTTGCAAATCTATAAAGTTGTAAATGTCATTCATGTATTTGTTTGAGAAATGCGTACAACGTAGTATTCTAAGATCAGTTACACATAGCCTTCAAAAATATGCTTTGTTAGGCTATATCTAGGCCTAAATTATCTAAAACTGCTAGAGGTGTTTTCCCCTGTCAACCTGTCTGAACAACACGACGGCTCTGTTGTACAAGCTTGTACCTTTGTACAACTTGTCAGGTATAGCGTGACTAGTGAGAAGGCCGTAATTAATAAATAAGTTATTTATTTTTTCAGTTATTTACTGCTACGAGAAAAGAACTGTTGCAACACTGGTATCGGACTGAGCTGGGCCGGCTGTGCCCTTCCCCCACCATTCGAATCCACTCCGTGTCTACCGCACATCTCAAGTCCATCGGTCATGCTAAACCTGATCAGTGTACAAATGATATCAATTTTTTTTTAATTAACGCTATCATGAATTTTCAAAACTCTATTTTTTAAATTAATATTTCACTTATTAACCCTTTGAAGAGTCAAAATAGTATTGATGTGTTAAAAACGTCTTTTTAATGGTTCCGCAAAAAGGAGTAGCGACGTTTTAACATTTGACGTTGTTCAAATACACAGATTCTTAAGCTTCTTATGATTCTTAGATTGATTCTTAAGCTATATATCGATAATTAAAGACACGTAGATATGCGGAACATGTGTATTGGAGTATTTGGTAGGATGTGGGATCTCCGGAGGGTTTCTTAGGCGGGGTGGGCGCGTCGGAAAGTTTCGGTGAGAAAAGTGGTGGCGCAGCATGAAGTTTTATTAGACCTGTTATTTATCAGCACTGAATAAAAGTGAAAGTGTTCTACAGACCCCTAATATTGACGCCTGTATCTCTGTAGCTGAGAGTTATTCGTTTGCTAAACATCGTTGCTTTCTTTAGTTACTTTGATTGAAGATTTGAAAATTAAAAAATTGTTTGAAAAAAGTTCTAAAATGTTTATTTTGATTATAAGAATAATCAGTTATCGTGTGCCAAATACCATTAAGATATGATAAGATATGAAACTGGTAATTTGTAGTTTTGTGATTTCCCTTGTACCTAAACTTACAATGAGTTATCATTTAAATTAGTAACAAATCCAGACACAGACAATTTCTCTAGACCGTTCTCTATTGGAACTTGGATTGGTGTCAGTCGCGAGATGATATCAATCCCACAATGCTCGTTGTACAATGTTTGGTAGTTCCAAGGTCGGCCATCAGCTGATTGGGCAAAATAAAGATAGGAATGACAGCGACTCAGAAATCAGCGTAAAGCGTTTTCAATTTTGTGAAAATATTTCATTGGGAGAAACTTTGCAAATCTATAAAGTTGTAAATGTCATTCATGTATTTGTTTGAGAAATGCGTACAACGTAGTATTCTAAGATCAGTTACAATAGCCTTCAAAAATATGCTTTGTTAGGCTATATCTAGGCCTAAATTATCTAAAACTGCTACAGGTGTTTTCCCCTGTCAACCTGTCTGAACAACACGACGGCTCTGTTGTACAAGCTTGTACCTTTGTACAACTTGTCAGGTATAGCGTGACTAGTGAGAAGGCCGTAATTAATAAATAAGTTATTTATTTTTTCAGTTATTTACTGCTACGAGAAAAGAACTGTTGCAACACTGGTATTATTGGACTGAGGCCGGCTGTGCCCTTCCCCCACCATTCGAATCCACTCCGTGTCTACCGCACATCTCAAGTCCATCGGTCATGCTAAACCTGATCAGTGTACAAATGAAATGTAATTTAGTGAAAATTAAAAAGGAATTTTTTACTCTTTTGAGGTGTGTGTTGAGTTTTCACCCTTACTCCTTAACACTCTCAAATAATGCCGTTTTAAAACGTGGTAACTCCTTAAAGGATTAACTTGGTATAAAGCATAAAAAGGTTTAATCTGTTTATTGGTAAAATAATTAAGTTTTTTTGGCAAAATGAAAAAAGTGTTTTTTTTACTCCTATGTTATGCGTTTTACACTGATTTTCTCAAAAACTACTTAGTATACAGGACCTGTTTTATTCAATTTGTCACGTAAATATCATGAGGAAAAATCTAATTTGTCCCTCAATTTGCCTACCTGGAATTCAAGGAAGTCCTTATTTCACCCAAGGTATCAATATCTGAGAAAAATTTTGCATTAGCCATAAGTCGCTAACACAGCCTTTCTGGACCTGTGTTTATATAGATTTTTTCATTGGTTTTACATGTAAAATTAGCTCTCAAAGTTACCACATAAGTGAATCATCCTGTATATAAAGAAATTTGGTATGGTCAAAATAAAAATGGTTTATGGTAAAAATTCTACTTTCTTTCTTTTCTTTGTCTTTAAGTCATTTAATTGTTTTATTCAGTTTCGAATAGTTATTTCTTGGGTTTTTATCGATATGTTTTACTCATTAGAATAATAGAAGAGAAATTCATTCACTGAAAATTAATACCAGATACAAGAATAAAGCCTATGAAACAATTTTAGACTTGTAGTTTGTCTAAAATGAGAGATACTGAGTTTCTAAACTAGCTATTGACATTGTTCAAACTTTAGGAATTATATTTTTAATAGAACAATAATTTTTTTAACTCTTGTACAGACAAGTCAAGCAAGATAGACTTTGAATGTGTTTATTCCAAAATTTACTAGTAAGATAAATTGTCCACAGAACTGTGTTCTTTTGTTTTAAAATAATTGATCAATGGTTGATAATTAAGGATAAAATTGTTGAATATAAGGACAAAAATTATAACAGCTTACCTGATTTGTGCTGACCTGCCATATTGCCATGAACACTGTCCTTCCTTCAGCGAGATAACATATCTATCAAGACTGATAACTATACCTTTATATTTGAACCAAAAACAATCTTTAACAAGCCAGAAAGGATACAAACGTGTTTCATGATCTTTGGACATGGCAGTATATTTGAAAAAAAAGTAATGAATGTGTCCATACTGTATACCAACATTAGGGAAGTAAATTACCAAATAGAAAAACAGTTGGGTTTACAAAATAAAACTAAATAAACTCATTTAATTTCAATCACTACAAAAATATATTTTAGTTACTTTAGTAACTGGAGGGGTTTATTTTTAATACAAAGTTTTTTGTCAATGATTTTTTAGTGTATGTATGAATTATTATCCCTACACATCGAAATGGAGAAAGTATTTTTTTTCTCAAAATTTTCGAATTAAACTAAGAGTGAAAAACTCCATTTGAGGGTTCCTGAATTCAAAAAATTAGTTTTTCCCTAATGTCTCTTTGTCTATGTAACACCCGATTTTTTTATTTTTGTGAAATTCCGGACAATGGTGTACTTAAGTAATACCCCAAAAATTTTGTTTAATTTTTTAAACTTTTAAAGCATTTTTGTGACAGATAGGGTAAAAACATAGTGGAGCGGCGAGTCAAGAGTCAAGCGGCGAGTCTAGCAGCGCGTTTTTAAATCTTCCATACAATCAAGTAGGCACGGACATAGTGACGAGGCAAGCGGCGCTTCATACATCGACATGAATCTTGACTCGCCGCTCGTGAAATGACCCCCGATTTCTTTGAAGCGCTGCTCCAGTAGATCGACTCCTGTCTTCCCGTGCAGTCGGTTGTGTATATAATTTGAACGTGTAATTGGTTGTTTGTTGTACAGTATTTCCATCTGTTTGATTAATATTTTCATCAGTGCATCATATTTATACCACAAAATGAACCTGGAACTGTTGATTTCGTCAATACGGAACCGTGAACCGATATGGAACCAACAAATGACCACCATAATCGGTTTACACTGGACAAACTATGGAAGGAAGTAGGGATAGAAAATAATTGCCCAGGTATGTTTGCAGTATATAAAACTTTGAGGGCACTGTTCTCCAATAAATACTCGTCATCACTATCTGATAGCATTTTGTCGACTAAACTCTTTTCTCCTCTCAGTCGCGGGAGTCAACTCGCCGCTCCACTATGTGCGTGTGAAGCGACGCTTGCATCTTGAATCGAAAACGCGCTGCTTGACTCGCCGCTCCACTATGTTTTTACCCTAAATTGTTTAGTTTTCTGCCAATCTAGAATGGTTTAGTTTCAAACAGCTTTATGTGGTCTGCTGTTAGTATGTAGAGTTCGCTTTTTCTGGTAAAGTGATGGTGAGTGTCTTTGTAGATCTTTTCCATCCACACACATCATGACTTCTTGAATGTATAGAGAATGTACTTTTAGAATGTATTGTCATGGTTGGGACCGTGGTATTTACTGTAATCCAGTTACTTGAAGATCATGAATTGTGGATAGTTGTGAGCGATGGTCGGTGGTTGTAGTGTTCTCTTATGTGTATTAACATCCACATTTTTTAATACTACGTTAATCTGCAAAGACCATCCATCGTCTAATTAGACCAGATCACAATTAAGAGGCAGTGGTTCAGACTCCAGGTTAAACTGTAGGTCGCTTACGCCATTGACTGTTAATGGCTGTGTTGGGCTATTAATTAGCAGTTCTGCCTAATGATCATGTCATCATTTGTCAGTAACAAGACTACAAGATCGTGCCACAATCAGCTTACACCAATTTCTCATTCATACTTGGCTTAAAATACCTACCTTGTCGGTAGTGTGGTGATTTGTCATTTCAAATGGTAATCTAATCTAATTATCTGTGCTCTGAAAGCTATGCAGATATTCAGCTGGTGTAGGTCAGTCAGAATCCTGATGCACTTCTTTTTAGGAGTTTCAGGATTCTTCCAGATAAGTGTTTGATGTTCTGCCCCATGAGCAAGACTATATTGTAACTGGGATTTGAAAAGAGAAAAAAAGAAAATTTTAATGAGACTTTATTTGTTTTATTATAAAAAAAATTCCATTGGCTTTAAAAATGCAAGAACTCATCAGTAAACAGGTTTTTACACTGTTCAATTGTTAAAAGGTAAATTACATTACAGATAACAATAATTAATCATATAATCACTTACCAAATGAATGGCATCTGCCCTTCAGGTGTCAGTTTTGTTAAATATTCCTTACAGGAACCAGTTACGGTCTTTTGACAGACCATCATCAGCCGACAAAACAGGTATCACATGATACAACAGATTCTCCACCGTCGGAGTTCGTCAAAATAAAACATTTAAAAAATCTTTTACACAATCACGACATATAGTTACAAATTACGAAAAAAAAAAGGCGAACCTTCGCCAAGTTCCCCAAGGTCAGTAGCGCTACAATCACTCCTGTCGTGCTCCCTACTACACAGCCTTTAAAGGCACTAGCCGCCCAGTAAGGGTTAAATATGTAAGAAATTAGGGTTTGGATGTAAAGTTAGGGAATATTAAAAACTTAAAATTCATCCAAAATTAAATCCGTGGTATAAAAATGATTTTTTTTTCTTTTTTTTTTTTTTTTTTTTTTCTTTTTTTTTTTTTTTTATTTTTTTTTTCTTTTCTTTTTTTTTCTTTTTTTTTTTTTTTTTTTTTTTTTTTTTTTTTTTTTTTTTTTTTTTTTTTGTTTCTTTTTTGCTTTTTTTAATTATAGATTGTGTGATTTCTAGCAGGGCAAGGATACTCTGGTAGCAGTTGTTCCAAGTTATGATTCCATACTGCAGCAAAGACTATATATGTGTGGTAGGTCAGAGCAAGAACATTATTAAGTGATAAAAAAATGAAGATGAATTTTCTTAATTTATTGTTTAGATATTCAATATGGCAGGTCCAATTCAAGCGATTATCAAATATTACCCCCAAATATTTAAAATGAAACACAACCTCCACTCGCTCGTAGGGCGTACACACCAGCTGGCCACCACATGAGTGCAAGTGCAGCTCGATATTGGGAGGATCGTGGTCAGCCCATGAGGAGATTGGCAAACACTTTGTCTTTGAAAAATTAGTCAGCCGACCGAACAAAATTGTAATCTAGTAAAAATAAAATGTATTCAAATTATAGAATGCAAGGATAAAAAGTAGAAAAATGTATTATGAAACACTCCATTTATTTTAATTTTAAACATATTCTCAATAAGTTTACACATATATTTACAAGTAAAAATTTTACAAATACATTTAATTGTATACAGTATATAAAACACATACATTAGGCGAATGAAACTAAATTAACAATGTTATCACAACATAATTGTTTATTTACAAAACACTTGAAAGCTACAAGATTATGAACATCAGACTTTACTACAACCATACTTGACCATTAAACTTGTTTCAAATTTCTTAGTTCTTTGGCTTGCTGTGTTTTTTTGTGATCAAGCCAAGAATTGGAATGTGAAAAGATTTTTAAGGTTAACTAACACTTTAAGCTAAAGTCTTAATTAAGACATAGACAGGTAGGTTTTTTATAATATTTTTTATTGAATTGTTTATTTTTTCATCATAAAACATGACAATGACTTAGAAAATTAATGTAACAGCATATTCCTATAACCCCTTTTGCACAATATTTCAAACACAGAAAGATAATTTCTAGAAAATTACATATCATTATATTGTCTATATAATAATGTATTCATTATAATCTAAACTATAGGAACTTGAAAGTAATTAAAGTTATTCTCCTTGTTTTTGCTTTTTGGAGAGACCGGTCTTTGAAATAACAAAACAAATTTTATCTGATCACATTTTAATAATTTTATTTGGATTAATTTGACATTGACTTACATGAAAACATTTGGGGTGAGATAAAGTTAGCAATAGACAGAGGTATACAAAATTCTCCTCCCCAGTCCTTAATTACAGTACAATACAAGTGTCCATCACTTCATTTGTTCATTTATGTTATTTTATTTTATTTTTATTATTTTGCTACTTAAGCAATGTTATACCTCGTACACTTCATCATCTTTAAATGTATTGTTTGCCACAAACTATCTTGCATATAAACCTGCCACCTTAGTAAAGGATGGCTAAAAATTAAAAATGTTATTACTCTATTTAACATTATCAGGATTCTGAGAATTGTGTTTTAAGTTTGTCTTCTATTGATGAGTATTTGCCAAGATATCTGGAAATATGTGAGAGCCCCTTGTGACCAAAAGATTTTGTTTTCAAAAAAGAATATGTTTTAATGTTGTTAAGTTTGTCATTTTTTATCTGTATTGACGCCACCAATCAGTCAACTGGGCCACAACCAAGGATTTGGTAATGGTAATGGTTTAAGGTAATTGTAAAGGTTTATCATCACCTAATTTTCAATGAGAACATTATTCATGGTCATGTTGATTATAATGGCAAAACATTTAAAAACAATCTTCAGTCATAAAAAAATAATATGCTAACTGAGTATTTATTCAACATATTTTACATTTCACTTAGTCCATAGTAACTAAGCGGCATTTGAGATCTGACAATTAAAACAGCCAGTGTATGTAGGTTAAATTACCATAGGAAAATATTGAGAACTATAACCAACCTGTGATTGATGTTTAGCTGATTCATGAAAGGTTTTTAAAAATAGAGAATATCTTCTATAAACATTAAAAATTTTCCTACTTAAAATCGTGATTGGGTTTACAGAAAAAAAATAAGTTTAGAACACTTTAGAAGACAAAAGTGAGACTAACTGTAGGAACACTTTAACCCTTTCCAATTATCTGTCGGGCCCTGTCCGACATCGTAGCTTTCCCGTTCCTATTATGTGTCAGACTCAGTCCGACATCGTTTTCTATTGGTTATTTCGCTGTTTCAACTGCTTTACCGATCGTTTTCAATTTGTTTCCGTGTTTTCTCGATAGATAGCATTAGAATGCACTTATTTTTTTTAGTAAGTTTTAAAATATTTTTCTCCGTTTCTAGTTTATAAAATTCTAAATGGATGTTCCCTGTCAGCTATTCGGGGCTATTCCTACTAGGACGGCACCTGGTGGTGCCGTCCTAGTAAGAATTATTGGTCAAGAAGAGAGAAAAATGCCGACCCGAATGGTTGGGAAGGGGTGGAATTATAAAAAATGCAGTATTACAAAATCAGGTGTTATAGCCAGGTACCGTGCAAATTACCCTACTGCCCACCACGCAAAATAAAATAGTAAGACATTTTAAGAGCTGCCAGTTTAAAAATGAATACAATCAGACTTTTTACCTATCCTCATTACAAGAAGGGGTTTGGACCGTTCCCCATCAAAACATTAAAAATGCCACTGGCGTAGAAATACACAAAAAAAAATCAGGACATATTCACTAATGTATAGTACACTAATAGGAAGATTTTATCTTTTTTTTAAATAAATGGGTTACAGTCTACTTTACAAAAAAGAAGTAACTCTCAAGATTACTAATATTGCTTAAAATTTCATTATACACTGAATTAAATTTTCTCTTATATTATCTAGCCAGAAGCGCTTTTACTATTGTTCTATATTCTATAGTATATGAGATAAAAAGTTATTGCTACCATCATAACACTATTCAGTAGAGTGGTCCACACCGAAAGTGTTCACCGAGCCGCCCAAGGATTATTAAAGCTGGTGTAAATAAATTTTACAATCTTAAAATAGCCTTGACACCTTGTCAATCAATTACACTTTTACTCTGTACTGTTTTTAGCCTTTCCTCTGTTTCCATCCTATAACTCAACTATGTTCCTTCTTTGGCAGTTCCACACACAAGGTATTGTAGTACTTGACTATGGGTTTAAAGGTATTATCAACTATCATTGTCAGACATATTTAGTTATAAGATAATTTTTAAGTTCACTAATTTAATTTTTTTATCAGTAACTTGATTTATTTTTGTCACTTAAATCTTTTGTAAAATGGTTCAAAGTTATTTTACATTGTAAACTGCCTTGAGGTGTCAATTAATTACACCTTACGCTGTCCTATGACAGTCCATCTTCTGCAGCGTAGTTAAGCCATTATTCAATGGATGTCATGGTGATTATAAAACACACACATTTATATCTGAATAAAGTATGCACAAAGTGTGCCAAAGAAGGAACATAGTTGAGTTATAGGATGGAAAGTGGAAACAGAGGAATGGCTAAAAAGTGCTTATCCTTAAGGCTGAATTGTGTCTATTAGCAGCTGGAGGTTTGCTGACCCCACCAGTTTTCCATTTAATTCAGTCTCTAAAGATGAATCTCACGATTCTTAGACCCTTCTAGAGCCAGTGGCTATTGTGGCAGTCTTTAATGAGCTTTATATTAATAGTCACTGATGAGCCAATTGTGTATCAATAGCATTGGGTTAACTGGTAGAGCCAGTCAACCGCCAAACACTTAACAACTGACACATAAGCATTGTGTAACCGAGCTTTTACAATGACTGATGCTAGTCTTCCAACCAAATACTATCTTACATAGCAGAGTCATTTCTGCTAGGCTTGAAGTTTCGGTTTGAATTTCAGTGACTGCAGATATCTAAAATGTAAATATAAACTGTCAGTTATATGTATCTCAGTAGGATGTAAATTCATAACTACTTCTACTAGTATGACAGAAAATATTACCGTATAAGCTTGCAAAATAAATTTACACTAAAAAACAATAAAGCTGACACAAAATATTTTGGTATTCTGCATATATATATTAGATTACTTTTAAAGTTAATGGATAAAGTTTATGGAAACGAAACTAACAAAAAAGATGCAGAGGTAATAAAAAAAAAACTAATGACCAAATATAAATGGTAACAATTACGTCTGAAACCCATTTTTTAATTTTTAAACCAAAATAGAAAAAAATACCAAAGTTCACACTTGCTTACTGGTGATAGTAACGCACATATATGCCCAATTACCGACCGGACAACCACTTTGGGGGGACGGTCCACAAGACAAAATTCTTAATTAGCAGCATAGGTCAAGTTTGGTATCAAATTAAAGGTCTCACTTAGCAGAGTACAATGCTGCAAACTAGACTTATAAACGTGCATTCATTCTTAGTCATAGTTCTCTGAATAAATATCGAACAATTTAAATTTTAAGTAGTACAAGTAAACAATAATTGTAGCTGTGATCAAAGTAAGTGTTCAACCCCCTCCCATCATCATCCATCATCTGGAAATGCGGTAATCAAAGCCAGGAATAACTCCTCATCAATAATTATTACCAACAACATAAAATTACAGATAACAACTGTTGCAGTCAAAGTTCAATCTGTGGAAAATTCTAAGAGCCACTTTCACATTCTAACAGCAGGTTGTGTTATTGGTAATAATTATTGATAAATTTTAAATTTATTGTCTGAATTTTTGAAGAAGCTTGAGATGAAATATCTTAACTGTTATGTATAATTTTTTTCAATCCCCGATCCGGATAAACTGGGCTTTACTGTATGTAATTCTTCCTTTGTGTCATTAAATATGATTTTGGATGAAATTGAAAAAACGTGGTCACTTCCTCAGTTTGAGTCTATCGCCGGCTGTCACAGGAATGAGAAATAGGTCTAGTAACTTAAATATGTGTAATTATCTTGTGTGAACTATATGTTTTTTGCGTCTTCATCACGAAAATTTGAAGTTTTTAACTTCGAAATGTGCATAATCAAGAATAAATTGTTTGGACGGATAAGGATAGTAACCTTGTTATTCTCAAACAATAGTTCAGGGGCAAAAATATAAAATGAATAAATTACACCTAATATCAAAGCCCTACTGGAGGCAACTCGATAAGTCCTGTGTTTATTGGGTGGCTAACACAATAAGCCTCTATTGACATGAACCCACAGATTTTTCCTGCGGGTTGGGATAAAATCCCAACCTCAAAATCTACCTAAAGCAACAACCTAGGTGTCTAATATTGTTTACCTTATTGAAGAAAATACAGTAGTAAAAATATTATTATTTTACCTCTGCTCTCCAAAAACGCCTCCAGCATCTGAAAGTCGATGCCAGGCTTGACTAGAACATTCCGTCGTGTATACCTATCGGTATCAAGACCATGAGGAAGAGCCCAACGTTCCTCAAAACCAGCCGCCAATCATTGGGAACGGCAAACGGAAGAAGCTGTCGGGTGATGGCATGAAGCTGGAAATGACGTTGAAAGTTATGTTAAGTCAATCTCAAGCTGATAACTAGATACATTTTGTGCACAAGTAAACGTTTATGAGAACAATAGAACTATATTTATTTTATAAAAAGACTTTTACTCAGTTTTTTTAACAGATATACTTGACTAAAATATTTCAATAATTTATGACGAATGTGTTAAATTTACTCATAAAAATAATCAAGGTAAAATGATTATCATTTCACAATTTTTATAAGCCGATGAATGAAGAATTTTATTAGTTTCATTAAGTGGATTTTTATTTAACACTGTTTAGAGAAATAAATTCTCAGAATCAATTTGTGTGAAAATTAGTAAGCACCAATTATTATTGTAAAACCAATTATTTATGTAAGTAGGGTCTGTTTCACTTGATAATGGGAGGAGTTACCTTTACCTCCTGTAACTTAGTGTAGTTTAAAAAACTAGAAGCGGTAGGAAATGTCTGATTAAACGTAAAATAAATAAACATATTTTACTATTTATTTTGGCTAAAATATGTAATTTCCTGGGTCGAAAAAGCGGAAGAGAAAAGTTGGCAATGTGGGGAAAATCATATTTTTGCTAACTCAGCTAAATCAGAAATAAACTGATGTTTATGAAGAATGATAAATTGTAAGGGTAAGATAGTGAATTGATAGGTGTAAGCCAATATTTGTGGTGTATGTAACAGACCTCATGCGTGACGCACACCATGATGTAACAGGAGAGCAGCACGTTGAGCACAGGGTAGCCAGGCAGCAGCACCAGCACTCCGTGGTTGTCTGCAGCTAACCATATGTGGTATGGCGTCACCATCAGTTCCAGCGACAGCCGGCCGAACCACGCGAAAAAGCTTGAGTACCGTGTTCTCAGGATACCTGACACATTCCTTAGGAAAACGTAGCTCACTATCTGGAACACGAAGAAAAGAAAATTTCAGTTTAAGGAATTTACCAACGCATTATTTTAGTCATCTCTAGCTAGCCTATGTGACTAACATATCCCCTTGATAAGCTTTTAACCTAACTAGGATATTACTCAAATCACTCACAGGAATAACCACAGTGTAGGAATGCACTTCGTTGCACTCTGCCTTGGACTGGCAGAGAAGTGCGAAGGTTGTAGAGCATCCGAGGCCTACAAAAGCGAGGAACACAGAGCAAAGGGCGATCCGTGACGTGAACAGGTTGCTGTGATTGTTGTCGTCCACCAGACTGAAGCTCTGGGCCACCAACAGCATCATGCCAAACACTGCTCCATAGGAGGTGCTACAATAGAGAATAACGAGTGAGGATGTGTGGTTTTAATACTGTGAGAGGGGATTTCTCAAACTAAACTAACTCAACTTAACCTATTAAAACTACAGCCTACTAGAGCTGGATACCAGTGTGGATACCACTACTGGATACTAGAGCTGGAGCCAATAGCACTGTTTCAGTCTAGAAAGGTCAAATTAATATTGTCTTGTAAGAGGTATTCTACATCAGTTAAATCAGCCTTCTTCTTCTACTTTACTGTAATACACACTGATTCCGTCTTCTTCCTCCAACAGCTCAAGGCACCATAATACCTTATGGCATTAATTTTAACACATTCACTGCTCAAAAAAAATTATAATACATTTTGCGGAGCTGAAAAATATTAATAGTGAGATTAGGAAGTATGAAAACACTGTTCCCGTTGATCAAAATGTATCTGATTCATAAAAAAATTACGTCATTGTTGAGCAGTCAATATCGGCTTCTCGGAGGTATGACTCAAAGTTATTATAATTCATCAGTGTCATTGAAAGTGCCATTTTTGACGTTGAAGCAATTCTAATAACCTCAATTAAAAATATGTCACAGAAGAATGAATGAAAAAAGGACAAAGAACGACTAAAACCACTCATAAATTCATGTGAAACAGTGGTTACTATTTGGCATCAAACACACTCAGTAAATAACCTCAAAACAAGGAACAGTTATAGTAATGGTTTATTTACGTCATAGGATTTATTTTTTAATAATTGAAAAAGTATAAACTGTACACCCTAAGGGGTTGTATTTGCAGGAAAAACACACAAACAATTAAACCCGGGTGAAAAAAAATAAAGCAAGATAGATAGATAGATAGATAGATAGATGTTCAGCTGAGATAGTTCAATGATCACAGCACATTCGGAGTGCTACATTCTTATAGAACTACCACCTAGTCTAATCTAGCATTTTCCAAATAGAGGAGTCTTTTATTTCGATAGGTCCGGCATAGAGGGCCTTAGATTTTATAGATGCCAATAATCTTTGTTTATTTCTAGCTGAGGATGTTTATCATTTACACAATAAATGTAAATGGGGGTGTATCATGTATTTATGTGTACACGTACTTTTACCTTCATAAACTATTATCAGTATAATTTTTCTTTGAACATTGTGTTAAGGATTAATGTCATCATAAGCATGAGAATATTAGGAGATCTTTACAAACCTGAGTAGACATCCAAATTCTTACAATTTCCAGTCATAACTATGGTACAGTTTAAAACATCATGAAATTTTTATTTTTACTCAATTATCTGAACTATATAAAACACTAATTCATTATGTAGTTTATTAGTCAAGAAAGGTTACTACTCGTATCTCAATACAATATAATACAATACAAATATGCTTTATTTTCAAAATACATCAAGTATTGAAATGGTGTCAGCTGGATGGTTAAAAAAAAATGTTTATCGTCTTCTTTCCATGAACTCAGTCAATGTATAGAATGGATTGTTGATCAGCCATTCTGTTAGAGCAGTCTTCATTCTTCTCCCGGTGTGGCATCTCAGTTCTTCTGGCAGTAGGTTGTGCAGCTTCATGCCCATGTAGGATGGTTTCTTTTCATATTGGGTGAGATGGTGAGCTGGGAGACAGTATCTTGTACCATGTCGAGTATTGTATCCATGGAACTGTCTATTTTGTGTAAATGTTTTCCCATTGGCATACAGGATGACTTCTTTTATATAGAGATTTATTAATGTCATAATCTTCAGAGTCTTGAAAGCTTCTCTACAACTTTCTCTGAAATTTAGCTCAGCTAAGGCTCTTACAGCCCTCTTTTGCAGTATAAAAACTCTCTGAAGATTTCTTGCCGAAGTTCCTCCCCAAACAATGAGGCCATACCTGAGATGTGTTTCAAACAGAGAATGGTAGGCTATTTTTGCAGTAGAAAGGTTGCTAATGGATTTTGTACGTTTAATCACATAAAGTGATGAATTGAGTTTAGGAAGGAGGTTATCTATATGCTGTGACCAGGTAAGACCTTCATCTACTAGGATTCCTAGATATTTAGCCTGGGTATTTCTTTCTACATGAGGTATTGTTGGTACATCTTCACATCTTCTCCCATAAGCCAGTTGGCTTGTTTTCCCTGGATTTACCACCAAGTCATTAGAGTGGCAATATTGGTATGCCATGTTCAGTGCTGTGAAAGATTTTACATCTAGATCATTGTTTCCGCTTAAAAGCAAGGTGATGTCATCAGCATACATCGATAGCATACAAGAGTTTCCCAGGTATTCTGATATGTCATTTGTGAAGAGTATAAACAATATTGGTCCTAATATAGATCCCTGTGGTACTCCCCGATTCAGAGCCATAGGTTTTGATCTAGTTCTTTCTGTAACTCCATTTTTTGTTTGTGTGATTTCTACTATTTGTTTCCGGTCTTCAAGATAGCTTTTGAACCACATCTTAGCTTTGCCTTTAATGCCTAATTTGTCTAACTTGTGTAATATGAGTTCATGGCTCAAGCAGTCAAATGCTTTGCTTAGGTCAAGGAAAAAGCTTGTTGTAAGTTTTCCCTCCTCAAGACTGCCAAGTCGATCAGAGCTGTTGTGGTTGATTTCCCCTTTATAAAGCCATGTTGTCTGTCAGTTAGCAGATTGAAATTTTCACAATGGTCCACAAGCCTTCTCAAAACAACTTTTTCCAGGATTTTTGAAAAAGTTGGCAGTATTGATATTGGTCTGTAGTTACTGACTATTGTTTTACTATCTTTTTTGTGTTTTGGGTACACTTTTGCAAGTTTTAAGGCTGAGGGAAAATTACCTTGACTCAATGATTTATTTATGATGCTTGTTAGAGGTATTGTTAGTGTTTCTTTGCAATGCTTGAGTATTTTTGTAGAGATGTTGTCTGTGGCTGCAGAGGTTTTTTGTTTGAGGTTTTTGATAATATTGAGAATCTCCATTTGGGTTGTCTGTTTAAAATGGTTAATATCATGACTTGTGACTGGTGTTGGCTGTAGATTTGTGGGGGGTGTAGGATTTTTTCTTAGTGTTTTCTCGGCTACACTGGTGAAAAAACTATTTAAATGGTTTGCAATTTTAAGTGGTTTGTTTTCGTGCTGTCCGTCAATTTCAAGTGTGAAAGCTTGTTGTTCATCATTTTTGGGCTGACGTTCATTGTTTATAATGTTCCAGAAGGCTTTAGATTTATTCTCTGCTCTGTTGATATAATTTATTGACGCATCTTGTCTTAATTTCCTTAGTCTCATGTCATAATCCTTCTTCGCCTTAGCTAGGTCACATTTAATCTGTTCATTTTTTGATTTTTGATATTTCAGAAGTTTCTCGAGGTAATTTTTCTTTAGGAGGCTTGCCTGACTGTCTGCAAAATGTTTATTTTTCACTTTCTTCTTTGTTCTCGTTTTCTTTAAAGGACATGCCTGATCAAGAGCCATGGTGACTTTTGTGATGAATTTGTTATAGGATTCTTCTACGGTAAGGGCATTGTGTACTTCATTCCAGTTTTCTTCCAGAAGTAAGGTGTTTAGAGTGTCAAGGTTGTTCTGACAGTAATTTCGGTTCATTCCTTTTGTCTGTGTATTGTTATCTGGGTAGAATTTTATAAGTGAAGTACATAGTTGTGCAGTATGGTCAGACAGGCCACTGTGGAAAACCTTACTTTCAATGTAATTGCAGTGAAAGTTTGTACAGATGCAGTCAATTGAGGACGATGAATCTGGCGTTATTCTGGTTGGAGGTAGGTTCATCCTATAAATGTTATGGCTGATCAGAATATTTTTAAGTTGTCTGTTCTTCTCATCGTTTTTTAAGCAGTCAACATTTATGTCCCCTAATAGGAGCAGCGGATGATTGTCTGCTTTTGTATGTTCTAGTGTTTCTGAGAGAAGATCCAGTGCTTGGTCAAGATTACCAGATGGAGGCCTATAAATTCCTGCTATGTATAACGGTTTTTTGTTCAATGATATCTTAATCACAGCTATTTCACAGATTAATTCTTCACAGTATTCATAAACAGGGATAGGCTCTGTCATGTGGGCTATGTTTTCTTCAACATATATTGCTACTCCTCCTTTAGTATGTTTAGTTCTACTAAAGTAGGCAGCTAGTGTGTAGCCAGAAATTGTAATGTTTTTTAAGATCTCCTCTTTAAGTCCATGTTCTGTAAGTATAAACACCTTTGGCTGTAGTTCTTCAAGAAGGTGGGTTAGTCTATCTATTTTATTCCTGAGTCCTTGTATATTTTGATGTAGCACAGTGATTTTTATATTAGTCTGTTTGCCTCTCTCTTGTTATCTCTGATAATCAATCATGGTAAAACTAAAATTATAATTTTATTAATTAACCGATTGTAGTTATTC
The DNA here is from genome assembly GCA_023375725.1 of Nephotettix cincticeps. NCBI lineage: Eukaryota > Metazoa > Arthropoda > Insecta > Hemiptera > Cicadellidae > Nephotettix > Nephotettix cincticeps. Next base: position 33,656,845 of record CM041787.1, on the reverse strand, counting down.
AATTGGTTATTGTTTTAAAATCTTAAAAAAATTACTATTCCTTTTAAAATTTAACTAAAAATGCTCTAAGACATTTGAATATAGCCTTTTAAGTATAGTTCATGACAAATTAAAAGAAACTTTAACCAAATGGTTATTATTTGTTTATTGAGTACCTGTATCTGTCCAACTTCCACCTGAACCACCACTCGTGAATATCGTCATCAGTGGTTACAAACAGCGCTTTCCAAGGCCTTGTCACAAACACTTTATCAAAGAATACCTGGAATCAACACAGAACACAATGTATTTTATTTAAAATATATTTGTGTTTTACTAAAAATATTTAACAAGAATACAATTGTCTACCTAGTTTTGTGCTTAAATATTATGTTTTCAAAATTTTCTCACTTAGAAAATAGCTCATATAACCAGAAGTACCTGGTGACCGAGCTTTGCTCGTATAGAATAAGACATGTATTATAAAAATTAATTAGAAAAATTAAAACACATTTATTACTCAATGAAAACATTTATGTGGTTGAAATAAAACCGATTTAATACACCATAATTAATTAATATAGCACTGAACAAAAAGTATCGCCCCTGGTGGGGATGGAACTCGCGGCCTATAGTTCTTGAGGCCGACACGCTACAACTCGGCTACGACGTTAGTCAATTGAGCAATGCCGTTTAACGTCTTTTAGCCAAAGCCGATCATTTACTGTTTAATTATCCATACCGTTATTATTAGCCTGTGATCAACTGATTTTGTTATAAACGGAATGAGGATTGAAAAGCAAAAGAGAAATTTAATTTACATCAATTAATTGGTTTGTTACAGTGGCTTCAAGCAATACAACGAATACGTTTTCTATCAAAAGTTTTCTATCACGGAAGATTTTGGAAATACTTTTTCTTGCTTTTATTTCGCACAGCTATGTTATCCTCAAGTTTTAACAAATTGTTTAGTAACCTGATAATTTTGCTTTTATTACATTCATAAAATAAATATTAATGCATAACCTCTATATTGTTCCCCGCAGTCTTCAATCAAGAACTGTCAAACGGTTATAAACAGCTGTTTTGGTTTGTGTTGTTTACATTTTATTCTCCATAAGCGTAATGTTAAATTTTTAGATTTTAAACTTAATATTACACGAAAACACGAATTTTCCTGGACATTAGACCTATCTACAACTTATTTTCTACTCGGAAATTAGTTATTTCCAAAATTTAAAGAAATTCCTTAGTGCCGTTTTCGAGATCCGTGTGCAAATATATATACAAACCTTGCTCGTATTATAGTATTGGATAACTTAGTTGAAATATTTTTTACTTTAAATTTCTTAGGATGAAGAATACTGGAACTTATTTCATTAACTAGCTCGAATGAGAATATCATAATTTAACATAAGTTATCATGACATAAAAGAGAATGGTATAAAATACACATACAAAAACAAAATGTCCGCATTAGGTATTATTTTAAATATAAGTTGTTTCAATTTAGCTAACAAAATTTAGAATGATATTTAAAAAAACAATGTTACCACACCTATACCAGAACGGTAAAGATCTTGTAAACAGTTTGCACAATATTTTGATATGGATATATCTTAGCTCTGGGGGTTACTGGCAATCTGTCAGACCAACTGTTTGAAATGGAAGTGACGTCGTATGGTTATAAGGACAGCTGTTTAGATGAACTGAAAACATTCCCTTTAGACATATCCATAATCTAAGCTGTTTCCCAAAGGAAAGTTATTTATAAACTGAATAATGGATGGAAAATATAAAAACACAATCAAGAAACTCTCACCTCACTCATATACAGCATAATAATAAAACTGAAGAGGCCGACGAATTTGAGCACCAAATAGAGGTAGTGGAGGGGGTTGTGTTCACATGAGGCCTGGGTGACCCTTGGGGGTGCAACGAGAACAAGGTAGAGGAGCGTGAACCAGAACGACACAACCGGAACAAACTGGTAGAACTGGTACGGCCGGTTCATACAAAGACAGAGCACCACTACAAGCATGTTGAGGCGAAACAGCACCTGCAATAAATGCAATTTTTATGAAGTTTGACGGTCTTTTTAATTTTTAATTTAGACTTTTGCCATTTTCTCAAACCTTTAAACCCCACCCTATAAACCTCTGCCCCCTCATACATTCCTCAAAATCTTGTTCTCAAATACAATAGTTTTCCTTTCTGATTTCTTGCTTAGTATCCAATTTTCTGAACCATACAGGAGAACTGGTCTGATTATTGTCTTGTATATATTATATTATATAATATATTCTGATTTGGAATATATATTATTAAAAAAACTATGGATCTAATTTTTGCTGCATAAGGAAGGCAATGGAAGCTGTCAGTTGATGATGAAAAGGAGCCATTATTAAAACTAAACTATTAACCAACTATGATTTAATTCAATACAATCCAATTTTGATTATTAGTATTTTTCTTTGAATGTACTTACAAAGGATACTAAAATTAGTTTCAATGAGGAAAAATACTCAATTGTAGAAGATATTAAATTAAACATGGGTCTACTTTATCTATATGCAATAAGTGCCTGATCGTACTACTCCATTTACATGTACTCTGTATTCATCTGGAACTATAAGATAATTTTGAGTCGGCAGCGCTACGGCTGATTTCTTGGTTAGTTTCATCTGATTGAGCACATGTTGCCTGTTTCGCTTCTTATTACGACATCTTAAAATAAGTAACAACATTACTTCTTCCTTCTATCTGAATTCATCACGCTCACAAATGTAAAAACGATTGTATGAACAGAGTTATTTAAAATTACGTAGTAACCATCGGATGAATCGTTTGTTTTTATCTGATGGTTGCCAGCACTAGTTTCAGGTAGTTAACAAGGCTTGGCTTAAGACCTTCCCAATCAAAATGTTAAAATATTTGAAATTGTACTTCAACATGAGAACAACAAATAACAACAAAACCAAATAAAACAACACAAAATGGACAAAATAACGAAGAAAAAAAAATCTCATTCTTATTGCCTAGCTAATAATGGAAAGAAAAAAATTATAAATCTAGGTATTAGTTTCTACAACATTTATAATAAAAATACAAGAGTAATAATTCACAGAGCGATTTCGGCATTAATTACATAGCTGTTGATGATTAATCAGGCAAAATCAACTGAAGGTTTTTCGAATAATTAATTGCCAGAGGACAATTTTATTTTCAAACTAGTGGATGCACTGTTTATTGAAAAAGAATTAAATAAACTGTCAAATAAGCTGTCAATGACCAGGTTACCTGAAAGAACCTGACGATACCAGCTTCACCTCTGTGCCACAGGTAAAAGAAGTGTCCGTAGCCGCTGATGAAGAGGTAGGCGGAGACAAGAATCCTGATGTGGTTGTAGACCTGGAGGTTGGTTGAGGCACCGGTTATGTTGTAGATGAGGTAGACCAGGATCATCCAACCTGGATGTGAAGTGAATGAGAGTAAAAGTAAACGTCATTAGTAAACTGTCACATACTTTCTCCCTTTATACTTCCATAAAAAAACTCCTTCTTAAATATACAATAAAAATAACAATGTAAACCACATTATTTTGTAAACACTAGTATGTGTTGCTCAACTCACGTAATAGCAACACATTTCGAGTATTTTTAGATGGGTAATGTGAACAAAGATTGCCATGATTCAACCAAATGGTATAAATTTATTTTATATTCTTCATGTCTAAAGATTAGCGTCTTGGACTTCGGTGAGAGGTCATGGGTTCGATCCCTGGGCTGTCCACAAAATTTCATTGGTTTGGATTACTTTCCCTTAAAAGTGTTTGAGTATTCTCCTGTAATAAAATGCCATTGGTGTAGACATGTCTAAAAAAATTGTAAGATTCAAAAATAAATAAAATAAACACTAGGCACCCTTAAACAATGTATCACATTTATTGCCAAATGTGAAAATCTTTATCTACAACCTCTTTTTGTAGACTGAGGCCTCTATTAGCCGAGAAACCAGACGCGCCACCAATCCTTCCACTGTGTTAAGCAGAAATACACAATAATATCTAAATAAAACTACCTTTCCACTCATCAGTTTGGTCTCGGTGCAGAACTTTTGTATATCTTGAATCTTCGGTGAAAAACAGGCCAAGGGCAAAGACGTAACCGACCGGCAACCAGAAGCTAACTGAAGAATAATATTTGTTCTCCTTCATGAAGAAATTGGTTCTGAAATCAAATAAAAATTATAGATGGTTGGATGATTATTGAAGATTAAAAATAATTACTGAAGATTAAAAATAATTAAAAATTATTAATTATTAAAATTAATTAATAATTTAAGATTGTAAAATAATTACTGATAAAAAGATTATATTTCCTAAATCGAAGAATTTAATTAGATTGGGTTGAGTTTGTTAAGAGACAGTTATGAATTAACAAAGGTAAACAAACAAAATTGTATATTGTTAAATCTGATCTGTTAGGTCAGATGAAGTAGGCTCTAAATATGTAATTTACATGTTAAACAATACCTGAATGAGATTTCTACTAAGATGCGATACAATTCCACTTGTAGTTTTACGAGATACCAATAGGTAGCAGAACATCCTAATAGCATCAGACAAACAGAGGACAACAAACATGGACCCAGCAGTTTTATTGCTCCAAATGATAAAAAATATAAAACACAATCAGCATTTGATTACCCCAATAGAAAGCTTAACACCAAAATAAAAAAAATCCTTAATTTACTACTTTACTGCTTACGCAGCGACTGACTGAAACAGATAAAAAGTCCCACAAAGCAGTGTGGAAATAATGTGAAGAGGCGGAACTGGATTTCTCAGATACAATAAACTCTCGATTATTTACGGGCGGATAGTACATGAGGCGGATTATCCTCGGATACCACGAAAAGCAAGACAATACGAATAATGAAGTTTTTTAGTACAAAATGCCTCCCCCTTCTCAGAATTCACAAAGTAGGCTGGCAAACAATCTAAAAGCCCAATGACATCTGACATCTCGGCTTTATTTCACTACTGATAGCATCCATTCTAGTTGCTACTAAGAGTGATTGCTGACCAGTCAATGTTTGATTTGTTTATTGGGTTTTCATTTACAGCTTTTGCTGCCTGATTTGGTTTTTTTTACAATTTAAATTACTATTTTGTTTTGTGTTACCCATTTTCAGTACTTTTGCGTATTACCCACAATTTTTACTATCTGGGGTAGCTGCACCACTTTATTCCACGGATTATCGGGAGTTCACTATTCATGTTAATATAAATTTTTCTATAATTCCTCCACATTGCAAAGTTTCAAAAGTGTGCTTACCGATCACAAAGATAGAAGTAGACCATAATGATCCCGAGCTTGGCCAGACTAGTAGCCAAGATGTAGGCCGGTGAAGGAGGGTCGGCTCTGGAACCTTGCAGCTTGCGTCGCACAACCATCACACTCGCCAACACTAAACTGAGCAAGAAAAGTCTTCAGTGAAAATCATTAATTTTGTTATCGTACTCATTCGATATGATTTAAGGAGGTTTGTTAGGTAGGGTTCAATAAAACATACATGGTGGATTTCTATTTTCCCAAAGGCCAACTTAATTATTTTAAAGAAGATTGTAAACTGTAATATTTTTAACTCTTTTGAGCTATAAATTAACTCATGATTCACTAATTTATCATAAGACTGGATGGTGGCATGTCCTGTAATCCAGTTATTTCTAGGTCAGGAATTTTGGATAGTTATGAGTGGTGGTGGTCAGTGGATGTGATATTCCCTGATGAGGAGTAACGTCCAAACTATTGAATACTACATTCATCTACAATGGTAACTGAGTTATAAATAAACTAATAATTAGGGGTGTGCGAAGGCTCGATTCATCAAGCTTTTTTTCAAGCTTTTGAAATGCAAGCTCGGCTCAGCTCAAGGTGTTTTGAAATAGTTGAAAGTTCGAACCGAGCTTTTAAGCAAAGTTAAAACAACACTTAGTTTTCACCGTAAATTTTAAATTATTCTTTTTTATTCATACATTTATCATAATCAGCGGGTTTGATGGGTTCAAAAAAAATTATGTTCGTTTTCCTTGTCGCAATATCATAATAAGAACAGTCATCACTGTGTTGATTAAACTCGGATCAGGAAACAAAGGTCACCCTGCAGGCTCGAAATTATCATGCACTTTCAGTTTCTTGTGTAGCTGTGTAAATAAAAACCAATATTTCTTTTTAAAGATGTTCACAATCGGTTACCAGTACCCAGTAAAATTAGACAGACATCCAAGATTATGTTTCGATGGTAAACTAAACTAAAAGTTTTTGTTTAATGTTAGCGAAACATCTTTGCTCTAGCACAAAAATACTGTACTTACTGAACTTACAATTCCAGGCTTGCACACCCTTAAATGAACTAATTCATCATAAGATTAGGACAGTGGCTTGTCCTGTGATCCAGCAACTTGGAAGTCATGAATTGTGGATAGTTATGAGCAGTGTTTGGTGGATGTGATATTCTGTGGTGAGGACTAACATCCACACTATTCATCCACAAAGACTATGCTCATAATTAGAACAGTTTGTAATTCAGATGCGGAAGTGGATTGGATCCCATGTTAAACTGTGGGTCCCTTAGATGCTATTGGCTGTTGGTCTATTAATTAACAGTCCTGTCTAAGGAACATGACAGTCTTAGTCAGTAACAAGACTAAAAGATGAAGGCACAATCATCTTACACTCAGTTCTCAATCATACTTGGCTTAAAATATCCACCTGAATAGGTCACTATTTCTAAAGGTAATAGTAATCGTAATAGTTAGTAGTAATAGTAATAATAGTAGTATCATACAGTGTGGATGAACCTACAAATATTGTTTCACTAAGTCAATAACCTAAGTTGTAGTCTCTTAGAGACTACAAGATCTCAGACTCTCAGATCAGAGTAGTCTGATCTGACAGGTGCGGCTAAACATGTATTAAACTTATATCAAAGTTGCAGAGACCTACCACACGGCGAACACAGACGCAGTGACGACCTGCAGAGACGTATGCGGCTCCGCACTGCTGCAGCACGTGCCATCGTTGTAGTTCATGTGGTCGTTGCAGTACGCATTGAGCAGCATCTGGGTGTCGTGAACATAGATGGACTTTCCTGAATATCGTGTCTGTGCCACCAAACGACAGCTGGACCACACTTTGGCCAAGCTCTGCTCCATCACCTGTCCATTGGGATGTTAAACATATTCAATGAATTATCATCAACCAACATTAACCCTCCGAGTGTTGGGACTTTTGAACTTACTTTGCATTTTTTACTTTGAATGATGCAACTCTTCTTAATATACTAAGTATAAACAAAAAACATGCTCCCCCCTTAACCATACAGTCATAAAAGCAGCAGAATAGGTGTCCACTGCAATCCCAATTAAGCCTACAAAAATGTAGTCAACTGGTATTCAAGCCAGTCATTGTTTGTTTAAGGTGGAACCTCCCTCCACTGTACCACGCATTTTCAAACTAAATTGGAATAGCTCAAAGTCGGGATATGAAACTCATCCTTCCGATTGGCTACATACATTGTACTAGTCAGTACAACGAACAATTCAGTCCACCACAAAAAGAAACACTGTCAGAGAAAGCGTTTATTTGGCTATAAATGCATAATCTAGCATTAAAACAGCAAACTCAAGTTATTTGATGCATCAGCTTGAAGATAGCAGCACCGTGACAGTAATTGTTGACTACAATAGCGCTATATGTTGTTCACCAGTCAAAGGATTAATGACACCGAGTAAAGATAGGATAACCTAAAATTTAAGATAACAAAATAATGTTTTGTGTATGCATATAAAAAATAATTAATTTCAACTCAATTAATTTCAACTGAATTCTCCTGATCATATTTATAATTAATTTATAAACAATATATAATATATATACATATATATCAATTCACTTATACAGCACTGCTTAAACAACATAGGAAATGAGTAAGTAGGTTTGCTGCCATGAGAAATATTATATCTAGGATTTTTTTAATGACTTACACATTAGTAGACCTTATCTAGACTAGATGAAGCAGTGTGACAGGTTTCATCACAATGTTACAAATAGTAAGGTAGTTATATCAATTTGCTTATTCTCCTTTAACACAGGTAATGATTAAGTAGATTTGCTGCCATGAGGTACATGAATTAGATTTTTCACCATATATTATAGGTCTGAACTAAGTATAAAGCATATATTTTATTTATTTTTTTATTTCCTTCGCATTATTTGAACCCTACCCTACAACAATCACCTCCATGGCCGCCCGGTTGTACAGGTCTATCTGCGTGTTGGCCTCCTCATCCTTGTCGCTGTCGCCCGTCACCACAGGCTCCTGGAGCGCCCAGAATACTTGTCCTTGGTTTTCCACTATGGTGTTCATACTCTGAAAAATTTTTGTTGTCAGAATTGGAATATTAGGTGCCAGAAAAGTTGGCCAAGCACTATGACAATTGTTGATTTTTTGTACAGCTACCCGAACAATTACTACGTGCTGATCCGCCACATTTTGGTGTGTGTGGTGTCCTGTACGGCTGTACGGCCCAGTAAGTTAATGGTTACTGGTTCAAAACCAGTTGCCTGGCGACTTCTGTCAGATCTTGAGCTGGCATCTCTGGCTAACCAACGAGACTTGCACCACTATGGTTTCCACTGTCAATAATTCACAACACAAGCCTTAGGTGATGACCAGTTGAGGTTTTTTTTAAATGATTCATGAGGGTCAGGCAGGAGAGGACCTACTGAGGCCTACTGGTCATTCTAGGTATTCCCTTAAAGAGACAAAAATAAACCAAAGTTGCAAGGAAAATTGTTCACTTTGGATAGCGAAAACTAAAACACCAATACGGTAATGATCTGATATTTTTTTTTGTACCCAGTTATGATCTCTGAAGTGCAATGAAATAGTCAGAAAGCCATTTAGGGACTCTTAAAATTAACAATACATTACTTTGCAAGAGGCGAAGGTTCACCATTGTTTTAAATACTATAATTTTTTATTTGGGATGTTGGGTATAATTTTGTTAGGAAAATGTGCTTTTAACCAAGTATTCCCCGTACATATAGTTAATTTGAAAGTATTAATTAGGATTAGTAAGTATATAAAACATAAAGAAATCCATGATAAAGATAATTTCATCCAGAAAGTATAATAGTTAGTATAACAACAATTTTAATCTTAGAATATGAATCAACTGGTCAAAGTAGCCACTTAGATATATCCTTTGTATACTAAGTTGTCTTGACTCACCGTAACCAGTCTTGTGAGGTTGAATGTGTATTCTTCTACAGCTTTAGTTGTGGCATTACTGTATTTTGTACTCCAGGCAGCACTGCCAGCAACGACCATACTTGGAGAAGGATCCACTTTCTGTAAAAAAGAACAAGTTAACAGACCTAAGGACCAAGATAATTTCAGTTTATTAATATTTGTGGATATTAATATCCTATGAAAGTAAAGTTAAATCATATTTTGATTGCAGAACTTAGGATCAACAGGTGTAGGGAGTTTTTTTAAAAGCCTAAGGAACGGATTTGGAATCACAGTTAGTGTTAATTTGCAGAACCTTCTTCTGTAGAAGTCAAAGGCATGATAAGACCTACAGTATACAGTTGGCCAATTGGCCATTGATTGAAGTAAAGAAGGGATTTTTTGTTTCCTACTCTGTACTTGTCATGGCCAATATCTACATGGAAACAATTAGCATTTAAAGTAGAATGTAAACAGAGAAAAACTAACTACAGTAGAGTCTCGTTTAACCGAGTTAATATGGACCACAGCAACCTCGGATAACCAAATTCTCGGTTAACACGGAATGTCTACTTAGAATAAGGGATTTAGGAAAACAATTAAAAAATACAATATTTGTTAAGTGTAAAACAACTTTATTTACTCGTGTATACCCTGAAGTACTGTATTGTAGGCCTGCATAAAGATAATTTTACAAGCTACATTCTCAATTTTAAATACTGATCAGGTAATAAAAAATGTAATATATACTGTACAGGTTAAATTTACATAATAAAAATACTGATCAGGAAGTAGAAAGATAGGCTACATACAATTAAAAGTACAGTACAGTACCTCAAAAACAGTGAAAAGTCATAAAGGTTTAAAGAAATCTTTGACAGTTTTCTGCTTAATCTTGCTGGATCGTTTCTTAGCTGCCAAACTACGCAGTCGACGCAACATAATGATGTCTGCTGGAGTCGTGTCGTCTTGCTGCTCAATGTAGTGCAGGGCCTTCTCGATTGCATCTAATCCCTCGGTGTGGGTGATTTTTTCCTCTGGCTCTGTATCGGCTGATCCATCGCCGCCGTCTTCACCGTTGTTGCTCTCCTTGTTTTTCTTCGACTAAACACGCAATTGCTTCGTCTGACAGTTCGAAGTCTTCGTCATCATTCATCCACTGTGCTGGAGTCGTGTCGTCTTGCTGCTCAATGTAGTGCAGGGCCTTCTCGATTGCATCTAATCCCTCGGTGTGGGTGATTTTTTCCTCTGGCTCTGTATCGGCTGATCCATCGCCGCCGTCTTCACCGTTGTTGCTCTCCTTGTTTTCTTCGACTAAACACGCAATTGCTTCGTCTGACAGTTCGAAGTCTTCGTCATCATTCATCCACTGACTTACATCATTTTCAGTTATTGCCTCGGCAACTGGAATCCTGCTGAGTAGATGAATTAAAGGCAGGTCATCTTCATCATCTTCACATGGTTCGGAGGCATCACTTGTTACTTCAACACCACTAATATTTTTCCAGCTTTTCTGTATAGTCGATTGTTTGACATTATCCCAAGACTCGTCCAACCAAAAAATAACATCTTTGAGGTTGATTTTTTTCAAACTTTCAACAACTGTCATTTCATTTTCTAAGTCTAAGAGCAACTGTTTTAATAACTTTTGTCTGTAGTGTCTTTTTAGATTTTCAATCACCCCTTGGTCGAGGGGCTGTATTAAAGAGGTTACATTTGGCGGCAAGAAAAGAGCTCTAATTTCACCGCTTACCAGCTCGCTTTCATCTGGATGAGTCGGTGCGTTGTCCAATAACAATAGAGCTTGATGGGGCAGATTATTTTCGTCTGAGAACTTTCTTACACTGGGCACAAACTCATTGAAAAACCACTTTTTAAAAACTGACGAGTCCATCCAGGCGCTTTTTTGGTTTTCGTATTTTACTGGAAGAAGAGCCATGTTTAAGTTTTTAAAAGCCCTAGGCTTTTTTGCTTTTCCAATAAGCAACAACTTAAGTTTGTTATCACCAGCCTGATTGGCACAAAGTAGAACAGTAACTCTCTCTTTACTTTTCTTGTGTCCCGGAGCTGATTGTTCCTGTTTAGCTGCTAAAGTTTTGCTGGGCAGTATTTTGAAATTTAAGCCAGTTTCATCACAGTTGTAGATTTGTTGAGGGCTTAGATTTTTTGTCTTAATATAGTCATTTAAATCTTTTACAAATGAATCAACTGCATTTGTATTGGCTGACAAAAGTTCTCCTGAAACATTTAACTGCCTAACACCGTATCGCTTCTTCCAACGGTCTAGCCAGCCGATACTAGCTGTGAAGTCTTCTTGTCCATCTTGAAAGCGACGATAAAATTCCTGAGCTTTGGCTTGTAACATTGGTCCAGATAAAGGACTACCCTTACCTCTCATCTGCTGAAACCACAAAAATAATGCCTCTGACGTTTGCTCATGTTCACTAACTTTCATAGTCTTTCTCTTCTTTGCAACGTGTTTGTCACTTGTTGACTGGGTCCGCTGAGATACCCATTTCTCCAACTGTTCCCGTTTGCGCCTCCAATCCCCTACAGTCACTTCACCAACACCTAAATCACTAGCCACTTTTTTCAAAGATTCACCTTTATCCAAACGTTTAATTGCACAAAGTTTTTCCTCTAACGAAAGGACAACTCGTTTCCGTTTCATACTCATTGTATCGCACTCAACTCGTTAGCAACCTCTCAACACAATAAACACCAGAAGACTGAAGTGACAGCTAACAAAACAAACACAGAAACGAGAGAGCAAACAATAGGAGGAGTAGGGATAGGCGGTCAACAACCTTGCCTACTGTACAGTCAGGCTAGTAAGCGTGTCAACGGAAACGTACAGTCGGTTCCCATACATGCGGGCCGCGGGGAACTGCGATTGCAGTCGTATAGCTTAGCAAAAGTTTAAGTACAAAAAAAAAAGTTTAAGTAGCCTCGGTTAACACGGAACCTCGGTTAAGTGAGACTCGGTTAAACGGGACTCTACTGTATCTACTGCTTAGGAAATGTTACAACATTTTCTGGTTGATTCTGTTTTCCCAAACAGAACACGTATATTATCTGTTTTGTTGGGCACACTCACCTATTTTTATTGTTGTGGCTGTATCTTGTCAGTAACACACAATATACACAAAAAACACACAAAATATTGATCCAGTCACTATAGTCTGACGTTTCGCGGGACCAAAACGTTAAGATCCTGCGTCTTCAGGGTTTAAAAAAACTTTGTTTTCCCACATGCGAACTGAACGCCAAATCACGACTTAAGTCTAACTCAATCCCGTGAAACATCTATAGTGACTGGATCAATATTCTTTGTGTGTTTTGTGTATATTGTGTGTTACTGACGAGATCCAGCCACAACAATAAAAACAGGTGAGTGTGCCCAATAAAACAGATAATATGGAATATACCTTATCAGAAAACATTTTTTTTTTAAATAAAAACACGTATAATAGGTAAGTGTATTTGCATTGTACATATGCTTATTAATTTGTACAAATCTAAATTAATCATACACTGAATATTTTTAAGTTCATAAGAATTAGGTTAGAGGATGTCTTACGGCCCAATGATGGAACATGGTAACCATTACGTCCGATACAGATGCACTCCAGAAGAAGTCAACTGTGAGCTTGAGCTGTTGATCATAGAGGCTGTGGTTGTTAAGTGGTGTTTGCATCTGACTCTGGTGTCCAGTCAGGTGGTCTACAAATGCCAAGTACATCCGGTAGATCCTCGTGTCTCCGACAAACACAAAATGGTTGTGCCGACCCCAGAAAGCAAGGTAGCGCATGCATCGTCTCGTATCCCTGAACAAATATTTTTGTAATATCAGTTTTTTTGCATCTACTGAATTTGTTTAAGGGTCTTACAGATTAACTCTATTTTTAGTCCAAAATATTCACTGGGAAGCTAAAAAAGTATTAATTTGAAATATAAACTAAACATCAAAATGATTAGAGTTACTCTATTTCATTTTTTAGAAGCACTCGGTTTTTTTTTTTTTTTTTTTTTTTATTTTTTTTTTTTTGCTGATCGAAATTGGTTGCACATTTTTTATTTTATTTGCTTTTGGGCTATTTTTTTTTTTTTTTTTTTTTCACAAGTCCGAGTTCAGAACAAGGTTATGTTTTTTTTTTTTGAACGACGCATGGGTTTTTTTTGCATGAACGGCAGCTGCTTGATGACGTGAGCCTTACAGTCAAACCCCCGTCAGCAGAGCAGTTGGTCTTTTTACGTGACTTGCAAAACCGCTTTGAAGGGTTAATTTGAAAGTTTAATACATCAAAGACTTGGTACCTTGCCAAAGACCCAATTTCTTAAGCCTGAGTTGAATAGGACATGTTGACCAAGAAACAAAATGTGAATGGTTGGTTTGCTTATTTGTTTGGAAATTCATAAATTTGGTCAGTTCAGTTCTAGGGGTTGGTTGCCATCAAAACATCAGACGTGGCCTGGGCATAATTTCAGTTTAATTCTGATTACAGTAGAGTCGATTATTCAAAACAATAGGGGATTAAGGGTGTTCGGATAACTGAATTTTCGGATAATCGGTCACAGACAGGAAAATGATATCAATCCACATAATGAAGAATAAAACAATTTTTTAATATGCTTTTTATCATATGATAATCACAAAATATACAAAGAACTCTTTATAACGTACAAAAACATTCTGAGCTTTAAAAAATCCAAAAGAAAAAAAGTTCTTCAAACATTGATTCAAATAACGCAAACGCGAGATTAGTCGCGTCAGCAACGCTGGTCCGCTACTACCGTCGATGGTTAAATTCAAGTTCGACATGCGGTTTCATTTTTTCATGTTTGACTGTGTTTCAGTTAACCCGGTGTTTCGGATAACCAGGCTTTGGATAATCAACACTCTACTGTGATTGTGATTATGAGCTTAGGTTTTGTAAGAGGGTGGACCACAAAATGCTTTATGCAAACAAGCTTTAAGTATGCTTGTAGGCCTTCTGACTAACTGGATTGATCATTAAAACCTTCCACATTTTTTTCAGACATTAGCTTGAGAACTGTTTTTCACAAAAAATCAGGCATGGGTGGTGTGCTTAGGGTAGTAGAAAGAGTTCAATATAAAAGTGATTGGTCATAAGTTACAGGTCATAAAAATACTCTATATTAAAAAAGCTATTGATTCAACGAAAACTGTTCAAGATTGGAGATTGGAAAATAAAATATGGTTATAATTTAAAAACTGAATATTTTGGTTTTATATTGAACAGGGAGTTTTGAGAGCTTAACCCATTGCAGATCAAAGACGTGGGTAATCACGTCTAATTCTATCAGTTCACATCCCATGCACCCGTGGACTGATATCTCAACAACATGGTGTTGATCTCGCTTCACCTGTTATTTACAATTGCGTCATCCAAGGTCAAAATTAACTTTTACAATGCATGCAGATATCCCAAACACTTCTCAGCGTCAAAACTTCCGTAAATAGATGTAGATGTTGCAAGCGAATGAAGCCGGCTGGTGAGTACGCTAAAACAGCTGGCGTCATGTTGTTTTGGCAAATTAATTTGTAGGCCTATCAATAGATCCAGGCGGGCACTACGCTTCGTGATCCGCAATGAGTTACCCCTTAAATTAAAAATTTATAAAAAATTGAGAGTGCAAACACTCACGTTTGGCTATATTTGTGCATCATACAGCCATAAGGCTGCCACTCCATATCACCTTTATATCTTCCATCAGACAGGAGCCATTTGCACGAGTCATTTCCTGAAAAATTTGATATAAAACGTTCACTGCTAAAGAAAATTACCGAAAAGCACCGAATGTGTTAAGCTTCAATCAGGAAATAAGATTATAGAGTAAAAACGCCAATCATGCAAAATAATGGGTGTTCTACTTTACTCTAGTAATCATCAGTTTTGGTAGTAATTAGATTTTTACAATACTTTTAATCACATTTATTTAAATAAATGAACAGTAACTTACAGGAAAACCCCTTTTAGTGGCCAAAGCCAAAGATCACGACTTAACAACCTTGTTCGGAACTGTGGTATTAAAATTTCTTGCACTTTATATACAGCAAAACCACAGTAAAAATTAAGAATACAACTCTTCAGGGAAACTGGTATAATTCTTATCAATAAGTATATCGAATAAAATTAAAAATACCTAAATTTTTAAGGCTGAGAACATAATTTTCATATTTCTAGACTTATCTGGCAGGTGAAGCCTTTTGGAGTAAGTGTACATTTTTACCCCAAAAGTCCTTAATAGTAAGAAACTTCTTTATAAGCTACCGGTAAAAAAGTAACTAAATTATATCTACAGCAGGATCATATTTTAATCAGTACGTTTATATACCATACACGATAAGATATTGGCAGCAATCACTACATTACTTAATTATATTGTTAATACATTTTTTGTCTTGTTAAATTTAAAAAGGATTTGAAGCAAACAAGAGCAAGGAGTCCTATCTAATGTAGGCCTAATTGTTTGATGTTACTGACTCAGGCTAAGAACTACTTACCATATCTGAGGTGTATTATCCCGTGGTATAATATAAATCCTAAAACAAGTATGAGAGCAACATATTTTGCGTTTTTTGCATTTATCTTCTGTATTAACTCAGCATGTCTCTCAGGTTTTCTTGAAACACTATCTGCTTCGCCCCAAAGTAGAGGTTCTGTAAGTTCAGAACCTTCATCCAGTTTAATAACCATAATCAAATAAATTTCTGAACCAGAGAGCCTAATTTAAAATAGATGCATTACAAAATTAGAGTCAACAATGTGTATGTTTGTACTACTGTAATTTCTTATTATTGACAAGTTTACAACACTGAACAGAGACCTGAAAGACCTAACCTAAACAAATGACAACATTCAATTTTACATATTGTAAATCAAAATTTGAAAAAAAAACTGCATGGCAATATTACAGCTGAGGGCTGAAGAGAGTTCAAAGAGTATTCTTTTACTTTTATACTTTTAACTAAATTCAAATACTCTTCACTTCATGTGTATATCAGTACTGTATTAAAACGTACGTACAATTTTTTTTTAATATTCAAAGCAGGATTTGTAGTTTTCTATGGTATTTAATAATGATTATTTCATCACATTTTTTTCTGACATTGCAATAGTAGTGAAGTAGTGAAGTAACAGGCTAATATTTCAGTATACTATAATATGTGAGCTATTAAACCATGCATTTGTTACAATGTATAGTTTTGATAAACTGTACTCATTAATCCATTTTATTTTATAAATTAAAACTTATAGATAACATCAAATACCCAATTATTGATTTATATCACATTTATATAAAATAATTCTTTTACAATAATAAATACCTGAGCGACTGCCTAGCTTGTCGTCTGTTGTGGATCAACGTCAACTCCATCTGTTGTATTGACAGTCAACACCTCAACACAACTGTGTGAAAACTGAAAATATGTCATTTTTTCTTAAGTTGAAATTGAAAGTTGTCCTTGTCCATAGAAACGTCATTGTATGTAGTTAGTTTCATTGTTTTACAGAATCTAAATAGAAACGATTTAAAATGTTTGACTTTGACGATGAAGACTATGTCATCGAAGAGGATAAAATGTAAGATTTTAAAATTCCAATATCAAAACTATTGTTTCAAAATGAGTTTTGTTTCCATTTGGTTTGGAATAGTTGGGTACCTTTGTCATTATTTCAAATAAATACAGTGGCCCAGAAAACTGATTGAATCTGTGTGTGATTTGATAACGAATTTCCAGTGTAGGAATTTTTCTATAGATATAGAGCTTGGATGTTGGATCATTGTAAAAGGTTGGGGAGATCACTTTGTAATAACATCTACAAGTTTGCAATTTATATAATGAGGAAGAAATTATGTAAGGTATAAAGTCTAATCTCCATTTTCTTCAACCCTAGTGGGTGTGTTGCTAGCCTGGTTAGCGTTTTGGACTGCGGTGCAAGAGGTCACAGATTCAAATCCCGGGATGCCCATTTGGGATTGGACAGCCGTCCCATGAAGCGTTATCTCTCTGACTATTACAAAATGCCTCTGACGTAGAAAGAACAAAAAAAATCGTAATCAGGGCATGTGAACTTTCAATACACACCAAGACCCACGTGGCTTAAAAAAATGTCTTACAACCTTTCAGACTTTGACCATATATTCAATAATTGTTTACTTAACCTAACCTCTTACACTCCCGCTCATCCATTTTTAAGAAAGTAATACTTTACAAGATAATTTAACAGTTATGTATAAAAAATGATAAGTTAACATAATCAAACAAATCAAGGCGCTTGGCCTAAAATTTACCGCACAATACGTGACGGACCAGGGCACGTGGCCTAAGAATTACCACGTCCCTAAAACAACACTGTCCAGGATAAGTGTATGGACAGTCCTGGCTGGAAGTAGGTCGAGTGGTGACACGAGGGAGGGGATGGATGTAACAACAAGCTGACCCTAATGGACCGTCTACAGCAGAGAGGAACGGAAAATAGTTTTTGTGCGGTAATTTTTGTGCAACACTAGGGTTAATATTTAAGGTGGATGGACCGGTATTCTCTCTGTTGGACCATTTTCTTGAATCATTTCCTTCATGATTATGTGATACGTATAGAGGAGTTCACCAGAGAGTTTCAGTTATAATGGTGGATAAAAAATAAATATATTAACTCCTTGATCCCTAAGCGTAGTAGAGAGTATTTGTTGTTACCATAAAACTCTATTAACCCATTTCATGACACCTTTAAAAATTTGGCTTAATATTGTTTTTGGTTGAAAATTTATCAATAACTACAACTTTCAGGCTAGATTTTATTTATTATTTATTTATTTTCATTATCTTATAAAAGTGATACTTTAACCTAGTAAATCACCAACAAATCCAGTGCTCTGTAAATTTAAAGATATTGTTTATCAATTAATATTAAGGAAATATAGTAATAAAACAGTATTCAAATTATCAGAGGCAATTTAAAGCAACGTACTTTAAACTTCTCACTATTATGCTTATGTGACAATGTTAACAGAAATTATATATTTCATTTTTTTACCAAGAGTTTTTTTTAATATAAAATATAATTCCTAACATTGTGTAAGGCATATATTGCCTGTTGAACCTATTAAAAGCATGAAAGCAACTGAATGTATACTCAGAAAGGTACAATCATACTTCTTAACACCAGCATCACAATAAGCTCTTTAACCAACACATGACTTTCCCTTGCGCAATGTGGATTTCACTTGAGGCCAAGCACCACTTTTGATGGGGAAGTGTGTCCTCCAAGGATGGCCGCTAGCAAATAAACCCACCGGTTTGCAGTGAGTGATATATAGATTTTTTTAATGATCAGAGTTTAAAAGGGGAGAATAATTAATTAAAAGTATCAAATCAAATTTAAATATTTTTTTTTACTTTGCACAAGTATACATAAAATAGTGTCTCATTAAACTATCATTATTAGAACATTAGGCCTACATTAAAACAATGCAATAATAATAATAATACAACAGCAGCAAAACCAAACAAAAACTATGTACAAAACTCTTCAAGTGAATATTTCTTAACCAGGAAATCCTTCAACGATCCCCTAAATTAAGAAATTTCTTGGATCTTTCTTATACTCTTTGGAATGTATTTTAAAAATTTTATACCACAATAAAAAGTGGACCTAGTTAAAAAATTCTAAATTATGTTTTGGAAATAATTTTTTGTTTTTCTGTCTTGTATTTTATGGGTGATAATCAGCATCACTTTCAAGTTTACCACTAAAATCACTCACACAACACATGACATACTCAAGGATATATAAGCTGTGAACTATAAGTAGGAAATTTTCTCTGTGAGCTATTTGGATTAGGGCATATTGAGAACAGAAACACTCCTTTCCCTCAACTTCAGGTTGTGAAATAAAACAGACTAATTAATTTGCAGATGTTCAGGAGTTTTTTTCAGAATTCAACTGTTATATTAGCAATAATATTTTTTTGTTCCAGTACTCTAGTAAAAATTAGTCCACTTATACATTAGTTTGTTTTCAAATAAAAACCTTCTCTCACATTTCACCTTGAATTGTCACTATTATTAAATTTTATTCTTCTTACTCCATGGTTTAGTCTCAAGGCAAGCCTAACCTGTTTTTTTAAGTGATATAATTGCAACGGAGCTCTGTGCAAGTTGGTGGTCTATATAAGTAAAGTATCAATCACCATCATTACCCATGCTCACACGTGACATTTACTTTTCAGTGTTATGTAGTGTGTCTGTGAACCATGTGGAATTACTACGACATTGCCAATCCTGAGTGGCAATATACACAATTGCCTCTAGAACTCGGTTGTACTATGGATACAAGCATGATTGAAGACAGGAAGTAGGTTTTTTTTTAAAAAAAAGGTGGTGGTATAATTATTTTCATTATGCATTCGAAAGGGGTACTAACCCACTAATATCCTACCTACTAATCTTGTTATACTAATGATATGAATTTATTAATCATATGAATTTTTAATGCTCGTTAAAGCATGTTGGGTTTCGGGTATGTAGCTAATTTAGAGCTGAGCAACTATAGTTAGATTGTAGCAGTAGGATTTTACTGCCACTAACTTGAAACTCTTTTCACTTTTATCATGTAACTTTTATTTTTCGCATACTAGATGAATTGATAAAGTGAAAGTAACGACTATTTTTAAATACAGCGCGGAACCGGATACTAGTTTAGCCTTTTTTTAAAATAAGGTTAGGTTTCTATTTATAAGGTTAGTTAGGTTGATGATTGATTTTTTTACTACTCAGTTCAATAATTATTTTCATGATAATGATATCATCTGTGCGTTCAAAGTGCTCAAGTTTCGACTGAACCGCCTACTGATGACAAAACGTGCCAAACAGTGAATTATGTCACTAATGAGTCAAAAACTGTCATACGAGGAGACTTAGATGTTAGTGTCAATATTGGAGGATTCTTGTAAGTAATGTGGAAAAATTTCTGGGCAAAGTTTGAACCTTTAGGTTGGTTTACATCCTGGTAAGCTACTGAGTGGTGTTCTGTTTTTTTATTACTTTAAATCCCATTAACTAAATAGTTCTTTAATAAAATTACCTTGAAGTAGAAGGCTAATGAACACCATTTGATCATACTAAGCTTACATGAAATTAGACATTATATTTCCCCAAAGCATTTGCACATCAATTGGTTCAAGTATTGTGCTTCTATCCTCGCCAAACACTAAACTTATTTATTTTGTTTTGGTTGTTTTGGAGCCTACTACATTGTCATTCCTCCTTTAGTTTTTCATCCCTTTTGTGTAAGAAAATAAGTATTTTTTGGCTTTAGTGAGTATAATAATATTTTCTATTATTTTTATAGTAGTAGTAATTATTATTTTCCCCAACTTACCATAAAAGTTCCAAACAGCATAACTTTAAATTTCACTTTTTGTGAATTTTTGGGACAAATTTTTTTATGTTACTATGATGTGCGTTTGATTTGATTTGTTACAATTTTCCAGTCTATTGATTTACTATGTCATTCATACTAATAAATAAGTAGCCTTGCAGATTGTTTCTGTGCTATAAATGAAATCCTTGGAAAGTCCATTCTTTTAAAATGTGTTTAAAGTGTTATCAGTAGAGTAATGGCTATCAAAATTATTAGTGTCTATTTTAATGTCTAACAACACTGTATCTACTGAATTTTTGAAATGTCCTGTTTAATACTATTAAAAAATATAGAGCCGACATGTTTTATGAGTAAATTTAATTTGTTAAATTTAAAAATTTTATGGCTTTTTCCAATTGAAACGATTTTCGAAACTATTTTCACTTTGTTACATTAAAACAGTAATTCAGGGTCTGTAAACAAATATTACGTGCAGTAGTTAAGTTTACTTCCACAATAAATTTTTAAGCAGGCTTAAGTGTCTTGAATCTGGCCTAATCTGCTTTCCTAGGCATTGTAATTTGAAAATCTTAAAAACCCAAATAAACTAAAATAGTAAGTGACATAAATATGATCATTTTTATTCAAGTGTACATGATACTCTTGATATTCCTAAAGAAGATTCGAAGATAGAAGAGAATGAAAATGAAAAAGAAGAAAAAGAACATAGAGAAGATGATGCGCTGCTGGATATGTAAGTTATTCAATATTCTAAGACTGTACTAATAAAATATATTTTTGTATACAAACTGTTTTGTAGTAGCCTAATTAAAAGTTACAACATTTTAATATTTTTGTTATAAATTCATTGATTTGCATCATATTAATATCTGCACAAGTGAAAAAATGGGTTCCTCTAATAGACTAACAAATCAATAGATTTTGTTTTATTTTTTAGAAAATCAATTGAGAACGAAGATTCAACATTATTTTATGGACATCAACGTATATATCGAGACACAATGTAAGTAGACAATTTTTATTCAGTTTCATTATAACTATGATCCTGCATATTTATTTCCCGTTTTCTGTAAAAATAATGTGTAGGTCTAACATATCTCCATTGAGGAAGCGGTTAAGGTTTTATTTACACTTGTGAATTTCTATGACTAGATTTTATTTTAATTTTCCATATTTGAGAACTTTAAGTACCATATCCCACTCCACTGTGCATGTTATTTATTATTTTTGAAGAACTTTTTCACCAACAATTTTTGAAGGTATTGTTTTTAAGAGTATTTTTGTGATTTTTTACAGGTGTGACACCATTACTTGCTTCGCGTGCACTTCTGTTGAGTTGGCTTCCCAAATGCAGTAGACTCGTAGGAATGTAAAGACTGTGTTGCATTGTTCACCCTTTCACCAAGTAAAACTGTATAAAGCACATTTTATTGACTCATTATCGAGATATTTCAAATCATGTTTTTGATCAGTAAACCCAGTACCAGTCACCCAGTAAACCAGGAGTATTCTCAATTTCTCTTGCAATGTCACTTAAATTTGTTCCTTTAATAGTAGAAAAGAAAAGTATACTTTTAGTGTACACTTTAGATGTTATTCAGATTTATATAAGCTTATTTCTTCACTATTTTGTGCCAAAAAGTTTTTTAAATTACAAAGTGACATTGAGAAAAGTAAGTCATTCAAGTTTCCTGATCATCGGATATTTAAAAGTATATCTTGATGTAAACGGTTTTTATAAATATTTTATAATTCCCAGTTTTTTAGACCTTTTTATAGACCATTTCATACTCGTATGTAATAAAATTTATTTACCTTTAATTGCCAATAGATCTAAAATGGTCTTAATTTTCCCGATGTATACATTTCGCTACTTAGTGTAGCATCATCACAAGGTTAAAGTCTTGAGTGTCACTTAATACAGTAAAACCTCGTTAATCTGGACCCCATTAATACGGACTTTGCTTAATCCGGACAGCCATTGGATTGCAGTTTTAATGCGCAGAACGCTGATTAGTAGCATGCAATCGTCACTGTACGTCTGCGCCCGGCGATGTGAGATGTGAGTGTGCCGAGTGCGGGCGGTCACAGCGCAAGGCGTAAGTGCCGTTACCATGGTTACTGTCAGCCAATAGTAGCTCAGTCACACGATTGTGTTTCTCCTGCTGGTGTCAGGCCGTCACTTCCTCCACAGAGGTCAATTTCACTGCACGTTTTAGTTGCGTTGTTTAGTTGTGAAATTAACACAAAAGAAAGGCAAATGAAGTTCAACTCCTTCTTCAAACCAGTTCAGTCACTTGAGGACGAACCTCAACCCTCATGTTCAAAGTAATTTTGTCTATTTTCGTTGTCTCATTTTTTGTATGGACGTAAATACCAAGTTTATATTTTTGTTCAAATGTAACTACTGTATGTACTGTTTGTACAATATGTATTTTTATATTCAGAATATACATACTATTTAAGTTTATCTGCAAAAGGTGTTTCATTATATACAAGGGGTACCCAAAAATCACTGTCTTTCTTCGTTTAGGATTATTTGTTTTAATCCGGACTTTCGTTAATCCGGACGACTAGGAGCCTCAATTAGTCCGGATTAACGAGGTTTTACTGTAATATTAAAATAATTTGTTGTTCAAATTTCATATGTTCAATATTTTCATGAATGTGGTGTAGTTGTATTTTCAATTTTGTTAATAATATTGAATTTAAATAGTCTTCTTTCTTGTTTAATAAATTGATGTTACTAAAATTCTGGATGTGTTTGTATATTTCGTAGCTTTCTTGAATTCTTATAAATTTATTGGTTATATTTTTGAAGTTGCTTTGAACACTATTTTTTTACATGCAAAGTCTTTGAATTTCAAATTATATTACAACTAATGATCATGGAAATAAAGTACAAAACATCCATAGTGTGCTACTTTATGTACTTTGAACATATTACTAGTAGTGAGATATTGATGTATTGTGAGTAGTGAGTAAATGTTAGCACATATGTTTACATACAAATGTTGATATTGTGATTGTGTGTCTAATTTGATTAGTATTTCTTACCAAATGTACTGTAGATACACAAATGAATTTGTGAACATTTTTGTTTACTTATACCCTGGTAATGTTTCTGATTTAGAATAAATCAAATAAGTGTTTTATTTCCTTACAGTTTGGTAGTTGTGTAAATATTGTGTATCAATTTTCCAATTTATACTAATTTCCTTTTGTAATACTAACGTTTCATAATAACAGATTAATAATACAAGTACACACACCATTTACCTGACTAGAGCTCTATTCACAGTAATGCCAACATTAAATAACAGTCGGTTAAATACCAGTAGTAATGTTCAATCTAACCAGGGAACTTCCTTTGTGGAATATCTCTCTTATACTGCTATAATTTACACATTTATCAGTTAGAATTGCCAGCAATTATCAGCCAGTTGGCTCGCGTTGGTGCACCTGAGATAGTGCTGTCAGTGTGGTAATGATATAATGATAAAGGTTTTATTTCATGTATAAGTTTTTACTTAGGTTTCAAAATTTTTCGATTTGTGAATTCCGTCATGAAGTATTTCACTCCTAAACCTCCTGATCCTACAGGGTATGTTTGTCACATTATTATAGATTCATCATTTTGTTAATCTGTACAAACGATGTATGCCAATTTACAATGAACCAAAACAAAAAGATGATAGTAATTAAATTTCATAAAATTCTATGTGGTATTGAACTATCATATATATTGGTTCCCTATAAACTTATAAACCAGTTTTTTTTTATTTGAGCTAAGTGCTGTCCTTTTTTGGCTCCACAATTAATAGAACCCCTCATTTCTAGCCACCTTAAGGCTAAACACTACTATAATAATGATTTGGCCTTATCAACCAACCTAATGTGGAAGCCAAAATTTAAACCCAATAAATTATAATTTCTATTCAAAATAATAGCTAGGTGTTTACATAACAAAATATTCCGAGCATAAAGAAATTTATAAAAAAAAGAATTTAAAAGATAACCAATCTTGCTGCCAGTCAAACTGTATGTTCAATTAATTATAAATATTGCTTATTTATTTACTTCTATTGAGATTTTGTTCCATTTTCACTAAGTTATTTATTACAGTGGAACCCCTCTAATCTGAATCCGGGAAATCTGAAATCCCATCAAATGTGACCCATCGAACATGTTCTCAGGAAAGCAAAAAAATTAAATAGCTTTAAAAGGTTTTACACACAAAATACAACAGGATTGAACAAAAACAAGTTTTTCACTTAAAGTCTGTTATCTTTAACTGTCAAAGTGATGAGAATCTTCATGCAGACGCCATTCCAAGCCAGTATAAACATCACGTTCGGTTGTTAGTGATAAGATCTAATCAGCAGGTAACCACTCACTAGACAGGTGTGGGGGTAGGGGAGAGTGATTTATTTTTAGAACAAGCTCGCCTAGCAACAATGACATGTTACAGGATGTACATCCACCCGCAAAGGTCACTGAGTTACCCTGCCTTTGTAACCCAATCGCCATGTCTCCCGTCACTTACCGCGAATACAGTGACGAAATAACTTCATAATATTATTCCCCGGAAGTCCGAACACCCCTAAATCCGAACAGGCTTCAGCCCCAATTAGTTCGGATTTGAAGGGTTCCACTGTAGTTTTAACTCTGTAACCACTGCACGCTTATTCTGTGTTTAACGGAAAACTCATATATATGAACTTTTCAACATATAATTTTGTATACCTGTAACATAGTAGGTCACATAAGTGACCTACTATGTTAACTAACTGAATTAAGACTGTAGAGGGTAAATCACAATTGAAACAGGGAATTTTTTTTACAATTGAAACAAGTGTTTATGCCAGGAATTACATTTTGATCCTGACTTCAAAGACTCGGTCGGATAAATCAGGAACTTGTACCGCCTTTTATTTGGTGTACAATTTTATAAAATAGAATTTAAAAGTCTTTGAAGGAGTTTAAATAAAATATAATTTTATTCCTTGCAGTTAATTCATCTTCTTTATTGAAAATAAATATTTTACTTATTATGCTCAAACATTCTTGACTATTTCCAAAATCTAACATTAATACCCTGTAACAAATAATATTATTTTAATTTCATTTACTCAGTTATAAATTGAATTTTATTACATTTACTTTATAAAGGCTTCAAAATTATTAATTAACAGTATTTCAACTACTTTCAAATTAATTAGCAAGGCAAGATTTTCATTTTAATAGCTATTTAATAATTAATTTTGATAAAAATTGTTTCTATTGTAAATATTTAAAGAACTAACACAAAATTTATATAAGGTACTCACCCAAATTTGGGGTATAAGAAAAACTAAACTAAAGATCAGTGGAGACAACTTTTATGTTGGAAGGCTAAATGAGCAAGAAGGCCGAATCGAAGTTAGGGCTGCTTTTATAACCTCGGTTCGAGGATCTAGAAGAATCTACGAAACTCGAACGCTGATTGGTCGATCTAATTGGTCTAACTTGCCTTGCTAGTACATGTTTAAACGTTACACGTGCTGGTATTGTACCTCACATCTATACGGTACAAACTGATCATATTGAGTCTGGTTATGAGATTTGTACTGTTATTAATACATTGTTAACCGTCAGTGTGAATGTATTAACTTTGAAGGGCCAATGGATGTATGCATGTACCTAACCGTAACCACACTAACCGCATGTTATAGGGGCATGACCATCACCTCTGGAGTTGTAACCATAACCAAGGACCAAGGCAACCTTATCGGCATCAGTATCGGAGGGGGTGCACCACTCTGCCCCTGTCTATACATTGTACAGGTATATAACGGATGTCACCATATGAGCAATGACACCTAAGCTCCAGCTAATTAAATAATTATAAATGCATTATGAAATATTTTAAATTAAAAAATAGAGCTTATACTTTTTATAAATCTGTTAATTTTATAGATTTCTTCATATTAAGATACACAGATCTGTTGAATTAAAAGTCTATACAGTTTTGTCTCGAAAATTGTACGATATGACTAATTTTAATCTTGGAATGGAAACAAGATATAAAGCTACAGTATTTGCTCTTACATCTCATCATTACATTTCATCGTTAAACTGTAGGTCCCTTAGATATGCCATTGACTGTTGGTCTATTAACAGTTCTGTCCAAGGAACATGTCAACCTTAGCCAGTAAAAAGTCTAAAACATCGCGCCACAATCATCCTACACTCATTTCTCATCCATACTTGGCTTAAAATACCTACCTGAGTAGTTTGCCATTTCAGTTAAAAGAACAAAGTACATTACATTGTTACATTTACTAAACCCCTGAACAATCATCAAACTCAACTCAGTTAAAACCCTGGGATTTAAAATAATTTTCTTGAATAGCTGTCACTTAGTTTTATGAAACAAATGTGTTTTTGCAAATATTATTGCATTTCTTACAAAATATTTGTACAGTAACATGCCCTAAAATGTTGAATAAATAGTCAGGCTATACTATTAATCCTTATTGAAACAGCTTTGATAAATCATTCATTGAACAAAAGTCACAATCTACCATGATTAGTGCAATGAAAAATTATTACGATTTCATTCATCGAGATTTATTTTTTTAGAATGTTTAAACAGGTAAGTTTTTTATATGACTCATTTTTCTTGAATAAACAGGACCAGTTCAAAGGTGTTTATTTAGAAAAAGCCAATGTATTTTATTGTGCTTAAATTTAACCTTATTACACCTGTAGCCATCACCACAAGTAACTGGTTTGAACGTGCAGGTGTTTGATAACACGCCGGCCGCCAAGGAAGGTACACTGCAGAGCGGGGATGAACTGGTTGGAGTCAACGGCCAGTCAGTCAAGGGCAAGACCAAGGTCGAGGTGGCTAAGATGATTCAGGCGTGTAAGGTGAGTTTGACCCTGGACGAGATCTTTACTTATTTTTCAATCATAGGCCATCATCGGGTGTAGCAAAATCAAGTGTTTTATTTTGTGTATCAAAAGTGTATCTTGTACCTTAGTTACCCCTGTGTTTGTATGGGGGCACAGCACTCAACTAGAATGAACATCACTATGATGTGCTTAAATTGTTCAGTGCCGGCCGTGCGGATCTTTGTGGTGCGGACTAAACAGGAACGCTGCACGTTTGATTATGACCTCTTGTTGCATAGCAAGTAATGCTGTCAGTATGAGCCCAGCTCATGCCAGAGAAGGACCATTGATGATCAGTGTGGCGAGAAGTGTCTTATCTTACAACGTGGCAGTGTCAGTTTTCGGTTCACTCGCTCTAATTGTTTTCACCCAGGTTTAATTGTGGGTGTATTTTTCCTTCAAATACAACCCCTTAGGTTATACATTATATGCTTTTCAATTATTACAAAATTAATCCTATGATATAAATAAACTATTAGTCTGTTCCTTTTTGAGGTTATGTACTGAGTGCGTTTGGCGCCAAATTGCAACCACTGTTTCACGTGTCCGTAGGAGTGGTTTTAGTCGTTCTTTGTCCTTTTTCTTCATTCTTCTGTGACATATTTTTTCTTGATGCTATTAAAATGGCTTTAATGACAAGAAATTACACTTTCAATGACTCTGATGATGACTTTAAATCATACCTCCGAGAGGACAATATCGACCGCTCAACAATGTCGACAATTTTGTTGAATCCAATGCATTTTAATCAAAGGGAACAGTGTTTTCATACTTCCTGCTTCATATGGTAGCAATTTCACTATTAATATTTTTCAGCTCTGCAGAAAGTATTATAATTTTTTTCAGCAGTGAACGGGTTAACACTGGTGTTCATCCGTGGGTTGGATAGGCGTGCCGTGGTTCTATCTCCCACCTGGATAACCAAAACTGCTTATGTCTACCTTTTTAATCTGTTATGAGGTCAGCTTTGGTTATACCAATTGGAGTACATGTAATGACTACAGTTTGTCCAAAGGGAATTTTAAAAACAATTTTTTTAGGTGACAATTTTCTTTTACTAAAAACAGTTTTTCTGGAATAGTTTAAGCACGCTTTTGTTGATAATCTATATTTCAAAAACCTGTAGCCACTGTTGTTAAACATGGAAAAAATTCCATAAACAGTTTTTTTTATGTTTTACCACCTCAATGATAGATGAAATGTTTACTAGAGACGTTCTAAACCTGAATATTTAACCTGTGGATGGTCGAGGGGTGAGCGCAGCTCTCACTTTTCATTTTAAGTTTGTAATATATCGACCTGAAACTCAAAATACTTGTTGTTTGGTGTGTCAGTAGTGGAAGGGATACGTTGAGAGAGGTTAAGTGACCTTCAGCCATTCTCGCACCTTTGTTTCATGATGAGTTACAGTTCAGTAAGCACAACTAAAAGACCTTTTATTTAGTAATAAACTATACCTTTTGTACATTTAATATTTTGTTGCTGTAATAGTTCAAGTGTTATAAAAATGTCTTTTTAATAGCATCCAGTGTCTTAAATAAATAATTAAAAATAGTTCAATTAATTTAAACAAGCTTATAG
This sequence comes from Nephotettix cincticeps, assembly GCA_023375725.1. Taxonomy (NCBI): domain Eukaryota; kingdom Metazoa; phylum Arthropoda; class Insecta; order Hemiptera; family Cicadellidae; genus Nephotettix; species Nephotettix cincticeps. Next base: position 33,627,632 of record CM041787.1, on the reverse strand, counting down.
TTTAGAGTTTTTAATTTTTTTACTGTGAAATTAGCTATTTTTAGTTTTGTTTACAATATAAGGTTAGAAAAATAGTTAAACAAAAGTGGTATGATATAATTTGTTCGAAATTCATGAAATATAAATCATTAACAAGACGTTTAAAAAGATAAACCTGGTGCCAGGAATTATACGTTTACCCCTCAACCATCTGTGTAACACATGTTACCTCGACCAAAAAATATGATTTGTGGTTAACATGGCCACAAATCATCTGTATTATTTATCTGTAGTTATCAGTTCAAACCAATTGACACATTTTACGTCACATCAGGGCGAAGTTCAGATCAAATACAACAAGCTGCACGCTGACCCTCAGCAAGGCAAGAGTTTGGACATCATATTGAAGAAGGAGAAACACCGGTTGGTAGAGAAGATGAGCTCGTCAACAGCTGATGCACTCGGGCTGTCACGTGCGATACTGTGCAACGACGTTCTCGTCAAGAAACTAGAGACACTCGAGGCTACAGAGGTTATGTATCGATCACTCATAGAACACACCAGCAAGCTGTTAAACGCGTTCTTTCTTGTTCTGAAGCAGTATAAAGGTTAGTAAATATGGTAATGTGTTAAAGTTGGAAGAATTTTAAATGTGAATGTTCTAGAATAACATTAAATATAATATATTGTATTGAACTGTGTTATAGAAAGTCGTCTTAATTGTCTATATTAGTACAGAATAAGAATTTAAGTACGCCAATACAAAGTTTGGAGAGTTTTTTTGTTTGGTGTCCGGTTGCACTTCCTACCTTGTCTTGGTTCTACCTTTTCTCTCTTTGGGTAATACGCTTGTTCACTAATTCTGGCTCCTATTTTAAAAGATTAGTAGTTCTTTGTCTACCTGAATGACCACTGTCCTACGTATTTGTTATATTTTAGACTGTCATTGAGATAGCATTTTAAGGCTTCCTGGCTTAGGTAAAGGCCTTGTTGAGTAAATAATTTGATAAAAGAGTGAGTCATTTGACTATTTGTTTGTAATATGAGACTGGTATGGTGGTACCATCCTTTAATCCAGCTACTTGGAGGTCACGAATTGTGGATAGTTGTGAGCGATGGTCTGTGGTGTGTAGTTCTCTTGTGTAGATTAACGTCCACACTATTGAATACTAAGTTAATCTGCAAAGACCACCCTTATAGACCAGTTCGTAATTCAGAGGCAGTGGTTCGGATTCCATGTTAAACTATAGGTCCCTTATATAGGCCATTGACTGTTGGGCTATTAACCCATTGGCTACGATAGATGGGCACTGCCCGTCACGGTATCGCCAGCGCGTAACTACGAATGACGGGCCGATTCTGTCATCTACGTAACTATTGATTTATTCTTGTATTTAGTGGTATTTGACTGTTGTATTACGGTATTTGACTCTTGATTTTTATATTCAAAATATTGCATTGCTATATATTGACTCTCAATTGTTTTTATATCGTTCTTTCGAGTTTACGGTTTGTTTACATCTCCGTGCAGAATGCATTTTGGCAACAATGGTCATTTCACAGCAATACATTCTTTGTTTCTGAAGATTGTTCTGATTTTGTTAGACAGATTTTATAAATGAAAGTGATAATTTGGAAAGTAAAGATAGGGATGAGTTGAGTGTCTCCAGCGGTCAAAGTGACGTAGATTAATCTAAAATTAGGCCTAACCTTCAACAGTCAAACTGAGCATCGAGTGATAACAGTAACGGAAAAAAAGGTTTTTAGACCTATACAGTGTAAATATACAGTGAACAAATTTAAATATGTAAAGTACCAAATTAGAAAACATTCAGCTATATGAGGAGTAAATATTCATTTTATGTGTGTTTATTGTGTGTTTAATGTGTGCCAATGGGCTTATTAACAATCTAATTGATTCAACAGTGATTGATTGTGTAGGGAACATGTCAGCCTTAGTCAGTAATAAGACTACAAGATTGCATCACAATCATCCTACACTCGTTTCTCATTCATACTTGTTCTAAAATACCTACCTTGGTACAGTCGCCATTTCAATAATCTAATCTAATATTTATTGATTTGTGAGGGATCACTGTACATTCATAGGAACTAGGAAAAGTATCTAATTCCTACTTAAACTACATCCCTTCTTTCCTGTGACTTACCATTTCCACCAATGTCATCCGGAATTACTAGTCTTCAAATAATGTTTCATTTGATCGTAGCGTTCGGAGAAGTGTTCTGTGGCATCGGAGTACGAGAGCCGCAGCGGCGAGCGAGTGAGGTGTTTGGCCAGTTCGGTAACTACCACCGCCAGATGGCCAACCTGGGTGTTCAGGCACTGGAGTCAATAAAGCCGATACTGGCGGACCTGGACACGCATCTGACCAAGGCTATCCCCGACACCAAGCAGACCATCCGCAAGTACGCCGACACAAAGTTCGAGTACCTCTCCTACTGCTTAAAGGTTGGTGACAGTTGAGTTCAAAGAGAGATTTTCAGTATGCAATCGACGATTATTTTTATTCCTCCGCACCTTTATGATGGGATAATCACAATTCATAATTTTGGAATTTGAGTTTTAAGTGGTAATATTTGTTTTGGGGTCTTCATGGAGTATAATGCTTAGGGTTCCAATAATATGACATCACTTGTATACAGATTTCAGTCAGTAAATATTCCAAAAAAAGTCACCATATTGGTTTTTTAAGTGCATAGAAGCTAAAGTAACATAACCATGTACTCTATCGGTTGTTTCGCGAACTACAGTTGTTGTTGGTTGTAAATGTGGCGAAATGATTGATTGCATCTAAAGACGTTGGCCGCGTTGTGCAACCCTACTGTGCTGCATCTAAAGGGCTAGCTGCCCAGTTAGGGTTAAGAATGTTCTGGTACTAGACCATTACTAATCATGGATCTGGTTTTGATGCAGGTGAAAGAGATGGATGACGAGGAGTACAGCTACTCAGCCTTGCAAGAGCCTCTGTACAGGGTGGAGACAGGCAATTACCAGTACAGGCTCATCCTGCGGTGTAGGCAGGATGCACGTGCCAGGTAGCCAACCGAACAGTTATATAGGAAATTTATTTAAATACAGTAGAACCCCTCTAATCCGTCACCTTTGGTATGGGATTAGAGACTAAAGCCCACCTACTCAGAGATTTACTTATGGTTAAGCAGTAATACATATGTATAACAATATACATACGAAAAAAGTGTGACTCACTTGCTTCTGGATCTCATCTTGACTTCGAGATCTATCACCTGCTGGCATATGTCGTTTATAATTGTAAATGTATTTATGGACTAGAAGATGGAGCTAAAGCTCTGAAATGTGCATTGTCCTAAAAAAAGGTGAACAGAACTGACCAGATGTTATAACGTATATTAAGATAATTAACACTTTGAAAAACAGTCCAGGAGGCATAATAATGAATGGAAAAAATGTAAGATACCAAAGATTACATCATAGACATGTCATTGCTTAGAAAACTGCTTTATAATGGATTGTCGAACGATCTAATTAAGTTTTTCTCATCCTACATCATCAATAGAAGGCAGTATGTTTTCTATAATGGAAAACTCTTCCATCTCTGACGTTCAGCCTAGGGTACCTCAGGGTTCAAATCGTGATCTTGTAGTCTTGTTACTGACTAAGACTGACATATTCCTTAGACAGGAATGTTAATTAATAGCCCAAAAGCCGATGGCAACTAAGGGACCTACAGTTTAACGTGGAATCCGAACCACGGCCTCTGAATTACAAATTGGTCTAATTATGAGGATGGTCTTTGGGGATTAACGTAGTATTCAATAGTGCGGACGTTAATCCACACAAGAGAACACTACACCCACCGACCATCGCTCACAACTATCCACAATTCGTGACCTCCAAGTAGCTGGATTACAGGATGACACCACCATCCCTGTCTTGCATACTCTAGCAATGTATCACAAGCTGGCTCGCCTACTTTCCAGATGATGGGCCAATATAATATTATTGTTTCTAGAGTTAGTTGACGAAATAGATATTTTTTAACTCGTTCATTTAATAAACAAAACTTTTTATTGAAGATATAAAATACCAGAATTCATAAAAATATTTTATATTTATCTTTAGTATCCATTGTTGTTAACGTTTTTTTTTATTCTATATTTATTGGTTGATTTCTTATTTATAGTTATCATCGTTGTCATGCGTCATTTATTGTTATCATTGTTGTTCATGCGTTATTTATTGTTAATTTGTATTGTTAAAAATGTATTTATTGTTCTTTTTGTTTTCACTAAAGGTAAGAAACAAAAGTGATGATAAAGACAGATTCATTTAATTTAATTTATTTAAGATTGAAGAACTGCTTCATTGTTATTAGGCTAAAACCTGTTGTGAAGCATCTAAATAAATTTAAGTGCAGACATTTGACTATTTTGTTTTAGGTTTGCCAAACTACGTTCCGATGTTTCTGTTAAGTTGGAGATGCTGGACAACAAGCATGTTCAAGACGTGGTGGCACAACTGCACAAACTGGTATCCTCTTTGAGCCGGTTTCATCAGGAAACGCTAAATGTGTTTCCGGAAGCAATGTTTCCGATTGAGATGGATCTCAGTCGCACGGCTTTCCACTACAAATCTACCACACCTGTTGTACCGGTAATTTTTAAGTTATGATGCCTGCGTGGTTGCAACACTATATTTTGATTTTTACTTCAACTAGTTGTGGTTAAGAGTTGGCCAAAAATTTTGTGTAGTTAAAACTCCTGGGTTATTACTTGATAAAAGTCTCACTTCTGTGGATAATGTAACCAACCCTTCCATGAGAAGACTTGAAAGGTCTACATTGTTTCAGAAGTCTCCTGCCGGAGGACGCATAAAACACAGCTTGTGCAGCAATGGAATCAGTATTTCATTGCTGCTTTCTGTTTATGGCAACAGCAATATATAAAAATGCAAATATTTGGTTTTTTAATGAATAATATGTAAAAACACTCTTAAAACGCCATTTCGAGGCACAAAGCTTTCCTAAACCGCTTTTGAATTGACTGATTTGGATGGATTTCAAACTTATCCGAATAGATGTAAGGTTACACATTTCTGCTAAATTTTGTCTTGATTGGACTATTTTTACAAGAGTTATCATGTTATATTTTCCATATAATTTATTAAAAAATTAAATATATAATAGCACCGTTGAAATCATCTAAAAAAAACAAACAGTTTAGTAATTTGAATCTTAGCTATATGTCAATCAATTATTGAGCTATAGAAACTGGTAACTCTGTATGTTGTCTTTCAGAGTTCAAATGTTAATTTTAAGGGGAAAAGCTTAAAATTTATGTATTTATCATATTATTTCAAATATATTGTGATAAAACTAAAGTACATAGATTCATATAGGTAAAATCTAATATGTGGAGGAAAATTTTTGTTACTTGTAGCAGCAAACCTGCTAACACATTCCTCATGTTACTTATTCTTATAGAGTAAATTTACATAAATCTCTATATATAAAATTGAATGTATGCCTGTCTGTATGTATGTCCTTTATGCGTTGCCAAACTACTCATCCGATCGCCATGAAATTTAGGAAGTTGCTCTACATGTGTCCAGGAAGGTTTTAGTGAAAAAATATTTTCGAAAACCCCTAAAGTTTCCATTTTATGACGTTTTAAATTTCTAATGTTAACCTTATGGAGAGTAAGTTTGTTTACAAAATGTCTACAATGAAAACATTTGATTTCTTAGCTACAGCTGATTGGTTTACTTTCCATTAGCTTTACTATCCAATGCCATCTGAATCATTCATTAATGTTAAACTATGAAGTAAATGTGTACTGTAAAAAATGAACAGCTTTATGTATTTATAAAAAACAGCATGAACAGCACGTTAATAGTTTACGGTTTTGGGGGATTATGTATTTATATTTTTATTTTCTGTCTGATTAAAGTCACGTGTTTATATGATAATTACAATGTTTATAATATTACGTTATACGTTATAATAATCAGCTGTTGTATATCTTTCCTATAAAAGCCGTATTACAGTTAGGTTTCGTTTGGGTTTGGATTGGATTTGAAAATTGTGAATTAATCCACTCAGATTTATTTGTTTTATGGGAATGTTATTAATATGTTTTATCATTTCAGTATTGTTATTCACTATGCAGCGACCCAGAATATATAACCTTCCACAATGAAGCCGTATTGCTATTCGACTTCAGAACATGGCCAAACTTAAAGTTAACATGTGTTTACTGTGAGGCGTTACGAAGTTCGCCGGGTCAGCTAGTTCATTATAATTTAAAATTTTCTGACATACCGTGCTAAATTCAATTATTTTGTTTCTTGTGACAGCAAACCTACATATTATTTCTATGTTATTCTTAAGGAGAATTATTATTGAACTGCCTTATTTAACCTAAGATTACTTATTGCCCTGGCTCCACAAATCTCAATTGATTCTTAACCTCATAGACCAGCCTCTTCCACTCTCTTCTGTCCTTCGCCAAGTTGAAAATTCACTTAGTATGCACAATGCAGGTCTACCGCTATTGTGTCCATCCTAGTGTTTTGGTATCAACTTCTGATTGATTTGATTAAATTTTTGGGCTTTCCTACTTTAACAGATGGAATTTAGATTATAGTTACTGTCATAGGTCAATGCTTATCAGCATTGACCTATAACAATTTTGCAACTATATGATGTTATATAAAGTGAATTTACAGTATGAAGATGAGGATGATGATATCCTGACCGGGGAAGAGGCGGTGGAGGAAGGTTCACCCCAGAATGGGGTTGTTGACTTGTTGGAAGGGGTGGAACAGCTGAAGCTCGACCTATCTCAACCACCTCCAGAGCAGAACATCAGCTCAGACTTTGACCTCTTCAAAGACCTTCAAATTAACAACACTGATCAGCTGATTCCAGGGCTAGATCTGTCTCCTCTTTCCCCCTCTGATAATGACAACCTTATCGGTATTAATTGAGATCTGTTTTAAATAAAGCATTTATTTTCTACTATTTTTTTGCTTTTAAAATGTTTCTATATTCTAATGGAGTTTTGTGTGTGAATTATATATTGTTGTTTAAAAGCTGTAATTGTTTCTTTTTAATACCTTTTCCATTTACTGTAGGCTAGGGTTCCTCAACCTGGGGGTCGCGGAAGACCCGAAAATAAAAAATTAAATACCGAATTTCGACCCGTTTTATCAAAACAGGCTTAGATACTTATTTTTATCCTTCATTATAGAAGCAGTAAACTATTGAGCAATAATTAATTGTAGATATAAATTATTTTAGGGAGGAAGGGGGTCGCCAACCTGTTTAAAATCTAAAAAAAGGTAAAAAGGGGCCGAGGGCTCAAAAAGGTTGAGAAAAAGGCTTGTAAGGCTTGTAACCTGTAGGCATTTTCATTTTGATGCTAATCTTAACCTTTATTGAGCGCTGGCCACTACACATGGCTGAACTTATTACCTGAAAGATAAAAAAATAATTTTGAAATTTTAATGGTTTTATATTTATTAGCCAACGAGCTATTGAGCATAAAAGATTACCAAAAGTGCAGTAAAAATCCCACTTTAAAAAACTATTTTTTAGATTTATTTAAAAAATTACTTAAATTAAATGGTTGGAATTTTGTGTACTACATTGTTTCTAAACATACACCATTTAAAACCTTAAAAACATAAGTCATGTAAAACCTTAAAAAGTTTATCTTATATTAAAATAATTACGCTGAAGAGAAAAGTAAGGCCAGCTCTTGAAGCGTTAAGACAACCAGACCATCTTCAAGAAGGAAGTAGGTCGATAATCTTTTTAGCCGGATAATATAAGTTTATACTAATTGTAAAATTATATACTCAATCAGGATATTAACAGGAACAACTTACAGTGACACAAAAATTTATTTTAGATTCCAATACAAATCATTAGTTAATTAAAATTGGCACTAAAAATTATATTCATAATAATAAGACAGGTTATTTAATCAAACGTAACAAAAAACATCTCAAATAGAAATAATGAACAGGGAAATTCAATACTACCAACAATAAATAAATATAACAAAATCAACAAAATATAAATTCTGTAAATGTATAATAATTAAAATACAGCTAAAAAACAACAAACCTAAAAACAGTTAGTACTTAAGACTGTGCGAATGTTAAATCTATAACAAAATGCTGCACAGTTTTAAATATAATATCATTAAGATTACATGTCACTAAAAGTAATGTTTTTTAATCGTGCTAATAAATTGCAAAATAAATTAATAAATATTTTGCACTATACTGTACTCTGTGTGAGACTTCAAATTATATCCTAAAGACGTCTAGAGTAACTTGGTAATGCCCTTTAACGTAATTCTGTCCATCATGAACTGACATTGGAGTACTGACGTTAAAATACTAAATTCTATTCCAGGTTTAAGCTAACTAAGGAAGATAAAAGTTACACAACAGTAATTACTGATGAATGAAACCTGTTAGCCAACTGGAGTAAGTATAAATAGTTAAAAGGTACTTTATTCAACATACCTCTAAAATACTTTCATAAGATTCTAAAATTGGAAAAATCTTTCGATGAACCTATTCAGAAATCTTCTGATATTTATAAGATGTATACTTAGGACATCATTAGATTAAAATCGTCATTTGACTAAAGTCCATTTTTTAAATGTAAACTTACTAAAAATAACAACTGTTTAATCAATTGGCAAAGGGTCCATTCTGTCTTTAGACACTCACACATATTTTACTTCATATAAAATATAGAAAACTTACTAGTTCTATAATTGCTTCCGTTCGGTGGATATTGTGTGGCTTATTCCTGTTGAATCAGTCTTATCACAGTTAATTCCCATAAATCAGCAAACATCATTGAACAAATTAACTTTGACGCAACGTAAAAACCTAACACTTTATATTTAACTATACTAAAACTTTGTTATAATACAGTATAACTATGTTCATCACAGATTAAAATTTGAATAAAGTGTCGGGAAAACAAAAGGTGTGAACAGCACACGTGATATTCAAACTCCACTTATTAAAATACCTATTCTACTATCAAACACTAACACCTGTACACAAAACTAAACTTAAATATCATACAGAGAGAATGTATGATTGAAAAATATGGCATGCAGATTTGATGGGGTTTATGTGGATTTGGTGATGCAGCTTCAAGTAATAAAAACACAGTAAAAATGTAAAGAATAGTTGACAGAAAAGTCTAAGGATATAAAGGAGAATTATTTTCAGATATGTGGTCCCCAAGTCAGACAAAAAAATAGTTTTAGATAAAGCAAGGTAAAGCGACCAACAATTTAAGTAAAAAGTAATTGTTTCTTTTACCACCATTAAATTTACTGACTCATAAATGTATCTCAAGTGTCGTTATATTTCAGAAAAATCAAACCATTTTTTTAATTAACTAACGAATCTCCACATACTTCACTCATCGAACAGGATTCTGTGATGCTAAGTCAGCTAATACTTAGCAAATGAATAAAAAACATGCTTACAAACATCACTCGAAATAAAAACAAACTAATAAATATGCATTCAACAATTTGTGTTCAAATTCGTACTAAAAAATTCAATATAAACACGTCGATAAAGCTAAATAATTTGGTAGGTGGATCACTACAGACCTAGGCGCTTAGCATATGAGATTCTAACTCATACAGATATGTACTTCATACAAACAGATCTAAAAAAACATTTAAGTAAAGGGAAAACAGCAAAGAGAGTTAGGCCTAATGCTGCATCACTGCCGCTACTGCCCTCTCAGGACAAGTTAGGCCACAACGGATGTGGTAGGTGTGACTAGAGTTGTGATTGGCTACGTGGCAGATCAGTCCTTCCGAGTCATGCTCTCGCACAGCTCTTCCAGACCAACGCTTTTCCTGAAAACCATCATAAATTCAGAACAGTTACATGGTAACTTTACTTTAAAGAATTTAACTGCTGGATAAAATATGAAATTTAAATGGCATAGAAGCACTGTTTGTAAATGCTACTTACACCACTATTATAGAATTAAGATTCTATATTCTTGTCTGGAAAGAATCATAAAATTTAAAGACTATAATTTAGATTTTTATCACTCACATTTACCATCACGATTTTAAGTAAAACGAAGTTTCATAACATTTCGGGATCTGGAATCTGATCCTGTACTCAGATGAGCTAGTACCTATAACATATTATGATTAATACATAATCTGGAATAACTAATCGTATTATGTTTCAGGTAGTTCGCCTGAGGACGGGATCAGATTCCAGAACCCAAAACGTCATTAACTTTTTCCTACTTAAAATCGTGAAGGAAAGTGTCTATTTTTTTAACAAAGACAATTTTTTTAAATCTTCCATTCCAGGCAGTGATAAAACTAATAATTAAAAAAACAAAAGAATGAATAAAGCATAAAACACCATAATTTAAAAGAAAGCTGACAAAATATTTAATCTCAAACATGTTCTACAGTGTTGATGAATTCATGGATCATACTCATGGACAAATTTTAATAAATAAGATATTTTTAACCACTTAATGTTTTATATTTTTATAAATTTAATTTGGTGTGAAAAGATTAAACCAGGTTAAGATATCTGTAAACATCTTGCTAATAACATATATCTTTTATGGCAAAAAAAATATTAAGATTATCTTTAGTCATGCAACTCTGTAAGGAAATACAGTAAAACCTCGTTAATCCGGACCCCATTAATACGGACTTCGCTTAATCCGGACAGCCATTGGATCGCAGTTTTAATGCACAGAACGCTGAAGAGTAGCATACGATCGTCACTGTACGACTGCGCCCGGCGATGTGAGTGTGCGTGTGCCGAGCGCGGGCGGTCACAGCGCAAGGCGTACGTGCCGTTACCATGGTTACTGTCAGCCAATAGTATTTTTTGTTGTCTCATTTTTTGTATGGACGTTAATACCAAGTGTATATTTTTGTTCAAATGTAACTACTGTTTGTACAATATGTATTTTTATATTCAGAATATATATACTATTTAAGTTTATCTGCAAAAGGTGATTTTAGGGGTACCCAAAAATCACTGTCTTTCTTCGTTTAGGATTATTTGTTTTGATCCGGACTTTCGTTAATCCGGACGACTTGGAGCCCCAATTAGTCCGGATTAACGAGGTTTTACTGTAATTACAATTACACGGACATAAAAATATGCTATATCAGTAGAACCTCTCTATAACAAACCTAAATGTAGCGAATTACCAAGTATAATATACTATTTTTCAATCCCCTTGAAAATGTCACATAACTCAATAGAAAATTTACCCCTATGTAGCAAACAAAATACTTAAATAACCCTCTATTGACGAATATTCAGTATGTTTGTTAGTAATTTTCTTACCCTATATAACGAATATCCAAATTAAGAAACCCCTACATAACCTCTATATAACGCATTCCGACAGTCCAGACCCCTGTAATACAATATTTTATTCTTATCTTGATCATCACTCGAGTAAGTCTAGACTTGGAAAGTTTTCATTTCCCTTCCTTCCGCCTCCCACCCGTAATATTTGCAGAAGATCTATCACATATCTATGTATTACATTCCTGTGTATATCTGTCATAATGTTAAAACTGTAGAACATATTGTAGCAGTTTTTCGTGTGTGATTGACAAGTTGGTGTGTTTTTTAGCAAATTTCCCATAGGGAAGAAGATATGTTTTTTGTGTTGGTGCGTCATGGCGGAGAAAAGTAGTAGAAGGCTCTTAGTGTTGAATACAAACATACGTATAAACGCACAATAATACTGTGTACATATTTACTATAAATACTATATTCTACAAATAAATATTGTTAACAAATCTGTATCAGTAAAACATATACCAAACATGACATATGCCTAAATATCTAATTTAAATAGGGGTTAGATACATTCAATATACTTTATTTGGAGGTTTTAACTAACCTCTAATATTACGAATTTTGGCAGAATTGAACCTCAATTTAACGAACCTCATTAAAAAAATGCCCCTATACAACAAATATATTTTTAGTCCCTTTAAATTAGTTAAATCAAGGTTCCGCCATATAGAGTTTTATACAAGAAGTATTCTATTAGAACAATTTTAATTAGTGAAATAAAAACCCTTAATAACCACAATTGTTATAGATGTAAAATTAAGTGAATGAAATCACTATATAGTATGAAAAATTAAACTTGTTTCAAAAATTTTATTTTAAATCTATTCAAACATAATGCTGACATTAAGTAAATTATATCCAATAATTAAGAAATACTAACCTGTGCTTGTCTTCGTTCTTCCAACTGCTGACAGCAATATGGGGTGGGGGTAAAAACGAACGTAGCGACTGAACAAGCTGGATTGTGTCCATAAGCGCTGAAAACAATTCAGTTATTCATGTGAAGTAATCAAACATTAACATATCACGTGTCAATTTATGAGAACTTAAGCAAATGGATTTTTTTTTAATATTGATATTATGAAACTAAAGCTAATTAGAATAATTAAAATAATTGGGTAATGATTTGATATACTTTAGAACCTCTCAAATTCGATTCCCAAAAACTCAACATTTTGTAAAACTCAACAGGGCTGGTGAATTAATTTTTTTTTACACAGCCCATAAGCTGAATCAATACATAGGCCGCCCAGAGACTAAGGCTAGGTTTTGGGTTTTCCAAAGTCGTTCAACGCACCCTTTACCTGCCTAGCTGGGCTATTGTTTGTACAAGTTCGGGATTTCTTGTAGCCCACTTTTCTTATTGTGAGGCCGTGCGTTGACCTGGGATTCCTGGGCAGGTTATAAACTACCCTCACATCATTGTCGTCACTAGGCATTCAGCTTAGTATACATGTATAATTGTATATAATAAATCAATACATGCACCATTTTAACACGTTTGCTGCGTGCGGCAACGATCGCTGCCGTCATTCCATTGTTGCTTAGTATGTCAGTGAGCTGCTAGCACTTCTCCGGTGCCTGTGTTTATTATTGCGCTTGTGGCGAGGTTCATTTCTTTCATTTTTGGCGGTGTCAGTTTTTGATTCACATGTTTCTATGAAAATATATGTTTACATAAACATTGTGTATGGTATTTCTTCACTGTTTCCAATTTTTTTTGTAAAATGATGAGTAAAAACCTACAAAAAATTTAGCATAGGCCTATTACACTCTCTATTGCATGAATTTTAGCAGTTAACGTGTTTTATAAGCCTAAATAAGCCAGTTCCCTAAAACTCAACAACCTTTAAGTCCACATTGTGTCGAGTTTGAGAGGTTCTATTGTATCTGAAGTAGTAGTAGGCTGTCCCTACGGAAAAAAGTAAATAATGTGTCAATAACTCATTGATTATGGAAGAAAATGTATGTTGTAATGCTAAAGGTAAATAAAGTAAAGTAAGTAAAGTAAACTAAAGTATATAAAATAATTAACCTACTTTTCTGTAACGCTTCTGATTGTTTTCCGTAAGGTTTACACATGGCAGGACGGACACAAGTTTTCATACGAGTCATGTTCTTCATGATTTCTGAAAATGCCCGCACTATCTTCTCCTGACCCACTAGAACAAAACATATGTGTTAAAACAAACAGTGATGTGCTTTAACCACAGTTGTGTGTGTTTTAAACAGAAAGTAACACACTGTTAACCGTTGAATAGAGGGTGGAGAATAAGTCACAGTGTTACATACTGAGACATTCGTCCAAGGACCAAAAACAACAATGAGAAGGGATAACTGAGGGGGTTGTGTTAATCCATTGGGGTAGACACACGAGCAGCGTTCAAAATGGATCAACTAACTGGATGGATAACGTGGATCAATTTAATTGCTACTTGAAGGTCTGTCCATGTTCTATTTAACACCTTCCTCAAATTTTGTAGGAGTTATTTACAAAAATAACTCCTACACTGTCTACGTGTAAATCTAGCAGAGATTCAATGATAGTAAAAACGAACTAAAAGACAAAGTTGCATGTATATTATTAGACAGTATTGACAGCTCAAACAAATTTCTAGCAACTGATTAAGGATTATTAAGTGTTTATAGGTATCAAGAGTGTAAAACTGTGTTTTGTAAATATTATATGTTTGTGTGAAAATTCTGACAACCTTTACAAGACGGGATCGTTTAATTTAAATTCTGCAGCTTAAGAATTTTCCGCAGCTGCAATTAATTGACACCTACATGCTAAAAGAGTAAAATAACTTGTTAGATCAAATGAAATGAAGCTTAGACAGCTTACGACAAACAACTACAACATCTGAGACAACTACTACACCTTCTGAGGAGGAGTGGTGTCTCTTGGAGTCGTGGGAATCCTGATGGGTCCAGGCTCCGTTATGAACTGCCAGGAGGTCCTGAGGAAAAATAATTGTGTGAGAAAAGACCAGCTCATGAAGATCAACAGAAATTTCAATAAAATAATCATGTAAAAAATATATAAAATTAAAATTATACATTTAACATGTTCAATGCGGGCCTCATGGATCCGTGGGGTGCAGGCGTAGACAGAGATGCCGCTCGGTCGATTTTGTCCTCTCGTCGCATAGCAACTAATGCTGTCATTGTGAGTCCAGCTCTTGCCAGAGGAGACAGCCGCCGGTCAGCAGGACGGGAAGTGTCTATCTTACAACGTGGTGGTGTCAGTTTTCAGTTCGCTTACTCTTTTTTTCATCCGGATTCAATTTTGTGTGAGTATTATTCCTTGAAATACAACACTTTAAGGAATACAGTTTATACTTTTTCAATTATTACAAAATTAATCTTATGATGTAAATAACTATTACAATAACTGTTCCTCGTTTTGAGGTTATGCACTAAGTGCAGTTGGCGCGACGTAGCAACCACTGTTTCACATAGTCTTGGGAGTGGTTTTAGTCTTTCTTTGTCCTTTTTTTATTTATTCTTCTGTGACATATTTATCTTGAGGTTATTAAAATAGCTTTAATGTCAAGAAATTACACCTCCAATGACTGATGAGTGTGAATACACCACTCATTGACATCCAATGTTCAACAATGAAGTCATTTTAAGTGAATCGGATGCATTTTGATTAACGGAACAGTTTTTTCATACTTCATATGAAAGTAGTTTCATCATTAATATTTTTCAGCTCCGCTAAAATTATTATAATTTGTTCAGCAGTAAACTTACTAAACGATATACACTATATGTGTCTTCTTTAATATAGGCCTCAGAGTAATAATTAATTGAAATGTTTGTTCTAAATTTTCAACGTTTTTCTTTCACAATAACAACTTTCTTTCCACAATTCTAATGTTATAAGACTTGTCAGTGTTTTTATGTTTTCGGTCGACATGATTTCCAACAAATGTTCAGGCTCAGATTCATGGGCCATTAAAGTGCCATCACTGTCAGTACAGTAATGGCTCTTCCTAAGTTATGTGCGCAAGTAGAATTGACAAACCAATAAAGAAAGATTGATAGAAACATGTTGAGTCTCTCTTTTTGACTTGTTCTTCGGAGCATGTGTTTTTTGGGGTAGGCTTCACTTGACACACTCAGCCAATTCAATATAGTTTAGGCCTAAATACTGTGCAAAGTCACATGACTCCTGTCAGGTCATGAGAAATCACTGTAGATGACTTATGACATTACGATACAACAACAATAAACAGAAGGCTGTCTCGAATGTAAAATACAGAAACACTAATTACTTTGATCAGTCTTCCTGAGACTTTGGAGCAAATTACAGTGAGATGTATTACTATAAATAGATATTGCTCACAACAACTGTTCAAACATCACACAAGTCATTTTACTGTCTCATCCTTCAATTAACAATATAAGGGACAGATATCAATAGAGATTCCATGATGTTCTTTTCCAGTTACCGCTTTTAGTGGATTTTAGGAATATTAGCTAAGTCAACATACGTAGTACATAGTTTTTAAAATCAACATACGGGTGGTAAAAGTTTATGGCCATTGTTCTCACTTGCAATCTTTTTACTATTTTTGTAAACTTTGATCCACATAGAAGGTTGGAAAGTGATATTGCTGTTTTAACGTTCATGTTTAATAGATCCCAACTAACCACTGAAAGTTTTGCTTTTAATCTTATCCAGCCCAGAGAGAGTTCATGAGTAGTTTTATTGTCTCCAATTAATATTGATTTATGTTACCTTGTTGGCACTAGTCAAGCCATCCAGGTTCTCCAGATTCGCCTTAAGGAAGTCGGCTAGCTTATGGGCCTGCTGCTGCCTCACAGATGGAGCCTTGGCGGGGGGAGTGTCCAGCTCCGCCGAGTGGCTACTGCCTCCACCACCACCCCCACTGCTGCCACTGGATGTACTCTCTGCTGACCCTCCAACTGGTCCTGGACAGTGGGAGAAAGTTATATACAAAAAATAAACGGATAACAATGAAACAACTGACCAATAACCAAGGTTAAAAGGTTACTTGTTACTTTTAACTGAAATGGCAACCTATCCAGGTAGGAATTTTAGCCAAGTATGCCACTTACCACCAGTTTACTGCATCATCCACTGACATACAGTACACAGTACTTATAACATCTTGTGCATCCATCACTTACCGTAATATGTATAATACAATACTAATAAAGATATGTTTATTAGTATTTATCTTCCTTAAAGGAAGATTAAATTATGTAATTTAATTTTCCTTAAGGTTGTAATCCCAAACATGTCTTACTTTTCTAATGATTACAATGAATTAGTAGTAAATTAGTGAATAAATTTCTAATTTTAAAAGTTCTATATGACTGGATGTATTAAGAAACTTGATTCAATAAAAAGGATGTTTCTTATTTATTTCAATTGGTCAAAAATTTAAATTGACTACCTATTGTTTAAAATCGGTGGATTTTTGGAAATGTAATGAGACACCTTGCCTAAGAGAACTAACCTACTAACTAACTAAGATGTTTTTGTTTAAACAGACATAAGAATGACTACTAAACCAAATGCAACAACACTGATATATCTGTGAAACATTACTGCCATTGTGCCAACAGAGAGGTCTCGCTCACCTGGAGGTTCTGGTATATAGGTGGGCTTGTTATGGGCCAGCTCTAACTGAGTTTTGTAGTATCTGCATGCTGGATTGGGACAGTTTTGTACTACTTCCACGATGAATTCCTTCTCCATTCCAAAATTCTCTCTACCAATCGTGTAGGAGTCCATGACCTGATAAAAATTTTTAATAAAGATTTCTAAATATTGATTAGTAGCATACCAGATTGTGGATTAGATGTTGTTGTTGAAGTTCTATTTTGGTACCGTAATCTAATATCTTTGGGAGTTTTATCTTGTAAGAGACTGGAGATGATTTTCACCGATTTTTATTTAATTTTGATTGTGTTCTATAAATGTAGAAACAGAAAAAGTATTACTTTAGAACAGTACACTGTTATTATCAAAACCTAAGTTTTAATTATTCTGTAATAGTGCTATAT
This sequence comes from Nephotettix cincticeps, assembly GCA_023375725.1. NCBI lineage: Eukaryota > Metazoa > Arthropoda > Insecta > Hemiptera > Cicadellidae > Nephotettix > Nephotettix cincticeps. The sequence goes on along the minus strand of CM041787.1, from coordinate 33,610,195 downwards.
TTAATCTCCATGATTTCAAGTTTGTAATTATTTGTTAAATCAAATTACTAAGTTAATTCTTAAGAACTGAAAATGGAAACTTGTTTTGAGATTAGAATGTAATCAAAACTAAATAACAAGTTGTAGATGTAGGCAGGACAAATACCTAGTGTATATGAAAATAAATGTTTTTGCTAATGTTTTCAAAAGAGTATTTAATAATCTAACTCCCAAGAGTTAGAGTTAAGTAATCTTGAAAAATATTTTATGAATTTCAGCCGCGGTATACTTTAGTGTGTAATTTTCGGAGGAGTGTACTTTAAAACCGTGTGCCGTTAGCCGACCGAGGGGTTTTTGTAAATTTACTTGGTTGCAACAACGTAACGTACATACAACTACCAAGCGGGACATTTGATACTGCAAAGCATGTGGCATGGATGTAGTTTCATAAAAATCAACTAGAATGCAGCACAAATGGTCTGTCACTTCTCATGGTCAATGTAACAGTCATTGTTTGAGAAAAAACTAGCAGGCGACTTGTATCCAAGAGGGAATCAGCTGAGAACGTCAAATCCATCTAAAAACGTGCATTGCAGTTTTCGGTACAAGGGTGCTGCACTTGTTATTCCTTGCATCGCGGAACCATGCACAGAATACTACCACGGATAAACACGTGCATAGCGTTTATGGGGTGAAGTCAACTTTCTTCAATTATTTTAGATATGTTATCAATTTAATGACAAGAACGTTTTTTGTGCTAAACACCAAAGAGTAGCCTATATCCGATGTACCTGGTTAATTGTTGAATTTATTTAAAACTATGCTAAACTAAATAATAAATTAAACAAAATTACAACGATTAACAATTAGTACAACAAGTATTAACTAAATATTTGGTTGTATGTTTATATAAAATTCAGTTATACATTTAGATTGTAAAAGCTACTAAATTTGGTGACTTACAGCTCGGACAGTCCCCTCAACTCCAAGATGTAGACCATGTGGCCCGTTCATATGTTTCAGCATGACAGCGTTGGCAAAATGTTCAAATGGTAAAATTATTTTCCCATTTTCTCTCAATACCAGCCTACCTTGAGCATCCAAAGTAACACGGTTTGCCATCATTCTGTAAGATGCAAATTAGGAATGATTGGAGCAGTATTCAATTAACAATTTTTAAATTTGGTAGCCCTTATTTGTAACTTGGACTTCAAAAAGCTTGCCGAGAAAACAAGCATAGATTGAAAAGTGTTTATCATCTTTACTTATAACATGCAATTTCAATGCAAGCAATTGTCAATAATTCAAAAAGTCATAAAGTACAAAATTGCCTAGTAAGACTTTAGATCAATGGCCAACATCTGTTGGATGGATCATGTCAAAATGCTAAAAAACAAAGAAAAACTTATAAATATAAGACAAAATAGTGGAAGCATTCTAGCAGAGTGAAAATTCAAAGATCTTTTGCTATATCGCTGTGTGATATGAGTGATAGTCCTACCCAAAACACTAAAAAGTATTAAACTATAATATCCCTTTATGTGTCAAAATGAATGTAAAAGGAGTTTCATCTGTTTTTGGCAAATTTTTATTTCTCTGCCACCATTTTCTAACAAATCTAACAAAAAAATAACAAATAGGCCCTAACCAATTATTAATATAGCTCAGCGACCACAGGTGGATTCAACTTTCCATCCTTTTCAGATCTTACAATTAAGGCTAACATTATGTATTTCTTATGTGGAAATACATTACAACACTACAAACTAAGAATATTTCGGCACTGAAATGCATAAACACTATTCCCTAATTGAGTATTGTCATCTAAGTTATATGGTCTAAACTGTAAACCCAGTTTTTAACAGTACGCTATCGCAAGAAACTACCAGGAAAGACTTATTGTACAAAAATAAACTATATAAAAAAGGATGAGACCTTATAAGGAAAACACATTTGATGAAAATTTAATAATAAAATAATTTGGCAGAAAAGCCTAGCCTAGGACTAAGTGATTGAAATAGGCCTATTAATTTTCCTTCAAAGTTCCTGTAAACACAAACATAACTTTAACATAAAATAACTCACTGCAGGTAAGAAGCACTGGGAAGCATTGAAGATTCCTTTAACTCTGTAAAACATTGCAAAAACTCAACGGAGTGATTCCATCCTTTATTTTGGAGATAAAGTTGTAAAAGCATATACAACTTTTCTGTCACATAACCTGTTCCCTGAAAAGGTGAGCCCATCTCTGTCTGTATACCTTTAGCAACGATATTTTTCATAGTTTCAGCTAATCCGAGCCCTAAATCCATTGTAAAACACTAATTTAAAGAGGTCTTTGACCTCACCCTGCCTGATTAATTATCAAAATCTGCCACTCAACCACCAAACAAAGTCAATGGTCAGAGAAAGATACATCCAGCAGCATCACAGACACAGAGTTCAGACAGGAACGCCCATTGACATTAATGGAAACGTTCGAGCAGCTGACCAACAAAGAGAATTTTTCAATAATGAAGCAGACTATATGTAATAATGTTTATATATATCTTGATGTTTGTAGACATTTGTCGGATGACTTAGTCATATAATAATAATAAACAATTATAATGTTTATAGTTATTATTGGTCTACTTGTTTCCTTAACCATACCCATTGTCACATATGACCTAGCTCGAATATATGATTTATACCAAAGTAATTAGAAAGAAATCTAAATGGGCAGATGCCAGTGCGTAGACCACAGTTTGTTATCAGACTACAATGAATTATTTCGATTAGATAAGGCTATTATTGTGGCAACCGTACCACAAGTTAGGTATTTTAAGCCAAGTATGAATGAGAAACGAGTGTAGGGTAATTGTGGTACGATCTTGTAAGCTTGTTACTAACTAAGGCAGACATGTTCCTTAGACAGAACCGTTAATTATATTAACAGAATGCCCAACATCAACAGGGACATCAAAGGGACCTAGTTTAACGTAGAATCCGAACCACTGCCTCTGAATTTTGATCTGGACTAATTATGATGATGCTCTTTGCGGATTAACGTAGTATTCAATAGTGCGGACGTTAATTTACACAAGAGAACACTACACCCACCGACCATCGCTCACAATGCACAATTCGTTACCTCTAAGTAGCTGAGTTAGCCACCGCCTCAGTCAAGATTCTTCATACTAATCAGATTTTTTATACTAATCACCTACCTTTGGATTTAGTTAACTCGTTTGTTTACCGATATGTTAAAAATAACGTTCGTCACAGACCAGCGTGAACTATAGTTAACGATTGGTAATGTAGACAAAGACCGACGTCAACTAATTGACGCACGACCATAACTCCCTGAACCGATGTCATATCTAACGCTGACGCCAACTTGCAACATCATAATGGCCAGTAATTAATATACGATTAATATTTACGATTTAGTTACTAGTTACATGTCTACAGGGATAACATCTAAGGCCTAGCGCACATAGGCGATTATTTCAAGGCAACTATTTTATCGGCCAATCTGTGCAACGTAGATTAGGATGGAAGTGCGCGCACAGGCGATGGAGAATCGCGCCGATTTAAAAATCTGTGACATGTCACAGATTTGTAGGCAAGGCTATTAAAAGTCGGCTTGTCATCTGTAACATATAAATATTGTTGCCTGTACGCGCACACAGCCGACTAAATAATCTGCCAGTTACTAGTTCTTCTCCTAGTAGTAATCAGATAAATCAGTAGTCTGTTTTTATATGTTTTTCCTAGACAAAAAAGGCGATTTTTAATTGGCTTAGTCTAAATATGCTCGGGGACTAGTTTACATGTGTTGGAGCTACCTCCATATATTTGGTGGCATTTTTTGGTGGATAGAAATTGCATCGGCAATAATAATTGGATTTAGAATGCAAGATGGTTTGTTTTCTTGCCGGTTTATGTAAATTACCGTTATTTACAACCCAATTGATATTAAAAACCAAAGGAAAAGTTTGGTTTCTGGGTAAATTTTACCTCAGTTACATAGTTTCAGGAGGGAAGTCTGGCCAGCTGGTTAGGGGATTAGGGCTGTGACAGATCATCTGGCGTTAACTCAACTAGTCACCTACTAGTCAACACTATAGTTTCTACGATCGGTAGCGAACGTGTTAACTAATAAACAATAATAACAGTGAGTATCCAGACCATGGATTGGGTCCACTCCACTGTGCTAACGCGAATGGCCAGAATGACTAAATTTAGGTTAGGAATTAGAAATGTGATGTTATTGTGACATGGAGGTTGTTGATAGTAGTTAATGATGTTCAAATTCAAATATAACATTATAAAGTCAGGGTAGTACACTTTTATTCATGAATTCAAACTATGTGAATGGTAAGTTTATTATCTTTGAACTATTTAGTTTTATGTCATTATCAAAAGAATTGAAAAGTATAATATCAATACATTGTATTTTTCACAATCTATTTAGGAACTCACAATTGTAAACAAGGAATGATACTATTTAAAAAAAAACATGATCATTAACTTAAAATACAGGACACAGTAAACGTGAGTACAAAGATATAGGCCTAACAGATTCTCCTGAGATGAGTAGAAATCGTGGACTAAATCTTAGTCACCGTTTTCTTTGACTCTCTGATCTTCAGGTTGCTGATCATAATCAGGAGTTTGTAGATGTCGTTGATGAGGTGGATTAATTGACTGACTTTTCCGAAGTAGAAAGACCATTTCTGAGTTTTCCAGGTTATTATTGATGTTAGCTTCCGGTTTCTTATATTCTCTGGATTTGTTTTTACTTTCGTTGGGGCTTTTCTCAGGTTTACCTGGAACCTCAGTATTCTTTAACTGAATGATGTGTCTTGTGGCAGATGTATCCAGAGTCAAGACGGACCTTGTAAAGTAGAGCTCCAAGTTGAGTTAAGATCTTACCAAACTTCCACCGTTCTTCAATTCTGAAAAGTACACCTTTTCCCTGGCCAAATGAGCGTCTTACCTCAGTGTGGCTTGTCTGCTGATTGGTAGTCTTGGTGGCTGGCTGTATGAGATTAAGCCTTGTTCGTATCTTCCGATTTAAGTAGAGTTTGGTTGGAGATTCTCCACATCGAAGAGGTGTCGCTCGATATTGAAACTAGATATTTCTAACCTTTGGTAGCAAAGATTTTGTTGATGGCATTGGTCCAAATTCTTTCTTAGGGCTGATTTAATGGTTTGAAGACAGCGCCCTGCCAGTCCATTTGTTGCCGGATGGCCAGGAGCTGAAAATTTTGTTTATAAATAATAAATGCTAAACAACAGTGATACAATACACAGTAAAAACATTTTTTTAAACATTCCATAGTAACTTTTCACCATACTACGATGTAATCACCTGTTTTCGTTTCGTCTTTCCAATGTTGAAAGTAACGATCTTTTACCGTAACAGGCGAAGACTGTCTATTTAATCTCTGCCACTTCATACGACAGTACTTATCCCTCCGCCTACCAAAGACACCAACAAAGCGGTTATTTATCGGTTACAGGCAGGGAAGATGCACAACCCAGAATGTAGGCAAATATACACTTGCAAACGTGCCAGAGAGTATCTATTATGGGTAAGTAGTGAATTATTGAATGTTATAAAAAGAATAGTCCGTTATGTCAAAATAATTAAACCAAGGGTAGACGCTCTACATGAGTTAGGGCCTAAAACTGTCTTATCAGTCTATCTGAGTTCAGGTATTTATAGGACTTTACCAATACTTGTTTTTGTATTTACAATAACATATCTGTTACTGTATGTTATCGCTCACAGCGATAGACACCGCACGAGATATTAGTACTGAAGCGGAAGCAAGGAATTGATAACAAACTGAAAACAACAGCTGAACAGGTGTCGTGACAGTGACAAGTTGGCACAGGCTCGCAAGCCTGAGCATTTTCAGACTAACCGGAGTGACAGACTATCAAAGGTCGGATCAGAGAGGTTCTATTGTATATTCAAGATAACATTTTTTTTCAGAAAAATATGGAGGATGTACTTGCTGATCGCATTGCAATGGAATCACTTAAACTCTATCACAACCTTCCCAAAAAAGGAAAGCCAGTTAAAGATACTGAGTGGACTTTGCTATCAAGCCTTGTCATGTCCTTGGATGGTGAATTGTCTGTTGTAGCAATGGCTACAGGGACAAAATGTTTAGGCCAGAATGAATTATCACTGAAAGGAGATTTAATCAATGACAGCCATGCCGAGGTGAGCATAATTAATCTTTTTGTGATTCATAATTATCAGTGGGTCTTTAAAAAATTTTGGTTTTATACTTATTAAATTATTTAAAAAAATCCTCCAGAACAATGATGAAAGAATTTTTAATTACCGGCAGTGCATGTATCTATACTGCTAGCCTAACATTTTATGAACTTTTAAAACTTTTTTCTTATGTTGTCTGTAAAATTTCCAGAAATTCTGATCAGCGTACCTCTTATCCTTATCACCAGTTACTCCGATTCCTATCATATTAACCAGGTAATGTTAAATTGGACACGTTTGAATTGTTTTCAAAAACAAATAAATAAATAAAAGTTTAAACAGTAGGCAACCCGATATTTCAATTTCAGTTTAATTACTTTATATGGAGTATTTTTCCTCATTTTGTCTGGCTAATAAACTCATTTTGGCTCTCTTTAGAGGATTTGTTTACCTAACCATTTTGTACTTAGGTAGGCCTAATTAATTTTCAGGTCCTCTGCAGGCGATGTTTTTTAAGGTATTTGTTTGATCAGATTTTGAAGTTTAAAAATACAGGGTCGTCTGAAATAATAGATGGCCTTGATGAAACAAATCGATACAAAATAAATTCTAATGCAGAATTCCATTTCTTTACAAGTCACGTACCTTGTGGGGATGCATCTATTATACCAAAAACCACTTGTGGTGGAAAAAGAGCATATAAATGTGATGAAGAAAGAATAGCAAAACGACAAAAAGTAAATTTGAATGTAGAACATAATGATGTTTCAAATCAAAATTCTACAAATACAGGTAAACTTCAAATTTGTCATTTAATTAAAAAATAACAGATAATTAATCTTTAATGATACTAAATATGTTAGTAAGGAGCTGAATTTCGTATCCCTTTTAAAGTGAATTTACGCCGTGTTACACTTCTTGAAGAAACAACTTTTATATTTATATACATAGCCTAATATTAAGTGACTAATTTCTATCTCTTAGTAAATAAAATATTTTTTGTAATTTTATCATCCTCTCCACTGATAGGGTATCAAAACTAATATGAATCATTATTCACAATTTTTATACTTTACTACTCTCGGGTCGTGTAAAAAATAAGAATTTATTCTTTGGGATTTTAATCTGGCCAGTCAACCTTTTCAGTGCTATGGACAGATATACCATTTTTAGTTTCCATCACAATAAACAAGTGGCATGTATTGATGATTTAGTGAAAGTGTTAGTTGCATGAACAGACTGGGATGATGGCGTGTCCTGTAACCCAGCTACTTGGAGGGGGGAATTGTAGATATTTTTGAGCGGCGGTTGGTGGATGTGATATTCTCTGGTGTGGATTAATGTCCATACTATTGAATACTACGTTCATATTAAAAGACAATTCTTATAACAATTAGACTAGTTTATAATTCAGTTACAAAATTGCGGTTTGGATTCCATGTTAAACTGTACGCCTCAGAGATATCATTGGCTGTTGGGCTATTAATTAACAGCCCTGTCTAAAGAACATGCTGCCTAAGTCAGTAACAAGATGACAAGATTGTGTCACAATCGACTCTCTTACATATTTGGTTTAAAATACATAAACTGGGTAGGTCGCTATTTGAAAAAAAGGTAAAAATAATGTAATGAAAAATGCTCTGGAAGGTTTCAATCCAGTTGACCAGTGGTTGTATTGTTGTGATGATAGGTTTTAAGTTTTTTGACAGTATTTTAAGTTTACTTTTGAACTGGGTTAAGAGGAGATTGAATGTTAATGTTTTATGATTGGCAATAATTATTCAAATTCTAACATCGATTGGGATGTAGAGTCGTATAAATAAATGTTTTTGTAAAGTTAAGTTTGTTTTAATATATTTTCGTTTCAGTGAAGAATTCTATCTTTGGTGTGTTGAAAAGAATTGCAAAAGTTGTGAATACAACCACAAAAAAATTAGTAACACTTAAACAAATTTAAATTCCTTTTTACTTTTATTTTTTACTTCACTTGCTAGATTATGATATTGCAGGTATTATAACTGGAGTAAACCCTAGTTGTAACGGGTTACAACAAAATCATTTACGTTGACGTGTCCTGTAGTCCAGCTACCGGATAGTAGTCTAGATATTTCTGAGCGATTGTTGATGAAAGTGATATTATTGTCTGGTGTGGATTAACATTCAGGTTATTGAATACTACGTTCATTCGCAAAGATCATCCTCATAATTAGACCCGTTCGTAATTCAGAGGTAAAATTGTGGTCCGGATCCGACGTTAAACTGTAGGTCCCTCAGATTCCATTGGCTGTTAGGCTATTAATTAACAGTACAATTGTATAATTCAACACTACAATAACAACAATACAATACAATAGTACAATACAAGACTAAATGGTTGCGCCACAATCATCTTATATTCATTTCCCATTCATACTTGGCTTAAACACTTACCTGGGTAGGTAGCCATTTTAGAAAGGTCATATGAGTTTCTGAAATGATATATATTTTTCAGGTAGTTCATCTGTCTACATTTTTAGCTTTGTCAGTTTTGTAAGTTTTATTGGGTTCAATATTACTATAGATATTTTTCTATAGTATATTTTGAAATTTAAAAACCTAAAATGCCCACCTCCTTCAGGTCTAACTGATATGTGGTGCAATTAGAGACAGTGAGGTATCATAGTGGTGTTAGCTAGAGGTGGCTGCTCAAGACCTGACAGTAGTCACTGCCACTGGTTTCAAAGCAGCGGAACATTTTGTTTACACTAACCTAGAGTAATAATTATTGCCACCACTCATAATAAAGCAGCTATGACCTTTGTAGGTGAGGAGTATGCAGGCGACCTGCAGGTGGATGATACAGACTGGGGGAAAGATATCCACAGGACAGGAGCCAAGTGTGTAGGAGGAGACGACCCCAAGCTGGCGGGGGCTGGGTACCATACTGTGGGGGCAGTGAGGACCAAGCCCGGGCGAGGGGACCCTACTCTCTCTGTGTCCTGCAGTGATAAGATGGCTCGCTGGGTGGCTTGTGGATTACAGGTAGGCATAACTCTCATATTGAGAGTTTACTCATAAGTTGGTTGTTTTCAAAGGCTATATTGCTTCTGGTTGTTATAAAGAAGCACCTTACAAATAGAGCCTACTTGTAGGCTATCCTTGAGCTGAGACAATTTCTTGACATTTTTTTACTTATCTCCATAGAATGGAAATTTTTTATTTATTTTGATTATTTTTGGTTTGTGGTAGTGTCCGATCTGATGCAATGTACATGTTGATTAATAGCGAATGTTTTAATCATAGTTTTAAGTTTTATATTTTTAATTTCTCTAGGAAAAATTCTACCCATAATCTAAGTACCTATTCTGTAACATTCTGTAATAACTAATGGAGAAATACAATACTAATCGAAAAATACAGTTTACCTAGTTGAAAAATATCCCCCAACAACAACAATATTGCCTCTCTTCTATTGGATTCAACAATGAAAACTTAAAATGGTTTAGCATAATATTATCTGGTGTCATTCCTAAGGTTGAGGGAAATAAATTTGATATATAAACAAGGGGTTTGTGAAGCATAGTTTCTTGATTAGCTCTTAGAATCTTTTCACACAGTTGATCATGCCTCATTAATGACTTAAGCTTTAAAATTGAAACTTATGTGTGCAAGGTTCAGAGCTAGTATATGAATGTTTCTCCTTTCTATCATTTTAGTAAGGCAGTCAAATAATTATTCCTTAGCTTGATAACTTCAAAATGACTGATTTAATACTACTTTGTTCATCCCAAATACCATGCTCATAATGAGAGCAAGTGGTAATTCAGAGGCAAAATTATGGTTTGTATCTCACGTTAAACTATTGGTCCATAGATGCCACAGACTATTGGGCAATCAATTACCTAAGGAACTTGTCAGACTACCTTTGGACCTAGTATCTTACCTACCTTAGGACTACAAGATCACGCTACAATCATCGTACACTTTTTCTCATTTATACTTGGCTTGAAATATAGTAGAACCTTGGTAATGCGAAAAACTCTACAATTGGTAGATTTTGTCTGCTCGCTTGAAAAAACGTCTAGGTCCAACAAATTTTATTCAGATAATTTGAAGTATTTTTGACATGTATCTAAATATAAATTCAAATTTAGTTGTACTTCAGTCTCTAGAATTTGAATTGAGTTCCGATTTTTTCAATGATCTTTGATTTTTGGATTAATATAATTCCGGTCATGCTTTAGTTCGAAGTGATGTTTAAATCTTCGGTATTCATTATTTATAGCGTTTTAAGTTTTCCTCTTCATTAAACTTTGGGAATTCCTGAAATGAAGCAGAAGATTAACTCAAATTTTAACACTTTAAATCGGTTTAATGTTTTTACTCTTAAATCTACTATTCTTAATTCATAGAATAAAAATATGTGCAAGAAAAATTTTATTTTACACTTTTTTAAAATTTGAAGGTCACAATAAAACATTAGGGTGTTAATGTTTGAAATTTTTTGTAGACACTACATTATTGTTACTGAATATACTGACATTGGGCAATGCTATTTGACTTTTTAAACATGGAATAAGTTAACATGTATTTTCTGTTAGGCGTTATGGGGTCTGTTTTGTGGTTCAGAGGCTGTAAGTTTGTTATGTATTCTTCTGTTTTATGTCCTTGTTGCTTTCCGGCCTAAAATTGCTATTCCAAATATTCTAAATGGTTCACATTTCCTTAATTCTTCAATTCCTAAGGTCACGTTATGTTTCTCTAAATTCACTTTGGTTAATTTTGGTAAAAATTTTCGTGATTAAGTAACTCAATTGCTAACAAAGTATGTCACCAATCAGTTATTATATTTTAACCTACTTTATCATTTTTGAATAAGATATCACATTACAAGGAGTTCGTTCAATATCACTATAATTATTTACTCAACATTCACAATACAGCTGAATGAGTGGGAAAATATTAAGTCATATTCAATCAATATCTATTGTCATAATATACAGTTGCATCAATCCCCTCTGTCTTATGTGAGCGGTGTGACTCAGGCAGTAAGTTGAGTATTAGTGCGGTCCTTGTTGCTGAGCAGAACGGGGGGCCGTTCAGTCTCAATGTGCTGGAGAGAGCAGTCGTCACTCGCACTGCTACTTCACATCGACCTGTACTCACACAGAGCTCTGTAGTCTTCCCTCAGTCTAGGTATCACCTCGGCAACGATGCAAAACCTTGCCCGTCAGCAGTTCTCTGGGCCAAAGTCAATCACAAGTATGTTCAGTTTGGTTACTTTTGGTAAACCCAGTGATTGAACATTTTTTACCGTGAATTTGAATCTACTAGGGCTATTTTTTTCAACCACTATATTGGCTGTAAATAAAAGAAAAATGCTAAAAAATAATAATCTTATCACCAAAAGTACAGTAAAATCTTAACTTATTTTTCTACGTAATCGCCAAAGTGATTTAGACACTTGTCATACCGTGACACTAGCTTTTCGATGCCTTAACAGCATCCTGAAGTTCTTTGTTACTAGCGAAGCGTTGCCCACTTAATGACTTCAGTTCTCGAACAGGCGATAATCACTTTGTGCTAGGTCCGGGCCGTGCAGTGTATGTTCAAAAACTTCCCGTTCAAACTTTTTGAGGAGATATTTTATCTTGTTGGCGGATCGGACGTTGTCATCGATCAAAACAATGTCAGACGTAAGCATTCCCCTGCGTTTGTTTTAACTGCATTTTTGCATTGACCTTAACTGTCAATGATCTATGCGGTGATTCCTCAATTCACTTCTGCTGTTTCGACCTTACATGGGGTATACATCTGGGAACTGGAGGGTGTCAATTTTGTCCAGAAGATAGTCCAGACTAGCTTCTCTACGCATCGTGTGGCAATCCTGGTACCGGTGAAATTTATGAAATATGTGTAGTTTGTAATATTTATTTGTATTGTTATGTGTTTCTGTTCTCTAAGTTTCTATGTTAATTAACGACATCCTCTGGACGAAATTGACGCTCTCCAGTTCACCAGATGAAAACCCCATGTAAGGTCGAAACTGCAGTAGTAAGTCGAGAAACCATCACATCAAGAAACACATTGACAGTTAAGTTATTTAAACCATTACTGTGTGAAGGCTAACAACATAAAATGTTATTGTGCCTGTCAATGTTGATTGTTGGGTCAAAATATGTTATGATGGTCTTATGTTCTACCCAACACTGCTGCTGCAACATATAGTAGAACCTCTCATAACTGGCATCAATTTTCCCGGTCTTAAAAGAGAAGTGATATTGAAATGTATTTCCCTCGGCTTATGATTGTGTAAAGTACGCACTAGCTTCCGCTCTCGTGGTATTTGGAGATTGCTACTCAGTTGAAATGCTGTACTAGAGTTTTAAGGTCGGATTTCACCTAAAACTAAAACCGTCGAACTGACTTAAAGAGACAACATAAAGAGGTTATCCCGAGATGTTATGACCCCTGATATCAGGGGTCATAACTTACTGTAGTAACAATTTTTAGACCCAGTGTGTTCAGAAGTAGAAGACCCGAGTAAAATAAAAACTTCATTTGATAATTGTATCCATGCTATGAATCGTACATCAAGAATCCAGTATTCACATGTGACTTTTATCTGTCCACATATGAAAGTGTATACAGTAGAACTCAAATTATCCAAATTAATGGGGACCGGGACCCATTCGGATAATCGGAGTTTTTAAAAAAAAATTGACCATTATAGAAAAAAAAAGCTATTTTGATATTGCACTATTTTTATTGAATTAAATGTAAGAAACATGATATTTTCACATGTTTTAAATATATAAATGTACTTTACATTTTAACGCAAACATCTTGAAGATCCATTTAGACTTTTTTTGGACTTTTTTTTTCTGAAAGTGATTTAATCGGCGATTCGGATAGAGTGTATACAAGTATTTATACATTTATTACTCTGTCTTATAAAACAATTTAGTAAATAATTATCTCTTGAAATATTCTGTATTTTCTTTAAAATGGGTTGATTGCAAGAATGTATACTTTTTATTTTCTGTCCAATGACAAACTAAGTTACAAAAATACTCCAAAATGTTATTTTTATTTATGAATAGCATCTCCCTTTTTATATACTTTTCTATCTTAACATCTTCGTTCATAGGACTAATATTTTATCTCAGTTGTGTAAAAAAACACTGTAAAGATGTGTGGGAAGAGGTGGACATTTATACAAAAAGACGGGGACAGGAATAATTTAGTAAAAAAAAGTGAATTTGGAACCTAAAAGAGTCTTCATTCACAACTTCCGCCATCCAATAGTAATGAAGGCATTTAATTTGTCTGATATTACTGTTGGCAATGTTATTTAGATTTTTATTACAGACATTCTCCATTGTGATTTTGTGTAAAACAAAGTTTCACTATGTTTTATGTCCGCAAAAAAATCTAAATAACATAAATCCACTATGACCAATAATGAATTTCAAACAAAGAACTGTTGGCAAGTTAAATTCAGGTAAAACTTTACGTGTATGAGATAAGTGTAAATTCATATAGTAGTATTGTGATACATATGTAACCGTATGTAGTAACTTTTTTCAAATTCAACGGCTCTGTAGGCCTCTAGAAGTGTGTGTGGAGGGTCGGAGGCAGGGGGCCACGAAGAAGTGTCGGGACAACGGACGGCTGTTGGTCTGTAGGCTAGAGCTGCTGAGGAACTTCGTAACCATCACCGGGGACAGGTATTTTATAAGATTTTAAATCTTACATCAAAGATTAAATATCTTCATAGACTAATAAGTTATTAGTGAAAGTAAGTTACAGTTTTTTCTAACTCTGCCTTTTTACTATGTGAAATTACAACTGTTGACGTCCGGTGTAGGGTGCGCTACTGTCCTTGTTGCTGAGCCGGCCAGTGCTGCTACGTTCCATAGTGGTCGGTGGTGGGGGGCCGTTCAGTCTCAATGTGCTGGAGAGAGCAGTCGTCACTCGCACTGCTACTTCACATCGACCTGTACTCACACAGAGCTCTGTAGTCTTCCCTCAGTCTAGGTATCACCTCGGCAACGATGCAAAACCTTGCCCGTCAGCAGTTCTCTGGGCTAAAGTCAATCACAAGTATGTTCAGTTTGGTTACTTTTGGTAAACCCAGTGAATGAACATTTTTTACCGTGAATTTGAATCTACTAGGGCTATTTTTTTCAACCTCTATATTGGCTGTAAATAAAAGAAAAATGCTAAAAAATTATAATTTTATCACCAAAAGTACAGTAAATCTTAACTTATTTTTCTACATAATCGCCAAAGTGATTTAGACACTTATCATACCGTGACACTAGCTTTTCGATGCCTTAACAGCATCCTGAAGTTCTTTGTTACTAGCGAAGCGTTGCCCACTTAACAAAAATGACTTCAGTTCTCGAACAGGTGATAGTCACTTTGTGCTAGGTTTGGGCCGTGTAGTGTATGTTCAAAAACTTCCCATTCAAACTTTTTGAGGAGATATTTTATCTTGTTGGCGGGTCGGGCGTTGTCATCGATCAAAACAATGTCAGACGTAAGCATTCCCCTGCGTTTGTTTTAACTGCATTTTTTGCATTGACCTTAACTGTCAATGATCTTTTATGCGGTGGTTTCTCAACTCACTACTGTTGTTTCGACGGTAGTTGGGGTCTACATCCGGTGAACTGGAGGGCGTCAATTTTGTCCAGTAGACTACAGCAAGTCTAGCCTAGCTTCTCTACGCATCGTGTGGTAATCCCGGTACCGGTGAAATTTATTAAATATGTGTAGTTTGTAATATTTATTTGTATTGTTATGTGTTTCTGTTCTCTAAGTTTCTATTTTAAATGACGACATCCTCTGGACGAAATTGACGCTCTCCAGTTCACCAGATGAAAACCCCATGTAAGGTCGAAACTGCAGTAGTAAGTCGAGAAACCACCGCATCAAGAATCACATTGACAGTTAAGGTATTTAAACCATTTATTAATTAAACTGTGTGAAGGCTAACAACATCAAATTCTATTGTGCCTGTCAATGTTGATTGTTGGGTCAAAATATGTTATGATGGTCTTATGTTCTACCCAACACTGCTGCTGCAACATATAGTAGAACCCTTATAACTAGCCTTGGTTTTCCCGGTCCTAAGAGAGAAGTGATATTAAAATGTATTCCCCTCGGCTTAAGAAAGTGTAAAGTACACACTAGCTTCCACTCTCGTGGTATTTGGAGATTGCTACTCAGTTGAAATACTGTACTAGAGTTTTAAGGTCGGATTTCACCTAAAACTAAAACCGTCGACCAGACTTAAAGAGACAACATAAAGATGTTATCCCGAGGTGGCCAGATATCAGGGGTCCTAACTTACTGTAGTAACAATTTTTAGACCCAGTGTGTTCAGAAGTAGAAGACCCGAGTAAAATAAAAACTATATTTGATAATTCTATCCATGTTATGAATCTTATATGAAGAATCCAGTATTCACATGTGACTTTTATCTGTCCACCTATGAAAGTGTATACAGTAGAACTCAAATTATCCAAATTAATGGGGACCGGGACCCATTCGGATAATCGGAGTTTTTAAAAAAAATTGCCATTATAGAGAAAAAAAGCTAAGTTTTGATATTGCACTATTTTTATTGAATTAAATGTAAGAAACATGATATTTTCACATGTTTTAAATATAAATAAAATGTACTTACATTTTACACGCAAACACTGGCTTCGCGGGGGGAAGAATAATAGCGCATTTAGACTTTTTTTGGACAAATTTTTTTTCTGAAAGTGATTCGGATAATCGGCGATTCGGATAATTGGAGTTCTACTGTACAAGTATTTATACATTTATTACTCTGTCTTATAAAACAATTTAGTAAATAATTATCTCTTGAAATATTCTGTATTTTCTTTAAAATGGGTTGATTGCAAGAACGTATAGTTTTTATTTTCTGTCCAATGAAAAACTAAGTTACAAAAATACTCCAAAATTTTATTTTTATTTATGATTAGCATCTTCCTTTTTATGTACTTTTCTATCTTAACATCTTCGTTCATAGGACTAATATTTTATCTCAGTTGTGTAAAAAAACACTGTAAAGATGTGTGGGAAGAGGTGGACATTTATACAAAAAGACGGGGACAGGGATAATTTAGTAAAAAAAAGTGAATTTGGAACCTACAAGAGTCTTCATTCACAACTTCCGCCATCCAATAGTAATGAAGGAATTTTATTTGTCTGATATTACTGTTGGCAAGTTAAATTCAGGTAAAACTTTATGTGTATGAGATAAGTGTAAATACATTTAGTAGTATTGTGATACATATGTAGTGGCTTTTTCAAATTCAACGGTTCCGTAGGCCTCTAGAAGTCTGTGTGGAGGGTCGGAGGCAGGGGGCCACGAAGAAGTGTCGGGACAACGGACGGCTGTTGGTCTGTAGGCTAGAGCTGCTGAGGAACTTCGTAACCATCACCGGGGACAGGTATTTTATAAGATTTTAAATCTTACATCAAAGATTAAATATCTTCATAGACTAATAAGTTATTAGTGAAAGTAAGTTACAGTTTTTTCTAACTCTGCCTTTTTACTATGTGAAATTACAACTGTTGACGTCCGATTATCTGAGGCTCGGTTAACTGAGCCTTCGGCTTAACCGAACTGGTCCTCGAAAATAAAAATAAAGATAAAGCTCTTAAAATTACAAAAATTAAGACATAAAGTGGATTTTATTCATAGCCTGTGTAATATTTTTAATTGATCGCTGTTAGCAGATTGAGTAATTTTCCTCTACTGGTTGTTAGGTTGAGTAGTTTATTCCTGGGAATATTATTTTGACTAAATCTAAGAATCGTTCGCCCGTGCTTTTTAACTTGTGTAGATCGGTTGTATTTTTTACAGTGTTGCGCAGTTACAAGATGTTAAAACAATCAAAATGTTCCTCACTGAGAGGTTACTTTCATAGATTGTTTCGATCGCTAAGTGTCAGGTTGTTAGGATCGAAATATTCTTCTCGATAGTTGCATTCGTCAAGTAGAACTGTTATAACTGCGTAATGTGCATGCTCAACTTTGATGCTTGTACTAAGTTGTCATTGGCTCACAGAAATTAATATCAGTACTGTATTGTCACATTTACAAAAGAATGTATGAATGCGACCATCAGTCCCAAATTTTTAAGCTTAACTCCCAAATAACTGAATAACCACATAAAAAGAAGGCACATAGTAGAACTAAATTGTAGTTAAAAGATGACCATGTTATTGATGAGGAGCCATTTGCATCGCACCCCGAAGTTGAATCCTCGATTTTTGCTGGACACTTAATCTCAACTCCTACAACTGCAGAAGTTTACAGCCGGCAGCCAATATTCAAGGTCAAGTTTGGCCTAAATCTTTTTACGACTTGTTCTCTCATGTATTTTTTTCAGTTATTTGAAATTTATGGTTTAAAGGTTTCCACACAAATAAATAAGTACTCAATATAAAATGTGTATTTTCTCAATCTTTTTCAACTACAGTATATATCCTCCGTATTATACATACAGTTATACATATGCAATTGTACATTCTAATTATTTTTCGATAGTGACCATTTTATGTAATCTTTTTCTCCAGTTAATTCTTTTTGGAATACTGGTGAGTTCACATAGTCTGTAGGATACCTTTAATTTAATTTAGGGATACCCTCGTCTTCTATCCTGCTATTTGCTAAGTGCCAACGGTTTTATATTTTAAAAATCATTTACACAATAATGTAGACAGATACTACTCGCTCCAACAGTCCGTATCAGACTGTGTGCTTGAAATCAGTGGTCAAATATTAGCAAAGATGAACAGGAACTAAGGTTAGTGTTCGTAAATTTTTAGATGAATGGCTAACAAAGCTCACCAAAACTGTGATAGTTTCTTTGGATCATACCCATTTTGACAACTTTCACTATCATGATTAGCTTAGACAATTCAAAAGCAAAAGTATCTTTGTATCTTATTTTATAGTTTTAGTTAACCCTTTGAGTGCCGAGCGTCTCGGATCGAGATGGTCATGCCCGTGCGAGAAATGCCAGAGTCTCGCTCCGAGACTCTCAGAAAATCACTGTTTATAGTATGTAACAGCTATTGTAATTTGTAACTGGCTTAAAAACGTGTTCATTAAAAAAAAATAAGACTTCTTTTTTACTTGTTTAATGCACAATTTTATCCTAAGTAAAACAAAAAAACAGAACAAAGAAATGTTTGTAAGTAAAATTTTTATGTTTTCCGGCATTTTTAGCGGATCTACCTTACGTAGGGCTGTAAATTTTAGCGCATCTCGGATCGAGACGCTCCGGCGCTCAAAAACTTAAACAAGGTTATTGTCAAACGATCTTGTGTTAAGTATTTACAAATCAGAGAGGTTTTCTTTACAATAATATTTTCTTCTTCAACAGATACCGTGGCATGAAGTATAGTGAAATCAAAGCCACTGCACTAGAGTACAAGAATACTTGGTTTCAAGCTAAAGAGAAACTTGGTGCTTGGACCGAAAAACCTGAGAATCTTCAGCATTTTACACTTGACTGATTGTCTTGTGATAAATTCAATTCATATCAAGACAGTCTGAAATATGGCTATCACTACCGTCTAATAGATGAAAATCAAGAGATCAGAGATGCCAATATGCTGGATTTTAAGCATTTTATAGAAAAGATTACAATCAAGATCATGCAATAGTTATAATAATTTGGAAATAATAAAAATTTGTCACTGTTTTTATTACCACTTCCTACTTTCACCTCTCTACTTTAACTGACTGTAAAACTACCCTGGAGTAAACTATGTATAGCTTGTAATTCAAAAGTTAAAAAATTAAAGTAGACCTAATTCTGAGGCTAAAGATCTTTCAAAAGTAAAATGATGCTGATTGCTGAACACTTAATGTCCATATTTAATCAGGGTCAAATCTGGACCTAGTCGCCATTTGCCACTGGGCTAATAATTAATGATGCTTCCTAACAACATGATGACATTATGTAGTAGCAAGACTGGGGTTTGGTTATTCTCCTTTTAAATTTTTTTAACTGCCAAAATGCTTAGAAAATATAAAAAAAATTGTCAGTTACTTAATAAACTTTTTTTAAATTTACAACAAATTGACTTAAGAGATTCTGAAAGTTCATCGGATAGACAATAAAATTAAATGAAGAAATTAATAGTAATGCACTAATTTAAGTTCAGTAACACTATTTTGATTTTAGTGAATTTCCCATAGGGAAGAAGCTATTACCGTAGGTCTCATGGCGAGACTTAAGCCCGGGACCATGTTATTTTTTCTTCTTTAGGTGCCCAGAGTCCAAAAACAATAGTCGTTAAAATTTTATATATATATATATATATATATATATATATAATTATATATATATATATATATATATAATTATATATATATATATGTGTGTGTCTGTGAACACGATAACTCTCGTAAAAATGGTCCGATCGAGACCAAATTTGGTAGAGACGTGTATTCCTATAAATGCTCGGACGAGTTCGTAAACCAGACATATCGGTCAATGGGAACGGGTAGTTTGGGGGGGTTTTGTACCCCAAAATGGGGTTTTTCACATGTAATTTTTAAAAATTTCTAATTTTATATTTCACCATTGGAATCAGCTTAAGAAACTACACAATTAAGTACCTTAAAGTTTTTCTCTATCTCCAACGGTTACCGAGATATTACAAAATCTAAACACAGTACGTTGTATTGTGAGGCTCCAATGTTAATCTTATGGAGGATAGGGAAAATTAATATTTCCCATATTAATCAATATTTTTGGATAAAACTTGATATTTAGCTTCATGTGGTTGAGGTCTATCCATTTATGCTTAAAAATCATAGTTTATGTGTTTATCATGGCAGCAAACCTGTATACTCTTTTCCCATATTGATCATATAGTGAATAGGCAAACTCCTTTATTTATGGACAGATGTTGATGAAAGTTGATATAAATGCTCAAAAACTTAATTGTTTACGCTAGAAACACCTACTTTCAGCGTTCCTCACAGCAGCAAACCTGCATACTCTTTCCCATGTTAATCTATGGAGAGTAGGCAAATAATACTCATATTTATTGACAGATAATGTTTAAACTAGTCATATATTATTATTACTGTATTATGTTATTGATTTGGAAATTCGCTGAGTACGCAGGTCTGCTGCGACGGGGGTATTTTCTATTCATGTTGAGAGTTGAGAATGATACGTTCTTGGGATCCCAATCTGACCAGTGCTATTGTAATTGTTTTTGATTTTAGCGTTTGTATACATTTTTGTTAAACATTAATGTTTCTTATGATTATATTTAGTACAATAAGACAAAAAAACTGTATTAAAAAAACTTACGCTACAAAAATTTAATTGTACGTTAAGCCAAATGAAGTTTTATAAATTTATTTATCCTCCATTACAATAAAATGGTTTTGTATTTGTGTGGAGTTTTCTCTTACATGTCTTTGGGTAAAATGATCCAAAACTTAAAGTCCGTTATATCCTAGAAAATAAGCATTTCAGTCTTTGTTAAAAAGCATTTCCTTTTTTGATAAAAGCTAGTAATCAACATTGAAATATCCTTGAAAAACTGAAATAATTAACATCATTTATTAACTGTACCATGTGACAAGCAGTAATAAAAAAAAATACCCCCGTCGCAGCAGACCTGCGTACTCAGCGAATTTCCAAACCAATAATATAATAATAATAATATATGACAAGTTTTAAAAAAATATGTCCATAAACATGAGAATTATAAGTCTATTCTCCATAAGATTGACATGGGAAAGAGTGTGCAGGTTTGCTGCTGTGAGGAACACTGAAAGTAGGTGTTTCTACCATAAATAATTTTTATTTTTAACATTTATACCAACTTTTATCAACATCTGTCCATAAATAAAGGAGTTTGTCTTTTCCCTATATGATTAACATGGGAAAAGAGTATGCAGGTTTGCTGCCATGATAAAAACATAAACTATGATTTTTAAACATAAACCGGTGGGTATCAACAACATGAAGGTAAATACCAATTTTAATCTAAAAATATTGATTGATATGGGAAATATTAATTTTTTCTTATCCTCCATAAGATTAACATTGGAACCCCAAAATACAACGTACTCGCCATGAGACCTACGGTAATAGCTTCTTCCCTATGGGAAATTCGCTAAAAGAAATTGTTATTTGTAAACACATTAATATGTTATCTGAGGTTCCCAATGATATTCTAATTAGCCATAAAAATTAATAATTTTTCTACCATTTTAAATCCGGTTATGTTCTTTTGGGTTAGTATCCAAAATATTTTGCTATTTCCCCAGGAAAGTTCAAGACGAACAAATCCCACTCCACTAAAAAAAAACTCATTCCTTTCAGGAAGCTGGTGTGAGAAAAGTATTTTGGACATATTTTCTAAGTAATGAAGTTTTATCAGATATTTGAACCTAAAAAAAATGATTTAAGTTGTGTATTCATGTAATTATTTAATAAAAGTAAAAATTAAATTGATAAAAAGAGAAAATTAAATTAATAAAATTTAATTTTAAATTTTCAAAAAATTGGTCGATATTTTTAAGCTATGAAAGGTTTTGAAAGTGAAATCATTTATTTTTTGTTATTAGAGTGAATCCATTTTTTAGTTAAATAACACTAAATATATATGGGTTTTTAGTCTCTTTGAGAACATAATTTTACATTACGTTTTCATTCTGTACTTTATACGTTGTTATAGAAAATTTTAATCAGCACCTACAAAATAATTGGATTTTTTAATGCCTTCATAGCTTTTGACGCAAACTGAGTAACACTTGTGTTCTCCAATTGCATAGTTAGATTTGAAGGTGCCTTAGAAATTTTATTTTGGACGGTAAGACCAAAAAACTAAAATTATCCTCAAGCAATAATTAAAGATATAAACTAAAAAAATGTTTCTAATCTTAAATGAAATATATTTCACCTGATTAAAATGAAACGTATAGTGTTTTATTTTATTATTATGTCGTGTTATAAATACTGTAAAAATTCCTAAAACACTGCTACCACTAGAACGACCCACAACCATCTTAACTTAAAGTAAATGAGTATTTTTTATTTTAATGTTGGCAAATTACCAACACACCCCACAGCTTAATAATATAAAGTACATGTCAAAAAAAGCTGTCATTCCTCCTCTCATCTGTACGTCGAGCGCGTCACGGTCGATCACAAGCTGTCATTCCTCCTCTCATCTGTACGTCGAGCGCGTCACGGTCGATCACAAGCTGTCATTCCTCCTCTCATCTGTACGTCGGGCGCGTCACGGTCGATCACAAGCTGTCGTTCCTCCTCTCATCTGTACGTCGGGCGCGTCACGGTCGATCACAAGCTGTCGTTCCTCCTCTCATCTGTACGTCGGGCGCGTCACGGTCGATCACAAGCTGTCGTTCCTCCTCTCATCTGTACGTCGGGCGCGTCACGGTCGATCACAAGCTGTCGTTCCTCCTCATCTGTACGTCGGGCGCGTCACGGTCGATCACAAGCTGTCGTTCCTCCTCTCATCTGTACGTCGGGTGCGTCACGGTCGATCACAAGCTGTCGTTCCTCCTCTCATCTGTACGTCGGGCGCGCCACGGTCGATCACAAGCTGTCGTTCCTCCTCTCATCTGTACGTCGGGCGCGTCACGGTCGATCACAAGCTGTCGTTCCTCCTCTCACCTGTACGTCTAGCTAGCCACGGTCGATCACAAGCTGTCGTTCCTCCTCTCATCTGTACGTCGGGCGCGTCACGGTCGATCACAAGCTGTCGTTCCTCCTCTCATCTGTACGTCGGGCGCGTCACGGTCGATCACAAGCTGTCGTTCCTCCTCTCATCTGTACGTCGGGCGCGTCACGGTCGATCACAAGCTGTCTTTCCTCCTCTCATCTGATTTATTCTACAATACCATGACATGATGTCCAAGCTCGCGTATAAAACAAACGAACACGCGGTAGTGCACGAGATTTACATAGCGTTGCAATAAAAGCACAACATGTGTTCCGAGACTATAAAGCTGCCGCGCCCCCGGCCTTCCACGGTAGCGCTTATTATAATTATTGCTCCGCATCTAAACCGCCTCTTCTACGGAATCGGACCGTAAATCCGTAAAGAGCCGCCAGGTTGCGTTGATTTCCACAACGGCCCTTCCAACTGCTGAAAAATTCGCCAATTATAAACTGTCAACAAGCTCTGTCCAAGAATCTGTGATTTGGGGAAGTTCGGTCCGAGATTTCGATTGGAGTAGGTCTAAAGGCTATGAAAAATCCTGGTTTCGTCATTCAAAGTGGCCATGTTATCGTTAAGGGTATGTTGACAAGGATATCCGACAGACCAAAATTTGAAACAGAAGTGATGTCATATGGTTATAAATACAGCTGTTTAGAGTAACTGAAAACATTCCCTTAAGACATATCCATGATCTAAGCTATTTCCCAAATATTTGTGTAACAAGAGCGCCAACGATGTCATATCGCACGAGAGGTTCATATGGCAGCACGAAGCGTCAGCTGGGTGTTGCCAGAACTTCGAGGGCGGCCATGACAGTTTGCACTCTTATTACACACAAGATTTTTCCAACAATAAAACAGTAATTTAGGTTATGTTTGATTTTCACGTTGGGATATGTAAACATAACTTTTAGGTTTCCAGTAACCTCAGTTTCATTGCGCCTGGAATTTAGTGTTTTAGGAACCTCTACCATATTATCAACTGACTGCGCGCTTAGAGCATGCTATTGATTGATTGAAAAATCAAATCAACAATTTTTATTTATCGCAAAAAATATACATATACAGTTTTTACAAAAAGTTAGTAATCTTAACCTACTGTACAAATAAGAAAGAAAAATAAACCACAAAAACTGCATACAAAAATAGTAGGTTAAAAAAACAAAAACGTACGCGAAATTATTTTCCACATAGGAAAATCCCGTGTGTGGAAACGAGTCGTATTTGTCACCGAAGAGAAAAAAAAACTAGATAACGTGTTGACATGGCAAGGTAGAGACTAGCGAACTGTAAAGAGGACGAATATACCCACCCCAACATCATCCCCTCCTACCCTACCCTCCACGCTGGACTACCTTTTAGGACCTACAGCCCTTCATTCGAAACTCACACAACCCCACAACATCCATGTACACAATCACACAGCTCTCACACACCGGACCCTTGATCCCAGATAGCGATGCTTCCGGGATCGACGCTACGCTAGTTCGGTCTGTAAGTCGAATGTAAAACTGTATAGACACCGTCTCGTCCAATCACTCTAATCCACTGTAAGGGAAGCTTCTTGTATAATTCCAGGGATATGTCAAAGTTTCGTAGATTTTGTGGCAGATTATTGTATAAGTGTGGGCCAGATAGTAACAATTGATTGTAGAATAAGTCCTATTTAGTCTCGGCATATAGTCTCGGTTATAGATTTGGAGTATTTCGCCCTTGTGATTGACCGGTTACTTTGCACTAGGTATCGCACTATCGTGGATATTAGATCATATCCACCCTAGGGCTGATATTTACTGCTTATACGTTCTGCCAACAGTGCGAAATGTGCCTGATACCGCGCGGTTGTATGACAAATACATTTGTTTTGTGTAGTTGCAGTTGCACAACTCTTAAGGAGGGTTGTAGGAAGGGACATATCCTATCCTTAAGAATTCCTTCCATGCGCCTGCTGCACAATATTCCACTGGAAGATGTGCATAGTCAACTTTGCATGGGTCTCCTTTTTCTTCAATAACAAACATCTACCATCATATCCGAAAATCCCTCGTATATTCGCATACAAGAACAAAATTGCGTCTATAAAGAACAATACCGACTAGGGCCAGAGCATGCATCTTCAGTCATTTCTAATCATGTCGAATTTGTATCGGCAACACACAAGACTGTCGATAAAGCAGAGTAACAAGCCGCTATCGTCGGCAACAAGGTCGACAACGTAGATCAGTGCTCACTTAGTCCTCAATTACTCTGTACAGCTCCACGCACATATACAAGCGCGCTGTACACGGTTCGCCCACGAGGCGGTACGTATGATACTCATGTAGCCTGATTGTTTATAGTGAGGTGTGTAGGTGGGCCGTATCCGTTACAGGCCATGATAACTCCGACTTGAGTGCAATATGAATGCAGTTTAGTTATTCATACACATTTCTGAATAGTGTTACCACGTATGCATGCAATCAAATCCATGATACATGCTAATAATTTATTAATCTCCTTAGTACGAAATAGATTGAAAGGAGAGATTTCAAAGAAAACACACGACACAATGGTAACCTAACTGATTGACTGAATTAGTGAGCGATGGTTGGTGGGTGTGGTATTATATTGTGTGGATTAACATCCGCACTATTGAGTACTACGTTAGTTCTCAAAGACAATCCTCATTATTAGACCAGTTCGCAATTCAGAGGCAGTAGAGGCAGTTCTGTCTAAGGAACATGTCAGCCTTAGTCAGTAACAAGACTACAATATCATACCACAATCATCTTACACTCATCGTATAAAGTATCCTCTCAGTAATTCTTGGCTTATAATACCTATCTGGGTACCATTTTAGAGAAATTAAAGAATCGAACAGGTAAGTTACATGCGGTTGTAAAATAAATTTTCATTAAACACCGTAAAGCAGCACAGACTTCCCTCAGCCATAAATTCAAGCTTAGTAGGCTTAATTTAACTTATCTTCGGTCCTTATGAAAATTTGATCCCTATACAAATCAACCCATACCTTTTATCACTTATGCCCTTAAGTTGAATCTTATCAACAAATCCAAAACCAATCTATGACGTCAACTAGTATCTTTCGTCTTTCGTCTAGTCGTGTAATTCTGAACCACTACATACCAATAATTCACGAAACCTATTTAACACGAAGTCACATTATTTCACCTGCTCAAAATCGTTTCGTAAAACATTCCTTAAAGTCACGTGGTTCCATGATCACCTAACCTAGAAAACGAACTGTAATACCCTCCTACCAGTGATAACGAAGACCGGTTCGCTTTATTTATATCTATCTAGTTTTAATTAAAACTTAAAGGATGAAAAAAAAGTTAAGAAAAATTTCATAAAATACCCTCCTAACTCTTAGTCACTGATAAAACCTAACCAACAAACCGATCTGCAATAACGTCCTAACTCAAAAGTTACGTGGTTCCACCTGATCACCAAACCAACAAACTGACTCTTAATACCTTCCTTACTCAAGTCACGTGACTCCACCTGATCCCCTAACCTACAAACCGATCTGTGACGCCTACGAATCGGATCAATGATAATCACTCGCTGCTGGCACTCCTCCAAATAGGCTTTTAAGCGATTCAAGATCAAGATAATGTTTCATGTCGAAGGTCGCAGTTCGAGCTCGGATCGGTCGATTTATTGCGTAGCTCCTGGATTGACTTTTACCCCATAATTTTTGCCCGCGCACGCTTCATTAGCCATGCAGATTAAGTTAAAACGTTTCCAGTAAATTACGCACTGTAACCCCGCCTGGTCAGTCTAGGGCTGGAGCTGGAGCTCTGTTGGCCACAAGAAGGCACTGGAAACTGATATATTTACTATTTAAAGTAGCTGCATTTACTCTATGACGAGTGTTCCCACTCGTGTGATGGCTGTGTGAAGCTCTACTGTTAAGAGTCTGCAATGTTTCCACCATCTTAGATTTTAGTCCCTTAAGATCTATGTAACTCTAAAGCATGCCACAGTTCAAACACAAATTTTTATCAAAAATAAAATATTTTTATAAAGTTTTACTAAAAGTTTTTAGGATGAGTCAGTATTTTTTTTTGTCCGACTGATATCATTAGCAATAGTTTCCCAATCAATCATTCTTCATCATGACGTGAGTTCCTGACGAATCATAGCTGCTGAGTGATTCGTCTCAGTGTCTTCGTCTGGATGACTAGAACGTTTCCTATTTCTCTTGCTGTTCAAGATACAACTTGCATAAGTGAACATAACATGGATACCTTTACCCTGACTGAAATGGAAAACCGTGCTACTAGAGGCGGCCAAGGATTGTGGTGGTCCCAGCCACCTTCAACACGTTTTTTGAATCGGAGACCCGAGTTCAATGTCATATCCAGGTACCTCAATGGTATTTCCACTCCATTTAATCCGATGGTACAGCCCTCAGGATTTTGCACCTCTTCCTGAAAACGGCATAAGTTTTAACCGCGTTGTTTTTGATGTGCCACTGGCGTAGTCACGGTGACAGAGCGTCTATTTATGCCTGGATCATCCTCGCGGTGTGGGATGAACGGCTTCTGTAGAGCAGTAATGCGTCATCACCATAAAGTGACAGCTTTACTCATGGAACAGGTGGCATGTAGTTAGTGTATACGAGGTAGAGAACTGGCCCCAGAACACTGCCCTGCGGTATCCCAGTCAGATGGACTGTGTAGAGCGTCCCCTTGATGCATACGAGGAGGCTCCTTGAAAAGGAGCTTGTATCTTGAAAAGGCTACTCTCGAGGTAAAAGAGTGTGAACTGCAGAAAACGGAGTGGAGACTCAAACCGTAATGTTAAATTTGTTAGAATTCCTGGACCTAGATGTTCTACTGGGTTAGTTAAAATAGTCTAATTGATGTAGTATTATCTTGAACGATGTTTGCGCCTTTTGTTCTCAAGTTCAACATCGTCGTATACAGTTAAGGTATACGTTTTATCCATGCCATAAAACGTTGAAAATTTTCAATTTTATGTAAAGCACAATACATAAAACATATTTTAAAGTGTAAGAAATAAATTGTAATGTAATTAACATATTTCAAATAGGCGAATCGTCAACGATGATGTTATTGGGAAGTATTTAACGCTGATTATTCAGGCATAGTCAACCTTGAACAAAGCTATGATACCTTGCTCAGAATTCATGAATGTTAAATGATGTGTAGTATCAAATAAGTAAACATAACAAATTGAAGGAACAACAATGCCTTTCAGTAATAAAATTACAAAACACATCGTGCACCTTATCAGTATTCCCAACAACATAATAAAAATTTGGCACTTGTAAAAGTCAGCGTAAACTAGTTTCCCTGTTGGTGGTAATTGGCATAAATAAACAAGCCCAGTGGGGAGCGGAGTCGAGGCGTGGTCTGATATTCGTCCTACATATATCTATGGGAAGGTCGCCCGAGGTGGCGGCGGCGCTCCAACCAGAGCTGACCTTGTCCGGGGAGATTGTCATCGACATGACGTCGCCGGCGATGTGTCCAAAGTGACGTCACTGTCAGGATTATTCTCCTCTTATTATGATACACTCTGGACACCAAGGAAGTTTTTTTTAACTAAAGCTATTAAGCTATTGAAGATGACTAAGATGAACAAGCAAAATTAACGACCCTATTCAAGCATAGATATTTTTCAATTACATTACGGTTTTATTGTAGACACATAAACTCCTCGTAAAGATATAAAATTTGCAAATTTACCTTGAGAAAATTCCTCACCCCTGCAGAAACACGAAAAACATGTTTTGGTATTCCTTTGCTTCGGATGAAACGTGTACAGATGTAATGCTAAACCTTTTTTGTCTTACAGGTAAATGTTGGTTCTAGGGTCTTCATACCTGAAATATCCGAGAAAATCAATTGTATAAGTACAAATAAACCCTAAAATTAACGAAATTAGAGTTACTTTAAACATTGCTAAAACAATTCTCATTTTCAATTTTTTGAGGTATGAGGGCTCTACTTAACCTACATTGTTACCAAGTTTAAAGAAAATCTGATAAAAACGGCGTCCGAAACGGGGGACAAAATTAACATGTTTCATCTCAAAAGCCGGCCGGATGACGGGAGGCAACAGCCCTACTAGCCTTTTACATAATTTGGCTCAGCCGCTACATGTAGCGTCTTCGGGATGCCCGCCAACGAAATGTGACTGCCAACCTGACTGAATGTTTTTGAAAAGCACAATATGAACTCCTTACTAACCCCCGTCCATTTCCTCCCACCGCTTGGCCCATCCGTCCAAATCGCTACTGATCCAAAGGTTAAGAAGACTCTTAGTTCATGCCTCTTAGTCATATTTTTGAAAACACATTATGATAATGAATAATATCACTGAGTAAAATTACGTCTTTATGAATATTACTGGATTATACAATTGTTTTCATATCGGGAGAGGTCTCTCGCTTTTCATATTTTGACGAGTTTGAAACAAAGGGAGTATGTGTGGGGTTGTTCAACGAACGCTAGACTGGCAGTCTAGCGTTCGTCTGGTCCATGAACACATTCATTACGGTTCAAGGCCACATCCATTACATAATGGCAGCGTGAATGGCAGAAGCCTTTCAGCTTTGACTGATGGCCGGTGGCAGGAAGTCGGAATCATCGTCGGTAATGGCAGACCGGTCGCCTGAAGATTAATGAAGACGATGGCTACTCCCACATTAATTATCCCACGACCCGCGAGCTGCAGGTGTCACAGCTGAAGAATCCCCCGCTACATTACTACACCTACACCTGGTGAGGGGTTTGTGAAGAATCGTGTTCAATATGTACATAATCGTAGTAACTGATGGCTAAGATAAAGGGTGATGATTGAGAAGAACAAGAAGAATTGCTTAGCGATGAGGTATCCCCCAGGGTTCTGTTGTACGCCCCTTTTGTTCTCTCTTAATAGATATAACATTTTGTTACGTTACGAATTATCTTCATCTCGTATTAATTTTGACAACTCTTATCATACAACTATTACAAAAGAAGAATGAATTGCTTCTAGAAACAATGTTATGGTATTGGATGATTTGTACGGTCCTATGTCTTATTCCTGAGCCACCAATCGAACTAGGAGGATATTTTGAGAATGAAAATGACTTGCCAAGATCAGCTGATTTATTTGCCAAGATCACAATAGCCCTTTGAGAAAAAGAAGCTGAGTTAACGAACTATCTCAAATATTGTGGCA
This sequence comes from Nephotettix cincticeps, assembly GCA_023375725.1. NCBI lineage: Eukaryota > Metazoa > Arthropoda > Insecta > Hemiptera > Cicadellidae > Nephotettix > Nephotettix cincticeps. The sequence continues at coordinate 33,580,064 of CM041787.1, read as the reverse complement.
AGAATTTTCACAGAATCGAACCGGTAACTTACAGATTTTGAAGTGATACTGCAACCACTGAACCAGTTAGCCAGGCAGAGAATGTCCCATTAATTGAAGTGACATTTTCTTCCCCAAGTATTGTTAAACCGTTCAATTAACCAGCCAGAACTCATCGACGTTAACTTACAGTCTGAAAACATATTCAATAAATATGAAAACCCACCTCTTAAATATTTAAAACTCGAAGGCCAACTTTAGCAATGTCCAGGGTGCTCGTTATTTACCTTCTCTCCACTCGACACAATATCGAAACTAATGCATCGACCGGCGGCGACGACAAACCCGTTATTCCGCAATTCTGATTTAAACCTGCACTCCCGCGTGACTAACTCCCTTTGAGAGCGAGCCAACCGAAAATGCAAAATTCATCAATTAAAGAAGCAACACCATTCATCACCATTAACACGCTAGGGACAGAGCGATAAAACCTTGCACCAGAAACCGAAACCAGAGGATCAACTTTCACGAGACACTCCCACTCCAAAAACTCGGGATGTTTAGGGACTTTTAATTGGGACCTTGTGGACGGTTTGATGACCAGTAAAGAGACAAGTCGCACTCAGGACCACGCCTTGGAGGAGCCGTTAACCGTGAAGTGGTGAAGGTCAAGAGGCATTCGGATGGGTCAAGAGTGAATAAAAAGGTCAAATGACGTTTGGATATCTCGGCAGCTGTATGTGTAGAGTTAATAGTAAGGTCAAGAGGCATTCAGATGGATCAGAAGCTGCGTGTATCTAGGGTGATAAGCAACATTAAAGGCCTTAACATGGATCAAATGGTGCATGTGTCAAGAGTGATCAGCAACGTTAAGAGGCGTTAACTTGGATCAGAAGGTGAGTGTGTCAAAAGTGATCAGCAACGTTAAGAGGCTTTAGCATGGATCATAAGTTGAGTGTGTCAAGGGTGATCAGCAACGTTAAGAGGCATTAACTTGTATCAGAAGGTGAGTGTGTCAAGAGTTATCAGCAACGTCAAGAGGCATTAACATGGATCATAAGTTGAGTGTGTCAAGGGTGATCAGCAACGTTAAGAGGCTTTAGCATGGATCATAAGTTGAGTGTGTCAAGGGTGATCAGCAACGTTAAGAGGCTTTAGCATGGATCATAAGTTGAGTGTGTCAAGGGTGATCAGCAACGTTAAGAGGCATTAACTTGTATCAGAAGGTGAGTGTGTCAAGAGTGATCAGCAACGTTAAGAGGCTTTAGCATGGATCATAAGTTGAGTGTGTCAAAGGTGATTAGCAATGTTAAGAGACATTAACACGGATCAGAAGTTCTTTGTGTCAAGAGTGATCAGCAACGTTAAGAGGCATTAACATGGATCAGAAGTTCCTTGTGTCAAGAGTGATCAGCAACGTCAAGAGGCATTAACATGGATCAGAAGTTCCTTGTGTCAAGAGTGATCAGCAACGTTAAGAGGCATTAACATGGATCAGAAGTTCCTTGTGTCAAGAGTGATCAGCAACGTTAAGAGGCATTAACATGGATCAGAAGTTCCTTGTGTCAAGAGTGATCAGCAACGTTAAGAGGCATTAACATGGATCAGAAGTTCCTTGTGTCAAGAGTGATCAGCAACGTTAAGAGGCATTAACATGGATCAGAAGTTCCTTGTGTCAAGACTGAATATAAGGTCAATAGGCATTCACATAGCTTGGCAGCTGTGTATGTGAAGAGTTATCAGAAGACAGAATTCAACATTTTATTAGAGTGTAATGATTGCCCAATCATCCTTCTCAAAATCGTACTTCACTCTGTCAACCCGTCTCTCATATCGCCCGATTGCCGTGATTCCGGTATGAAAAAGACACTTTTAAGGGGAGAAAAATAAAACTTTGGAATCAAGCAAGAATGAAGTGCGAGACAGAGATTTGCTGGGAGAAAAGGGAGAATGTTTAGGATAAAACCGGATGAGCCGGATGTCCGAGTTCTAGGGCTTGTTAGAGTTCCGATCCTCGGTGACGAATCGTCGAGCCGGACAAGAGCCGAAGGTCCAGTTCTTCGACTTTGTAAATTAGTTTCATAAATGTATAATAATGCTGTCTTACAGGACCTTCATTGGACTTCCCTTCATAATCTTTTTTGTAATGTCCTTCAATTATCCTAGCACAAGCCGCGTTATTGTTATCATATAGAGATGTCGATAATGATATATATAGCCGATTGATACTAAGGGGTCTGTTAATTATTTCAATATTGTTTTACAGTGTATAACTAAAATATATAACCTCATAATCACGTACAAAGAGGTTTACAGCTTACACGAACGTATCCGTATAGGAGGTGCGGGTGGCAAGGCTACAAATCAGCTGGTTCCCTCCTAAATCAGCTGGTCCTTTCGTATTGTTTAGTGCTCGCGCGTTCCTGAATTAAGCGATAAACCAAAATAGGCCTTAATTAGCGGAGAGGGCGGGAGAGGCGGACGCGGGCCAGGGTCGGGAGAACGGACTCATGAGGGACGCCAAATGTGTTATTAGCAGTAAACTGCCGTTCTGCAAAGTGCCAGGTGACATTTTATGACCTAGTTTTATTGAGTTAGAAGGCTATTAGTTAAGTAGGTATTTGAGGATTGTAAAGATAATTAATGTCTGTTATGGCACATAAGTTTTGTAGGTGCGTAATCAGTGTGTTTTCTGACTACTTACCAGATATATAATATGTAGTTCTTTACGAATACGAATAATATTAAGAATATTTTTCATGTCTTTCAACACACAATTGTATAATAGACAGCGTCAAAATTGATTAAAAGTACTCGTAATTACTGATTAGTGTAATGAATACTAAATAACCTGAATACTCTACATTTTCTTGTAAAAGCCCCTTCACTGAGTACAAAAACTATTGATTCAAAAGCCAACTTGACAACTTATTTCTAAATTCACTCAAACTTAACACTCGGAAATTAAGAGGCAGCTTATTAAAAGTTTTAACTTGAAAAACCTCATGGATATGAACTAATTTAATTAGCCTGACTTCTGGAATGTTTAAATTATTACATTTTCTAGTGCTGTAATTATGGAACTCTGCCCGCTTACTACAAAAGGCAGTTTTTCTTTAATATACAAAATACTATAAAATATAAAAATACAGAGTACTGAAATAATCTGATGTTCTATTAAAATGCTTTTCTTGTGCCTCTGCTATGTATATATTATTGAATCATTTAAATAACTTATTGGGTTAAATAGGTGTAAACTTGGATAAATAAATACTACAAAGTTCCATAAATAGATAAGTAATCTATGTGTACTAGAGTTTCTGTGAGCGTAAATAGCCTAACTTGTTAATTTACACACATTTTAGTGATATTAAAATAAAATATTTTAGACCATTCATAAATTTCAGTCGACAAAAACTGTAAGCGAAAAAGGTTTCGTAATAAGTTAGCATCAAAGCAATAAAAGTATAAAACTTTATACAGTATTGAACTGTTGGAGATAGGGAACTACTTCTTGGCTTCAGTGTGAAACTGTTGGCCATTCGGTGATTATATTTGATAAAAGATGTTTTAAAACAATTTGATATTCCGGACAGAATTGCGGGTCAACACAACATCCGGTGACGTCGACCGCTTCCCACCGGAGGCTCCGGCCCGCGGTTTCCCCGATATGTTCCCACCTCAATTTGCATCCGTTACCAAAATAAAACGGCCTAAGAAACGGCGCTTCGCCTCCACTTCCCACGTGGATCGATTGGAGTCGCCTGGTCACGGTGTTGGTCCAGCCGCCATGTGGAAATGCTAATATGAAGCTCTCCAGTTATGACCTGTGACTGGACAAGTGGTGCAAGTCTTACTTGACGACGGCTTCAGATTTCAGATCCCGTGGAAGTCGTGGAACTTGTATATATTAAAAAATTATTGAAAACCAACTAAACTAACAAATTGTGTGATAGATATTTTCACACAATTTTCTCCGGGAGGTCAGAATTAAGTTGATACTTCGACAGTACATCGGCCAATCTTCTGTCGAGATACTAATCAGAACCAATCAGAATTCGAAGTGGAATCAGAAACTTATTACAATCTCCCTGAAAGTACCAAAGCCCGGTCAGGCATTCACTTTCAGACATTAGATTAGATTAGATCATTGAAATGACAACCATACTACAATGTAGGTATTTTAAGCCAGTATGAATGAGGATTGAGGGTAAGATGATTGTCGCGCGATCTTGTAGTCTTGTTACTGACTAAGGCTGACATGTTCCTTAGACAGGACTGTTAATTAATAGCCCAACAGACGATGGCAACTAATGCACCTACAGTTTAACCTGAAATCCGAACCACGGGCCCTGAATTACGAATTGGTCTAATTATTAGGATGGTCTTTGCGGGTTAACGTAGTATTCAATAGTGCGGACGTTAATCCACACAAGAGAATACTACACCCACCAACCATCGATATTAAAATAAGGTCAAATCAAATATTTTTCACTGTGGTAATGCAATGTTTACTAACATTTTACGAGTAAAATTAAGGTTTTTGATGAGATCCGCCTCCTAGCTGAGTTGTCATTACCAATTTTTAGAACCTCAGTGATTGATTCTAAGAAGATGAACAGTTAAGATTCCCAATTGAACTTACAGATAAAATCGTGAACACAAATACAGGTTAGGGAACTTCAATCTTACTGTGGCATATTTCGTATAAAAACCACAAATGGTGATAGAGAAAGTAAAACATCATCAACGGCTTATCACAGATCTAATCATTCACTAAAGTGAGGCGAAAGAAACGATGTAAGAGATACGCTTATTTAGATGGCATCGGCTTCATACAGCGTAGAATGTAAATTTAAGTTCAGCGGTGGCGTGGGTGTTATCATAACAGTCGACAACACTGTTATTAGCAGTAGTCAGCTGATTGTGCAGTCAGCTGATTGTGGTATCGCGCTCAGCTGTTGCCATCGTGATTGGCTAAACACACGTTGCCCCAGTGATTTCTTTATTACTCACGAGTTTACGGATATTCTCTCTCAGCAGGTGAATGTGTCTGTATTGATTGCCTTCGCGAGAGCAGCGATTTATCGGTTACTTTCACTGCTGTTGCGCATTATGCCAGCTACTGCGTTACGGCGCTGTCACATGCTGGAGATTTATCAACTGTGGATTGGTATAGTTTAAAAATTATCGTTTTATTCATTGACGCTGATAAATCGAATAGATCGATAACCCGATAAATCGACCATGCTGTATAAATCAAATTATTTAATAATCGATGATAATCTAAAATGGTAACTTATTATTCATGGAAAACCGACCCACCCGGGTGAATATTTTAAAGTTATGTGGGTGAGGGATAAAGTTTATTTTATGACGTAGCTTTGCTACCGTGAAAGACTTAACTGGTTAACCAGGTTTAATTACTAATCCATTGTGTAAATGCAACCGAATCGAAGATCAAAACGTCACAAAATTGTGTCACGATTTTCCACAGGATTACGCGAACTTAACTCTATGAAAAGGTACTATAACCTTGAACCCAACCACTTAGTTGAACTGGAGGATTTGTACAGTTAAGCAAGGTCTACAACGACGAAGAGATTAAGGTAACCATTAAAGCGAATCAAGGTTATTTATCTACGAGGATATTTTAATATATTTTAAAATTTATTGCTTTATTCATTGACTATCTCCTTAAATCGAGTTATTTATGATGATCGATGACAACCTCGAATGCTAACTTACGTTATTCGTATTCATGGGAAACCAACCCACCAAGGTACCTATTTTGAGGTTATATGAAGAGGGATGAAGTGTATTTTACGCCATACAAGATTAAATTATTTCCATAAAAAATAAAAATACATCTTTGGGTACATTTGTAAATAAAGGAAATCTTTTTCTCGCAAGACTATTGGGTTTGTGTCAGGAAGAGTCTAACATATACTGTAATATGTATTAATAGAACAAACAATTAAAAAAGTCCATTTAGTCGGAGTGGGCCTTTAAAACAAGATATTTTTAAATATTTTCACCCTAATTTTTGATTCTTGAACCACCATACAACAATTAAAATATTATATCATTTTAAACGAGTTTCATTTAAAGTGTAAGGAAGGTTTTTTTTGCGAATTCCATAAATGCTATCCGAATCATGAACCTGACCGAGTGTGACCAGAATCCACAGGATGAAGGCCAAGAAAAGAAAATGTAACATATACGACCTTGAACCCAATACTACTGGAGGAAAAGGTGCTGTTAGCAATAACTAAGGGGAAACGGTACGATCGAGACAACTGAAGACATTGCAAGGTGGCGAGCATCGTAAACCAGACATATCTCAAGGGGAACGGGTAAGTTTGTTGTAAAATGGGGTTTTTTGCGTTTTTAAATGTAATTTTAAATAATTTTCTAATTTTTATATTCACCATTGGAATCAGCTTAAAAAACTACAATAAGTTCCTTTAAGTTTTTCTCTATCTCCAACGGTTACCGAGATATTAAAAAATCTAAACACAGTACGTTGTATTGTGCTAATGTTAATCTTATGAGGATGAAAAATTAATATTTCCCCATATTAAAATATTTTTGGATAAAACTTGATACAGCTTCTTTGGTTGAGATCGATATTTATGAAAATCTAGTTTATGTGTTATCATGGCAGCAAACCTGCATACTCTTTTCCCATGTGTCAGGGAATAGGCAAAATCCTTTAATGGACAGATGTTATGAATAGTTGGTATAAATGTATAAGATAAAAAAAATTATTTATGTAGAATTCTATTTTCAGTGTTCCTCAAAGCAAACTGCACACTCTTTGCCATGTTAATCTTATGGAGAATTAGGCAAATAATTCTCATGTTTAAGGACATATTTTAAAAAAACTTGTCATATATTTATTATATTATCATTTTAAACGAGTTTCATTTAAAGTGTAAGGAAGGTTTTTTTATTACAAATTCGCTTTCATCATCCAGGTTTCCACGTGATCCACCGAGTGTGACAGAATCTCCGACGTGAAAGTGCCAAGAGCCGTCATATTCCCCACGGGCAGGACAGGACGTCGACACGCACGGACGACCAGCGCCTGGGGGAAACTGGAGGAAAAGTGGTGGAAAACTGTGGGAAACCATCTGGCTGGACAACGGTCAGGGGGAAACGGTACTACGAGACGCAGCACACTGAAACTGGCATTGCATCTCGTTGGTGAGGCATGGCCGGCTTCGAGATGTGCGGTGTAGGTTATGGAATTGAATATAGGGGTCACATTTGATTAAATTTGGGGTTTCAGTGCGCCAATTAACTTCGAATTCGCTTATTCCATAAACATCATGAGATGCAAACAAATTTACCTTTACAATTCTGAAATGGTGACCTAAACAGGAGGTATTTTAAGCCAAGTATCAAAAATGAGTGTAATATGATTGTGGCACGATCTTGTCGTCTTTTTCCTGACAGACCGACATGTTCCTTAGACAGTAATTTGAATTAATAGCCCAATACCTAATGACATCTATGCATGGAAACCTGTTATTGAAAAGTCGATTCCAGTTATAAATAGCAACCGAGCCTGGCTACCTTCGGATTGTGAGATTATCATTCTACCACAAATCTACCCTTAAAGTTTTAGAATAGACGCAAACTTAAAGTCAATAGTCTAGGTAATTTGTAAAATTATACATAAAAAGGGGTTTCAACCTATATGAAGTACCGAATATGTTGTGTAGCCGTAGAAAATGTTTTTTAAAAAATGTTAAAAAACAATATTGTAGACTTGCAAATCTCTTTGCAAAGCTAGACTTGCGTCAACATGGGTGCAAACATTTTTGTCAGATTATATTTCCTTGAGACGGGAGAGAGCTTTGTATTGGAGTTTCATGACTTGAGAATTATGGTCAATGCATTATTGTATGTAAAAACTACAAATTAAGAAAAATCTGAAAATGGTCCAAAGTACACATTAATTAACCAGCGCCAGTAACCAGGGTTTTCTGGAGGATAGAAAATTGAACACACACTAGTATTGTACCTTATGATGGGTGGGGGTGAAATAAGTGATTATTTTCACATGCAGACCTGACCTGACAAAAAAATGTTTACAATAAAAAAAGTCTACGCTATAAAATCCTGTTTACTCCTAGTCCTAGTTCTAGGTGACATAGACGTTAAAGTGGGAAGAACCCGGATTTTACAAACCTCTGTGAAGATTGTATTATCTAAGTGACGTTATTTCTTTATGGCAGACTCATAAAACTGATCGTCTTTTCAATGAAAATCCGTCTCAATTGGATGGGTTGACAGAACCAGCGTCAACCAAACGGAACGCAAACCAGGGTCGAAGTAGTTAGACGTGGAATTCATTCAGTAAACGATCTAAGCGCAGAATCGTTAGCCGGCGAGCGCGCTCCACTGCGCATAATGAAGCATATTTTAATATAATGCTATCTAAGTGAATACGCGGTACACGGCCGGGTGGGGACACGCCTTCGATTAATATTCAGGACGAGCCGGTATAATTTTGAAAAACACCGAGTAGGAGCAGGGCAAGCCACGCCTCTGAGGATACCATCGGGACAGAGGTGCTACTACACGGCAGGGCTGGTTAGTAACAGGTGGTTTGTGGTGACACCAGGTAGTCAGGTGTACAATGTCAGACATTACTGTGAGAAGTACCAAACACAGAATAGAAACAGAGTAAGCCACGCCTCTGAGGATACCATCGGGACGGAGGTGCTACTACACGGCTGGGCTGGTTAGTAGCAGGTGGTTTGTGGTGACATCGGGTAGTCAGGTGTACAATGTCAGACATTACTGTGAGAAGTACCAAACACAGAGTAGAAACAGAGTAAGCCACGCCTCTGAGGTTACCATCGGGACAGAGGTGCTACTACACGGCGGGGCTGGGTAGTAGCAGGTGGTTTGTGGTGACATCGGGTAGTCAGGTGTACAATGTCAGACATTACTGTGAGAAGTACCAAACACCGAGTAGCAGCAGAGCAAGCCACGCCTCTGAGGTTACCATCGGGACAGAGGTGCTACTACACGGCGGGGCTTGTTAGTAGCAGGTGGTTTGTGGTGACACCGGGTAGTCAGGTGTACAATGTCAGACATTACTGTGAGAAGTACCAAACACCGAGTAGTAGCAGAGCAAGCCACGCCTCTGAGGATACCATCGGGACAGAGGTGCTACTACACGGCGGGGCTGGTTAGTAGCAGGTGGTTTGTGGTGACACCGGGTAGTCAGGTGTACAATGTCAGACATTACTGTGAGAAGTACCAAACACAGAGTAGTAGCAGAGCCATCCACGCCTCTGAGGATATACCATCGGGACAGAGGTGCTACTACACGGCGGGGCTGGGTAGTAGCAGGTGGTTTGTGGTGACACCGGGTAGTCAGGTGTACAATGTCAGACATTACTGTGAGAAGTACCAAACACCGAGTAGCAGCAGAGCAAGCCACGCCTCTGAGGATATACCATCGGGACAGAGGTGCTACTACACGGCGGGGCTGGTTAGTAGCAGGTGGTTTGTGGTGACACCGGGTAGTCAGGTGTACAATGTCAGACATTACTGTGAGAAGTACCAAACACCGAGTAGCAGCAGAGCAAGCCACGCCTCTGAGGATACCATCGGGACAGAGGTGCTACTACACGGCGGGGCTGGTTAGTAGCAGGTGGTTTGTGGTGACACCGGGTAGTCAGGTGTACAATGTCAGACATTACTGTGAGAAGTACCAAACACAGAGTAGAAACAGAGCAAGCCACGCCTCTGAGGTTACCATCGGGACAGAGGTGCTACTACACGGCGGGGCTGGTTAGTAGCAGGTGGTTTGTGGTGACACCGGGTAGTCAGGTGTACAATGTCAGACATTACTGTGAGAAGTACCAAACACAGAGTAGTAGCAGAGCAAGCCACGCCTCTGAGGATATACCATCGGGACAGAGGTGCTACTACACGGCGGGGCTGGGTAGTAGCAGGTGGTTTGTGGTGACACCGGGTAGTCAGGTGTACAATGTCAGACATTACTGTGAGAAGTACCAAACACAGAGTAGAACCTGAGTAAGCCACGCCTCTGAGGATACCATCGGGACAGAGGTGCTACTACACGGCAGGGCTGGTTAGTAGCAGGTGGTTTGTGGTGACACCGGGTAGTCAGGTGTACAATGTCAGACATTACTGTGAGAAGTACCAAACACCGAGTAGTAGCAGAGCAAGCCACGCCTCTGAGGATACCATCGGGACAGAGGTGCTACTACACGGCGGGGCTGGTTAGTAGCAGGTGGTTTGTGGTGACACCGGGTAGTCAGGTGTACAATGTCAGACATTACTGTGAGAAGTACCAAACACCGAGTAGTAGCAGAGCAAGCCACGCCTCTGAGGATACCATCGGGACAGAGGTGCTACTACACGGCGGGGCTGGTTAGTAGCAGGTGGTTTGTGGTGACACCGGGTAGTCAGGTGTACAATGTCAGACATTACTGTGAGAAGTACCAAACACAGAGTAGTAGCAGAACAAGCCACGCCTCTGAGGTTACCATCGGGACAGAGGTGCTACTACACGGCGGGGCTGGTTAGTAGCAGGTGGTTTGTGGTGACACCGGGTAGTCAGGTGTACAATGTCAGATATTACTGTGAGAAGTACCAAACACAGAGTAGTAGCAGAACAAGCCACGCCTCTGAGGTTACCATCGGGACAGAGGTGCTACTACACGGCAGGGCTGGTTAGTAGCAGGTGGTTTGTGGTGACACCGGGTAGTCAGGTGTACTATACATGCATATCTGTAAGACCGTACACAAAGATTTTTACTTCGTTCTTTACTATTTTATAGTAAAGTTATAGTTATAGAAGAGTAGAGTTATAGAATTTTATAGTAAAGTTAACAAAAGCCAGGCTCTCCGTCCGCGGCTTCTGATGTGTAAAGTTTTTGTTTCCATTGTTGGCACCTGGACCTGATGACCTTGGCGGTAAGGTCAAGGTCAAGATGATTGTTCCTCTATTATCCGGAGCTAACGAACCGTCAACACATGTCGATGCCTCCGTGCTCTAGAGGCCGCCACTGTGTAACAACCTCTCTGTTCCACTCGTAACAACTACACAACCCTGCTAATACACCGGCTGTATAACAACTAGTATTTTGTAATTTATTTACATATGTAGTTGCACGATTACGCAAACGAAATGCGCTAAAAGATTACGATTTCTATTAATCACTTTGATTATCATCCTCATTTGAAGGTCAGAGTGGTTTTTAACTAGTGTTAATAGTATAGCATACAATATTTCAACCTTGTTATGCTGTTTAGTTAATATCTCTGCAAGTACAAAGCCTTTCTCTGAGTTTAGGTATCGCCGAGTGAACGGAAGCGGCCACTCTTGCACACATTTATTGTGAGCGGTGGAAAGCCAGGATAATGGATGCAGAGCGAGCGGCGTATGACAACGGTAATTGGGTGACAGTCCACTGAACTCGCCGCTCACAACCGCTATCGCTCGATAAACCATGAGAAAGTCCGGAGCAGCGTTGACGAAACGTCGGCGAATCATTTAAATAGGGACATTATGCTGGAGCGATCCGACATGCGAACGGGAAGATCCGCTACGTTCCCTACACTCCAGGTGGCGAAGGACAAGGGAAAGGACGCTCGAGAGGTGTGTTTCGAGCTGTTGGCATTATATACATTGCAACTATAAATGTGCGAGTGGTTACAAGTGGCTTTCATAGAAGTTCCGCACTTAATTAAACACAAAGAATAAATTTAGTCATTAGCGAATTCATCCCAAAGAATTGTACCTATGAAACCTTCCTTGATTCTTAGAGATCATAAACTGGAGTCAGAAGGCTTAGTTAATTATACAGCGAGCGGCAAAAGCTGCACCGGCTGCATGCTGATGAGTCATTGTTTATCAATTTGGTTACGGTTACAGTTTACAGGAGTTGCAGTTTTAGTCTACATTTTCAGTGGAGGTGTGATAAGACCTTACTTTTATTTTGACACTGTGAATGCAAAAAATCACCTTGAAATGCTATATGAAGTGTTATAAGAGTTAGAAAACAGTCTCAATTTTTAATAGTTGCGACGTCATTCGATTATTTGGCAGCCATACGGAGCACCTCTGCACTACGGCCTTAATGTTCCAGAAATTTTAAATGATCACTCCGGTGAATGGATACGAAAAAGAGCAATTATTGTTTGGCCCGATGGGTTTCCAGACCTAATTCCGTGCGATTTTAGTATGTGGGATTTGTTAAAAACATATACAACGGAGACACATGTCTCTGGAGAAATTAAACATGGTACTTTGCCGAACAGCTTTGTGACAATGTGGGTAGATCATGCTAATGAATTTTTCACATTACCACACACCTGTCCTAGGATAAGCTGGAGACACTAGTGTCGTCTAACAAACCTTCCTAGTTTGACAAACAGCTTGGCTGCTCAAACCCCTTTGAGCCAAGGTCGGTTACCCAAAGCCAAATTCGGCAGGGATCCGTTGCCCACAAGGTTATTTGGAAAACACTTGCTAAAAGTCAGTTTGACAAAGCACAAACAAAACTACTCGTAAGAGTCGACATATTTGCGTTTCATTCCTGTTTATGCTTCAATTCGCCTCTTCAGCTAGGAAGGTTTGTTAGACGACACTAGTTTCCAAGTGTCTCCAGCTTATCCTAGGACAGGCGTGTGTGTGGTGATATGAAAAATTCATCATTAGAAAAATAAAAAATTAGAACATTTGAAAGCATTAATAACGAAACATTTTGATTTTTTCACACCACAACTTTACATAAAAATCTGTAAATCAGTGTTGAAATGGTGCTACAAGTGTATAGACGATGATGACCGTCGCTTCCCTAACAGGTACATGAAAATAATACTGTTACGGTGGTTAATAAAAACACAGTTTATATTCATTTTCGGTATGCTGACTTTTGCCGCACTCTGTATAATGACTACTTTTCTTTATTTCACTATTAAAAATTACCAGTACAAAATTACAAAACAATCTCAACGTTTTATAAAAACCACAACTCGGTTTATATTGACCTCAAAAAACCGCACGGAGTTAAAATAGTGATTTCCAGACCAATAAAATATCAAAACAAAAACCTCGATGAGTTTGAGGTTAGGTCCCGCTAAGCGCGCACATTCCGTCGGGTAAATCAGTCAACACGTGGCCACGGCCAGTTTGATACCGTGTACCTGCCCGCCGGTCGCCACTATATATAATACCACCGACAACCGGATATTTATCGCTCAAGTCGGCAGTCTAAACGTGCTCTTCCGGTCCCGATGGCGACGGCGGGCGAGAACATACATCTAGAGCTGTGGTCAGTCGCTCCTGAAATATTCAGTGGTTAGCGTACCACAAATATAATAGCTCTGTTTGATGTATTTCAAAATTACCAGCTTTCCATCGTGAGAAATTGGGCAATTGAGTCAGACGTACTTTTTCGTTTTGGGAAGCTGTGATTTTGACAAGTTTATCGTGGGTTATTACCTTTCGATATTTTCCTCTAGATTCAGTGGTGAAATGAACTATAGCTGTTATTAAGGTTTGGGAGCAACTTAATTAAGGTTTGTTATTGGTTGCAGTAGATGGAAGAAATTGCAGTTGCAGTTTTGCAGTCGTTAAAAAATTGAAGTCTTTTTAAGATTGCACTATGCTATATAAAAATTGAAATATTTTGATTTTATTATTACATGTATTATAACTTACTACGTACATTTAAAGAAATACCAAAACATAATCTACACTAATAAGGCGTTTTGCTTTAAAGTAGGTTGTGGATTCTTTTATATATTATTTTTTATTGTAGGATTGATTGGGTATGTGTCTTACTCTATGACATAGAGCAAGTATCTATTATACCAGTGCAGACCAAATGCAGAAGCAAAGTTGTGTTTCGGACCTTACGTTAAACTGTAGGTCCTTTAGATGTCATTGGCTGTTGGACTATTAGTAACCAGTTCTGTGTAAGGAACATGCCAGCCTCGTAATAAGAAGATAAGATAGGGCCACAATCATCTTACACTCGTTTTTCATTCATACTTAGTTTGTATACAGTAACTTGGCCGATGGATTCTCGGCTATGGATTCGGCGGCCATACATCTCCTCTTCCATCGCTTCTCTGGCTGAGATGTGTCTGTAAGTAGTCACTAATTGGTGATAGCAACATATTAATAAACTTTTTAACCGACTCGGAATTTTATTTTTTTATGACATATCCAGAAATATAAAATGAAAATAAGAAAAATGATATCAAACATGATAGTAATCTCTAAAATAGTTAACCATAGTTTCAGTGTAAACAGTATTTGTATAACGAACACTGTCGTGTTTGATATCATTTTCCTCCATTTGAATTTTCCGGAAATATCATAAAAAATAAAATTCCTAGTCGTTTTAAAAGTTTATTAATGTTGGAGGAGAACATTATTTTATAACCGACCCGGCCACCCCGAAGGTAGCCGTAGGTCCATCGGCCAAGTTACTGTATACAGACTATAGCTCAAAATACCTATCTGGGTAGGTCGTCAACTTCAGAAAGATAATAAGATAATAATATTATGTAGAGTCGATGTAAAGCTGTCTTCACAATCGCTATCTGTAATTTTACATATAATCATTGCATTTTCTGATTTAATACTATTTTAATGACCATGTGAGGATTTCGCATCGTTAAACCCTGAATAATTAACGTCGACTCGAAGCCAACTGATGTGTTTCCAAACAGAACTAATTCCAGCAAAAGCGTGAGGTTGGAGTGATTTTTTGTCGAGTATTTCCTCAGGGCTCCAAATCCAAGTTGGTCTGTCCAAACAGCCAACAGCCGCTAGGTCACAAGGTGCCCGGAGAGAGGCTAATCACAGGCTCCTCGCACGCAGGGTCAAGAGTTGCCGCAAAAACTTGCACCTTGGGCGATAAAACTCGTCTAAAATTGGCCGAGAAACGTTCAGGCCACTAGATCCATTAGGGGCCGGCGCTGATCTGATAGCGGCACTTGCGATCGCTTCGTTCACAAACCGCCCGATATTTAAAGTAAGAAATGATTAGTGGGTGATATTTCAGGTAATGTGTATCATTAATGTTTCCTCAAGCTCCTGTGAAACATGTATTTGATCAAATAACAAAGGAAAGACTATATTGATTTATGACTTAACAGGTGCAGTCTAAATCAAAACCAAAAGTACAAACAATGGGTAAGTTTTGGCACATCTGTGCAAAAAATGAAAAATGAAGATCTTCTGATTTTTACCCGCGATTGTCATTTTTTGTCTATATATATACTCTACTGGTTATCTGGCAAACTAAAAGTTTTTGGGAAAGATTCATATAATACCTACTGAATAAAAAACCAACTTGGACCAATTTAAAATTGGCGGAAAAGAATTTTAATTGTTAAAATACAAACAAATTTACTAAGAGTTAAATACGAAATTTTATTCCCAATCTAACATCACCAAAAACACGAGTCAAACAAAACAAAACCGAAATACATTGAAATGTGTTAATTGTCAGAAAAAATCGTGGTTATCTGGCAAACTAAACGTTTTTAGGAAAGATTCATTCTTGACTTTCTCTTTATTTTGACCAATATAACCTTTTCCCAGATTGGCACTCTCCTTATGGGGCACATCGTTAGTACGTATAGAACGTCGTTATTCTAGTATTCTAGTACTTAAAAATAAACATTCAGAGGTCATCTTAATAAATCAAGAGCACTCACACATAGTTCCTGATAGCATTTATCATTACGACTAATTTGTTTATGGTGTTTCGAATGAAATTCAGAACCTAACTTACTGTCCATGTATTTCAAATGTCTAAACAATATACAGTACCTTCCACCATTCTTAGCTAAGAACACAATAAAGACATATAGCTCTTACGCTAAAAGAAGCTTTTTCAACAAGAATTGTGCCTACAGCAAATATTTCAAAGATGCAATGCACATAAAAGGGTATAAATAGTGTAGGGAATGTGGTAGCCTTTACTAGGGTCGTGGCTATCAATTAGAGTGGAAGAACACGTGTTGTGCGCTCTCGCTGTTACGCGAGATTGCTCATTGTTCTACGACCACCGCTCATAGTTGGAGCGCCGGTTATGTAGAAATGCTACATTGTTCACTGTGGATAAGGGTGGTTACGATAAAACCACTATTATTGTAGCTCTAAACACTTTCTAATGAGGATCCTATTAATTTTAGCGAATATTCCATTCGTGCAATTGCCGTAAGTGGTATTATCGGACTTTAAATCGGGGACTATAGAAATAAAAAAAGAACATTTTTCACTTTGAAGGCCTAGTGACCCAAATACAAAGGTTTTAAAAATTATATATACCGTAAACACGAAACGTTGTCTTTTGGAGCGTCAGTGCTTATGGGGAAAAGGTAGATTAGATTAGATTATTGAAATGGCGACCATAGGTAGGTATTTTAAGCCAAGTATAATTGAGAGTTGATTGTAAGATGATTGTGGCGCGATCTTGTAGTCTTGTTACTGACTAAGGCTGACATGTTCCTTAGACAGGACTGGTAATTAATAGCCCAACAGCCGATGGCAACTAAGGGACCTACAGTTTAACGTGGAATCCGAACCACGACCTCTGAATTACGAATTGGTCTAATTATGAGGATGGTCTTTTGCGGATTAACGTAGCTTTCAATAGTGCGGACGTTGATCCACACAAGAGAACACTACACCCACCAACCATCGCTCACAACTATCCACAATTCGTGACCTCCAAGTAGCGGAATTACAGGATGACGCCACCATCCCAGTCAAAAAAAAAAATAAAAACAAAAATCAACACCTTACTTATTGTTTGAAATACTGTGATAAAACATTGTATAGGATGATTAAAAACTAACGTCTTCCAACACTACTTAATATATTTACATTTATATTGTAATTATATACAAACGGTAAATATATACAAAAGTTGTTAAATTGGCGATCGATTTCGTCCAGTCACACCCGACATCATCAGGCCCAAACGGAGACTGATAGAAACTAGATGCCGTCCCTGCTTAAATACTATTGGCTACCGGATGTTCCTGTCATGGCGTCGTAGGTAGCATTTATTGGCTGGCTGTGTTCCGGAAACAGATTTTCAGTCTCCGTTTGCGCCTGATGATGTCCGGTGGGACGAAATCGATCGCCAAATTAACAACTTTTGTATATATTTACCGTTTGTATATACCTACAATATAAGTGTAAATATATTAAGTAGTGTTGGAAGACGTGAGTTTTTAATTCATCCTATTGTAAAACCAACACGTATAATGCTAATCAAGAAATTATTCAAAACTATGTACACAAACATCGAAATTGTTTTGTTCCTAGTTGCAGCAAACCTATGTTATTCGTATTTAAAATAAGAAAACTGGCATAAAATCCTCATACCTTATCCTTATTTGAAATATTGTAATACAACTTGGTATACAGAGCTTCATCTAATAAGGTCTGCCACTGTAAGTTGAAAAATCTTGTTTATTTTGTTCTTTGCAGCAGCAAACTTATTCGCCCTTTTTCCATTTTATTCTCTTCCATAATAAGGAAATTGATATTACTTCCTTATTTAACCTAAGATTAAGCTCAGTTTGTATCATCAGTACATTAATTCAGTAATTCATAAATCAATGGTAATTCGCTTGGTATAAAGGTTGGCTGCTACGTGGTTACTGTATTACAAATTTTAAGATTTTTTTCTTCATATGTGTGCGGAACAGTGATCGATATTCTTTCGGCCCGCCAAACGTTTGGAAAGCCTCAAGCCGGCATCCAGTGGTCCACCGAGTAAGGTTAGTTTGGTTTTTGGTTGTTTAAAGAACACTATTCGGCAAAGGTAAAAACTATCGGATATAGACATAAAGATTGCTAGGTTCCATGTGAAACAATAAATGTTTTTAACATATGTTGAATTATAATGGTTAGATTTGAATTTCCATTAAAGAAATTTAAACTCATAGAGAATGAATTTTTATTTCATAAAGATTACTTGAAAGTTCTATTCAGCTTTGGGGTTTGGTCTGCAGCAAATATATTTTGATACTATTCACACTAAACAAATCCTTTTACTCACACAAATAATATGCCTTCAAACACAAATAAAGCTCTTTTGTCCAGAAAAACATTCTTTAAAAACCTCTAAAATATAAAGTTGACCACTTTAAACGATTGTTTCCCCTTGTAGTATTGAGTAAAAGGTTATTCTGTCTTTATTCACCAAGTGCATGTAATCCGAACAGGATATCTTGGATTTCAAGATAGACGTTATATCTGGATCTTACTGCAACCTCTTATCGGTGCGGAACTCCTCGTGTCGATATAGGTTTAACCCTACACGATGGACATAATAGTAAACCTATCTATAGAACGGTAGCGGAGTACAGCAGGGTGACAGTTTAGGTCCAGTACTTTTCCCACATAACGGGCGGAAGCTGGACAAGAGACAAGCGCTCCGTGCTCACTATCTTGGCTGCACTCTTATCGCTGCTGGTGGCAATATCGCGCTCCGATAGCGACTATAGCACTGAACATTGAAAACGGCTTACCTCGGTAGTTCTACCTGGGAGTTCATAGTTTAAAACGACTCTATAAAAATATTTTTTCTATTCGACAGGTAAGTTTATAATACCGCTTTTAACAATGATGCGTCCAATAAATTTATAAATATAGTTTTAAAATTATTTACCTTTTTTTAAACGAAATTATATTTAGTCTTATCTCAGTGTATTAAATTACAATTCTCGGTGATGTGGAAACAGTTATACATTAGATAGACATTATATTAAATAGTCAATCCTTACCTCTCTAAGTCATCGAGGAGAAAATCAATTACATATCAATAGTCAGAAAGTCTCATGCAGTTAAACAAAATTAGCTGTAAAAATATGTTCGACGGATACAAAAATGATAAAAAAATGACTGGTGCTGAGTGCAATATTTTGTCATACCATCGTATAAATTTAACCAGATGTCCTACTACTTCGTAGCAAACTAACACGAACACCTATGGAGTGAATATGCCTTAGGTTTTGAGAATAGAATACTCCTGTGTCCTATACCCTTCAATCGATGACCCTGAGTGCAGCAAACGGTATTGGCATGACGTGAAATAAGTCTTTTAGCTTTCCACGATGATAAGCTTCCTGTTTACCTTGGCCCACCCGTGTTAGTTGACAGCAAAAGAGAAATGTCAACTATATGGTTGTTGCTGTATCCATATCTATGAAGCTGAAGAGCACGGATGGAACCATTTCTGTTTCGTTGACGAGTTGAACGGCAGAGTGGTTCCTGTTTGAAGTTGAGGACAAGGACAGTGGAGAAAATAATTAGATTATCATTTGAAATGGCGACCTACCCAGATTAGTATTTTAATCCAAGTATAAATGAGAAATGAATGTAAGACGATCATGCAGTCTTGTTATTGATTAAGGCTGACATGTTTCTTAGATAGAACTGTTAATTAATAGCTCGACAGCCAAAAGGATCTAAAGGACCTACCGTTTAACGTGGAGTCCGAACCACTGCCTCTGAATTACGAACTGGTCTAATCATGAGGATGGTCTTTGCATATTAACATAGTTAATAATTTTGTATAGCTTAAAGGTTACATTATCTGAATTTATTGCCCTGTACATTTTTTTTATTTTTGAAGTTAGACCAATACTTGGGAAACGTAGGTACTAATGTAGTTGTTTGATGACGTATAACGCTAAGAAAGCCAGGTAATTTATGAATGATTTCATCAAGTTACCAGGCAAGTTCACTTATCTGATCCGATATCGACTTATTTCTGTAAACAGACACGACAAGCTGTTTTTTTTAAATTGTGTTGGATCGTGAGGCCTGTGCCCGGATATGGATTGGTTTGAGGTTTCTGACTCCTATTATGTGAGCATCCTCAACATTATGAATTCCTTCTTTCCGGTGCCCTAGAATGTTTCACAGTAAGATAGTGCCTATCCGGCTTTTTTAGTCCTTATACCATCAAAATTCTCACTTCTATATTGATGTGTCAAGCCATCTCCCTGAACAGCTCTACAATACTCGCCCCCGCTGTCGTGGCCTTTGAACACCCACACCGGTGACAGTCCACATCCACGTCCACCCGCACGAAGCCCACACGAATACCAGCGGCCCCAGCGTGCAGCCTTGCGGTACCCCATATCCAGCAACACATGTACCGCGTGATCTATCGCCTCTTCAAATAACAATAACATTTGCGTAACCGCCGGACAATTTCGCCATTAGTTGTCTGATTTATCGACGTGTCGCAAGGAGCGGCAAGGGCGGAGCTCGGCCTTGTGAAGGCTGTCGGGCGCGCGCCGCCGTGCCGCAGGTGTGTCAGCTGCTGGCCTGATTACTTCCTCGCAAACAATCGCACAGCTGATAAATTGATAAACGACTCGGAGAAGTTGAGGTCGTTCGCTCTGTTATCTGGGATACAAGGAGCTACACAAAGTGGATCTACAATCACGGCCTATTTTGTAAATAGGCTAAGTGTATGCTGTAACCTAGAGTGGCATTTTGGGGGGGGGGTAATATTTTCGGGGAATTTTGGATTTTGGAAACAAATTATTTTGTTACAAATATTGAATTCCTGTTGATTCAATCTGTCTGCACGGGTTGTCATGACTCGTCTTCGATCATTCACAAAAAACTTCAAAACTAAAAAAAAAATGTTCCAGGTATGTTTTGTAGGTTTCATCAAAATTAAAATATAATATTAATGGAGTGGGCTCGTTATTTTCTGAAGTAAAAAAAATTAGTGATAGCCGAAAAAGATCGAGAAGTTCTAAAATTCGTAAATAATCGAAATTAAAAACATCAAAACAAGATTACGTTATAAATAAAACATTGAAAGTAATTATTTATTTGTTATAGTGACAAAGTTTTTAAGTTAATAAAAATAAAAGAATAAACAAATTCTTTTCTTATAGGGTGTGTAGGTGGAGGGGGTTTATTGTTTGATTGTGAGCGGGGAACCTCATGAAGCTGATGGGTGATAAACTACAATCCATTAGTATGGCATGACTGTTAATCAGTAAAATACTTTGTTCCATAAGTATATATATCGGTTGTGTACTCTTTAGTATTATATTCTTTGTAAACTAGACTTTTCTGAAAATAAATACTACTATCGAAAATAAAATGACAGTCCCCCCAGCGCAGCCAGCGGCCCAGCGTTTTGCTAATAACACATGTACACATTCTAATAAATAACATTTGCGTAACCGCCGGAATTATTTTATTGATTTATCGACTGTTCAGGGCAAGGCGGAGCTCGGCCTTGTCTGTCGCGCGCTGAGTATTTGTCCTTCCATAACACATAAACTGATAAAGAAATGGAGTTGATTTCGCTCTGTTATCTGGGATACAAGGAGCTACAAAGTGGATCTACAATCAATTAAATAAAGTGTATGCTGTAACCTAGAGTCATATTTTTTAAAATATTGAAATAATAAATATTAATTTTTGTTACAAAAAAAATTAAATTCAACATGTGTTTGTACTCATTAATAAAAAAATTAAAAGTTAGTTTTTTAAGTATTCATTTATATAAAATTAAAAAAAAAATATTCGAAAAAGATTAAAAAATAAATTGTAAAAAAAAACTAAAATAATTATTTATTTTTTTTAGTGACAAAGTTTGTTATTTATAAAATATGGTGTGAATTTTTGGATTATGTGACAGACAATGTAATAAATTTGTACATATACTTATATAATATAAAATATATTGTGTGTTTATAGTATATATTTTTACTCTTCTTGTATAATACTACTACTATCGAAAATAAAATGAAGATATAAACATCACGTCTTAAAAATAGAATGGAAATTCCACATAAAAACTAATAAGGAATTTTTTTTGCTTTTTAAAAACATATTACGATTTGCTCACAATAAAAGTTGTATAACAAGCCATGCTTATTGCTCATTCCTACCTTAAGGGGAAACGAAACAAATTAAGACAGCGATAATTTACGAACGTCGTTTCAACCGGAGTTAAGATTTATTCCAAATCATATACACCGCCCATTATAATAATAGCTTTAACCTGTTTCGTTAGTTATGGACTATTTATTAAATTCAAATAAATCTAACCCACATCCATTCAACATGTTTCCTCCAGCCAGTATATAAACACGAATATCTACATCCAACTGCTCGTAGTATAAACAATATCAGCGTCAGACAAGATTATCAACCGCACGACTAGGTGTTACCTTACTTACGCCCTTGTCCTTGGTCATTTCTTACCACAGCTGTTCTGCAGTGTGACCAACCACTGGCAACCAATTACGCAGGCCTGCCTAATTAATAACAATTAAATTTATAACCGCCCATAATGACAAGAATCTACACCAATTAATGAACAGCTACACAAATTGGTAGCTAAAGCCAACAAAGGTTAACAGCTCAATAATACTTGATCGTTCAACGTTTTAAATTTACAAACAAGATACCAACTAAGGAAAAGTAATTTGTTATGAGCTTACCTGCTTGATCGTTATTGTGAATGTTTTTATGCGGGTGAAAATGTCACATGAGAAGAAAAAGTGGTACACTTTGATTTATTTTTATGGGTATTATCCTTGACTTAGCCTTTGTATATCGGAATTAACTAAGTTTGAGATTTCACATAAATCGATTGATCTATTTATCACTATATAAATCTCAATAGGCCTAGTCATGATATCCCAGATATGCCCTTCGACTCGGATATTGCTCAGAACCTGTACATTTGCATACCCCACACTGTTGTTAATACTGTTGACATGCAGATGGCGTTAACTCCTTTAACCTATTATAATTCAATTGACATTGTCCATTTATAGTGTTCTGTTAACATATAATGCTGCCTATCTACAGACCACGTATGGATTACATCATCCACTTCTGTTCAATGTCACAACTCTGGTTATACATAAGTTGATCGCAGTGGTTTACTACATCATTAGTCACCCGCTCACTTTGTCTTCTCTTATGCTAACAGTCATACATTCACTTTCGCTATTCAGTTTATATCAAAAGTCCATTCACTTGTTCTATACTGATTAAGTAGATAGTCACCTATGTACTTTGTCTATTCCATTCACATCAACGATCGTCCGTTCCCTTTGTCTATTCAGTTTACAGCGGACATTTTCCGTCCTATTAATCCATTCTGTCCACAACAATAACGTTTACTTCATCGATTTACTTTGCATCAATAGTCATCCGTTCGCATAGTAGATTCCGTACGTAGCAACAGTCAACCATTCATTTCTTCGTTACTGTTCGTAGCAACAGTCAACCCCTCATTTCTTTGTTACCGTTCGTAGCAATAGTCAAACGTCCACTTCGTCGATTCCTTGAGCAGAAACAGTCAACCGTCCACTTCGTCGATTCCGTTCGCAGCAACAGTCAACCGTTCACTTCGTCCATCCCGTTC
The DNA here is from genome assembly GCA_023375725.1 of Nephotettix cincticeps. NCBI lineage: Eukaryota > Metazoa > Arthropoda > Insecta > Hemiptera > Cicadellidae > Nephotettix > Nephotettix cincticeps. The sequence goes on along the minus strand of CM041787.1, from coordinate 33,556,632 downwards.
GCAGAAACAATCAGCCGTTCACTTCGTCGAATCCGTTCGCAGAAACAGTCAACCGTTCACTTCGTCGATTCCTTGAGCAGCAACAGTCAACCGTTCACTTCGTCGAGTCCTTGAGCAGCAACAGTCAACCGTTCACTTCGTCGATTCCGTTCGCAGAAACAGTCAACCGTTCACTTCGTCGATTCCGTTCGCAGCAACAGTCAACCGTTCACTTCGTCCATCCCGTTCGCAGAAACAATCAGCCGTTCACTTCGTTGAATCCGTTCGCAAAAACAGTCAACCGTCCACTTCGTCGATTCCGTCCGTAGAAACAGTCAACCGTTCACTTCGTCGATTCCTTGAGTAGCTACAGTTAACCGTTCACTTCGTCGAGTCCTTGAGCAGCTACAGTCAACCGTTCACTACGTCGATTCCTTGAGCAGCAACAGTCAAACGTCCACTTCGTCGATTCCGTTCGCAGCAACAGTCAACCGTTCACTTCGTCGATTCCTTGAGCAGCAACAGTCAACCGTTCACTTCGTCTATTAATACTTTTAACTTTTAATTGGTGACCCAACCAGGTAGGTCCAATTATTTTAAGCCATGAAGGTATAAATGTGAAATGAGTGAAACATGATTGTGACGTAATCTTGTTTCTGACTAAGGCTGACATGTTCCTTAGTCAGGACAGTTTAAGGTACAAATTACTTTTGCCTCTGAATTACGAACTGGTCTATTTACAAGGATGGTATTTGTGGATGAACGTAGTGCTCAATAGTGCGGACGTTAATCTACACCAAGGAATGTCACATCCTCCGTCAACCATGACCTTAAAGTAGCTGGATTACCGGACACGCCACCGTCTAGTTTATTTCGCCGATTCCGTTCACAACAGTCATTCCCTTTGTCTATTCCGTTTGCAGCGAAAAAGGATAGTTTCCTTCGTCAATTTTGTCCTCAATAACAATCCGTCCATTTTATATCTTTTCTTCCCATAAACAGTCAACCGTTCACATCAATAGTCGCCCCTGATGTCCTCGGTCGGTCCGGCAGCCTCCATCGCCCGGTTGACACCCGGCATCTGTCCTTGTCTATCCTCCATCGCATCCTCGTCGTGCCCCACGCTGCCCTAATCAGCTCCCTGCTAATTCGTCCTTTATCTCCCGCATTCACTGCAGCTCATCCATTAATCTAATTACTGACCCCGGCTGTACGCGTTCCACTTCCTTATCGCAGACCTCCGGGTCGTCCCCTCCCTGCCTTAATTAGAGACTGTCAGATACATTCCAGCCCGGACATCGGCGATGGATGTTGGACCGGTGGGGTTAAGTCTGGACTAGTCTCTGATCGAGGTTTTTGATTTGCTTCTAATGATAATGATCGTAACGGCAACTAAACGGGTTTTTGGGAAGTCTTACTTCCTGTGCAAGTAATATAGGATAACTACCGAATCTACGGTTTCCCGATTAGTTTCTTATTCTACCTTGCTTTTGCTTGTTTTTAAGTTTTAACATGGATATTTTTTAGCTCTCGGGAGAGGAGTAGTGATCATCCGATAGACAAAAATTTGGAATGTAAGTGACATTATATGGTTATAAGGACAGCTGTTTGGAGGAACTGAAAACATTAAAGATGATCTAAGCTACTTCCCAGGGGGAAGTAAGTACATTTATCCTATTAAGCTCTTTTCCTCCAATTAATTATAAAATACATTTCTATAGTTTTAAGTAAGCAGTAAGTAGCCTGTACGTTCTATCTAATATACCGTGTGTACTAAAAAAAACTTCTTGTAGCTTTATGCAATAGCAAATACAAATTTTTGTATTTACTTCCCTGTGGGAAATAAATCAACAAATCTATTTCACTGATGAAACCCACTCATATTAACCTTAAACTACCCACCAAAGTGGGTCAGTTGTTTTATATATGAATATGAGTTTAATGAAGACCAACCACTCGATTAGTCTATTAGGTAAGTAAATAAGTGACCTTAGAATGAATAGACAATAAAAATAAAATACTTAAATTTAGATATTTTTTATTTCCAGCTGCGATTATTTAAATATGGTTTCGAAATTCGAGATACGTGTGCACGCTGGGATTTTTGATGATCATATGTTCGTTATGGACATTTTGTCATTGTTTTTAACAAAATAAAAATGTGAAAATTATTTATTTTTTAAGTTCTAGTATCTTATAAAACCTCTAGGAAACTGCAGTGTTTCTATACATTCGTGTTTTTACGTACAACGAGAATGAACTGCGTTACCAAATCTAGTTTCCTGAGAAGTTGAAATGTCATTTTATTAAAAATTTAAGTATTTCAAGTTTTTAGTTTAAATTTCTTTTGTTTGTGCACAAATTAAAGACGGTTGTAATTGAATCGTTTGGGAACGAAACATGGCTACAGAAGCAGGTAAAAGCTCGGCCAGTGAAGAAAAACCCGTAGATTATGGGTTTAAAACACGAGAAAAGGTCTTTGAAAAGAAGCTTTTGAACAAGGTTTCAAGAACTCACAGCGTTTTCGCCCTTTTACAGTATTATGGATTGGACTTGCTTGTTTACGGGTCTGTGTACGTGGCCGGCCAACGCAAGGTCAGTCCTCTCTGGCTGATCCCCCCCGTCGCCATCCTAATGGTCAAGGACGTCCTCTGGGAGGTGTTGGAGAGGCGACGGTTCGACGAAGTGATAGCCACGTTGAGGGACGACGACAAAGACTTGGTGCTGTCGGACATGACCCAGCTACCCCCTTGGGTCTACAATCCGGACATCGAACGCTGCAACTGGCTGAACATGCTCTTGCTCCACTTCTGGCCCTACGTCGGGTCCGTGGTAAAAGACGTGTTGGAAACCAAAGTCAAACCCGAGTTGATCGATAAAATTCCAGGGTTGAAAATTCAAAAGTTTTCCTTGGGAAGTTTGCCACCGAAAATTTCAGGAGTTAAAGTGTACGATGATAAAATAAGCTCTAGTCATTTATTGCTAGACGTGAACCTCAGCTACTCTGGTGATTGTGAGATGAGCGTCTCTTACCTGGGCATTCCCGTGGGAGTCGATAACTTCCAAATCCACGGATCAGCCAGGTTGGATTTTCTAATCGTTCAATCAATGCCCTTCTTCGGAGGAGTATACTTCTCCTTCCTCGATCTTCCACGGATAGACTTTGAACTAACCGGTATCGGAGGTATAGGCATCTCCGAGGAAATCATTCGTAAAGTAATCGACACTAAAATAGCATCAATTATGGTCTTCCCGAAAAGAGTAGGTAAGGTGTGGGCAGAAGGGACCGACACGGTTATAAAAGAGCCGGAAGGGGTTATCAGAGTCAATGTGATCGAGGCTAATAATTTAGAAAATAAAGATTCTTCGCTACCGGTATTCAATAGAAGGGGCCTTTCAGACCCGTACGCTGAGGTCAGTTACGGGTCAAAGGCTGTTTGTTCGCGAGTGATTGACGATGAAAGAAACCCTAGATGGGACTTGTGGTGTGAGTTTGTGGCCGAAGATTACGACAAAATCACTATTAAGGTCTTAGACCAAGACTTTCGTAACGACGACCTCATCGGTACGTTCTATTTGGATGTTGCAGGATTGAAAAAAGTAGACTTAGATTCGTGGGTTAACATGGAGGGGAGTAAAGGAACCTTACATGTCAAAGCTTGGTTCCTACAGCTGTCGTTGGATCCCAAGCAGGTTATAATGCCACCTGAAGAGTTGTCGTTCCTATCTTCCTTCGTGCTATTCGTACTCGTCCAGTCGGGCAACAACCTGACGATACCACGGACCTTGCAGAAGCCGACATCCATCGTGCGGTTAACTGTCGGCAACGACACCCAAGAGACCAAGAAGGTCGACAAGAACGACAACCCCGTGTATGGGGACGTCTTCTACTTTTGTGTTAACAATCCAGACTTCAACAAGTTGAAAGTGAAGGTCATCTCGGTAGACGATGGGGAGGATGACATAGGCTCGTTCACATACAGTGTTAGGAAGCTGTTGGACCGCACGAACATGGAGATATTGGATCAACACTTCCCTCTGTTGGACTCAGCGACGGGGTCGTCTCTTGTTATCACCATGAAACTGAGAGTAATCAAAAACACTTTCTTCTAATACATATGTATCGTTTGGTCAGTGAAACGTTTGCTAAACCTTTTTCTTTGTCAATATGATAATAATACACTTGGATATCATTTCGGTAGTGATTTATTGGTATCTAATACATTTTATTGCATCATACATCCAACAAAATACAACCCTGTTATTGAATTGATTGCTCTGAATTGTTCAGAATTTGAATTTATTGCTGAATATGTATTTCCGTATGAATAAAAAAATACATTATTGAAACTTCCTTACTTACTGGGATAATTTAGGTAAATTCATCGAGACACCGACCCACCATAATTATTGAAGCCATGCATGAATTATTGTTATGGGTTCTATGCTTCATCAAATTTAAGGCTAATGAGTTATAAATAATTATTCCATTATGTGATAAAGAATATTATACTAATTCGAATACCATACTATCATACTAAAAGGATTACATCTGCTTAAGACATTCTGGTAATCTACTTTAGTTTTCAAAAATATATTATTTCCAAAGAGAAATAGATATATTGTTACAGATGTATTAAAAGTAGTACCCTGATAATTTTTTGAGCTTCTTTCATAATATTTTCGTCCCGAGACCTTATAGATTCGACAACTATGAAGAGACAGACACTGCACATACATTCATAAAATCTGGGATCCCAAAACTACCAGAACGATTGTAGTAGACAACATCAAATAAGCATATCGACAGAAAAGACAACTCTTAACTCTCTGGTTGATGTACTAGAGCCTATCAAGGGGTATTTTAAAATTGATGATGTGTCTGTACTTTTTATGTATTTTATATTGTTAGAATCATAACATTTTCAACAGCATCCAAGTATTGAATAGGAAAGAAACATATTCAACATGGTTGTACGACGTCATATCCAAAAATAGGTACTGAGGACGTTCTAATTTTTTGTGTTCAATTATATTGAAATTCATAATGGTGTTGGTTATTAATTTAAATGCAATTTTTAAGTGCCGGTAGTCATTTTTCCTTTTAGGAGGTGTTTCTTAACCTCCAGAATCTTTATGTAGTTAAAAACACAGACGCGTTGGAAAACTCTACTGAAATACTATCAGTAAATTATTGAGTGCAATTGAAATATTCCGTGCAACTTAGTAACTCTGTCGTCTCTGACTCTCGGCGATGGGTGATCATTCTGAACGTCCCTCAGCAATCGAATGTTCTACTTGTGAGCAATCAGGAAAGTTGACTGCCAAGTGGTGCAATTACACTTTATATCCCGAGATCAGCTGTTCGGTTGCGGAGAGGGATTCTTGGACCACTGCCATCAAACAACTACTCTAGACCAAGGTATATCTCGATACGCTGCTCCAAACTGTATCATAATAAGATCTATGATTCGGCACTCAGATAGTTTGCAGACCCGATAGTTATAGGTCAGCGTATCACCTTTTATTAATATTCTATAAGAGTCAAATATTAGTCCCAAACCAAATATACTCATCGCTTGACTGTTCCAAGCTCGTAGACTTAAAAGTCTGCAGTATCTTCTTCACCTTGGATTTTTGGTAAGTAAATTTTTATAAGCTCTGAAACATGCTCTTCAAACACGAATTTTAAAACTAAGACACATCGTGTTAAATTAAAATCAGAATAAACAACCTTGAGTTTAACTTAACCTCTGTTATACTGTTTATGTTGTAATGTTTTACTGTTTCCGAATAAAATTTCAAAGAGCAACTTTTCTGACAATTTTATTGAATGAATGAATTGATTTATTTCCAAATAACAAGTACAGTTTAACATGAAAGATTAAGCTTGAAATATAATTTCTGTTCATTCATCTATATACAATTTTTATTAATTACTTTTTTTAATTACATCTATTTAAAATACAAAAATTTCTGTTACCTGTGGAAAAAGGGTGCATGGGCATGGGCCTGTGTGCAGACCTGAGTCGCAAATATATTAAATTTGGCGATATATATACTCGTACATATATACTTGAAGAGAGCTCAAGTTCTTTTAATTTTTTTAGTTCTTTTAATTTGAATATAGTATATATGTATACATATATACATATATTCAATTTAATTTTTCTTCATAGGAAAAAATAACAATATACAATATCTGAATTAAAAGAAAATCGAAGGACACATTCACTCCGATGACAGAATCTCTCCCTCGATCATCCGCAAATACCTATAAGATGATTCTCAGCTGTTAATGAATTTTTTGTGTGTAATGCATACGTATTAATATCTATGTATTAATTATATTATGTATGTCTTATTAGCAGCACAAAAGAGGTGTTGATCAGGTATTACCGAGAACGTTAATTCAATCATTCGGTTGACGGAAGAATCGATTTCAGAAAGTGTCCGATTATTTATTTAATAATTTTTAACCTCAATTACCATATTCATTTACTTACAGACCGTGTGCAAAATTAAAGAGGACGAGGAGCGTAGAGGAGTCCCATAAGCTGGCCAGAGGTGACCGCTCATGATCTGAGAGGAGTTGGGCGGAGGAACGTCTACTACGGTTACTAGGCTATTGTGTCTAAGCAACCACATTAATCAGTGAATGAGCTAGTCCATGAAGCCGTCCGTCTAGTCTTATACGTATACATGTCAAACACATGTATACATGTAGTCTTGTACATGTCAAATATAGGTTAAACTTTATACCTCTTAACTGAATGAAACATCTGTGCCAGATAAACCATCTCAGAGATACGTCAAACCAAATACGATATAATTCAAATATCTTGTCATGACATTTACGACACACATGTTTGTTGTCAGTTGTTCTGTTCAATAATCGTGGTCACTTTATCGGTTCGTTCTAAATTGACATTTGTCGCCGAGTCGCAGATGCAGGACAGGGGAACACCATTAGTCCGGACAGCTTCCAGTCACCGTCCTGCCATTGTTGGACCTGACGGCTTGTCAGCTTGTGGTATTGTTTTCATGCGAATCTTCATTGTCTCTACTGAAGTCTTTCAATCAAGCAATTCTTGTACAAGTGTCGGATGAAGTGTTTTTTCGGAAAAAATTTATTGGTAAATATTTCCGTAATGAAGGATTTTTAAGAACGTTTTGATATCATAGCCAAGAGTCTAGGATATTAAAACTGGACAGACATATCCTTTACACCATTAGAAATAGGAAATTTAAAATTTTGTTGACCATAGTTTCGCAAAAGGCCGAAAGAGTTATCGCAGCAATGGGCGATCATTTTGTTTAGTGCTGAACATCAGATGTCAGTAAGATGGCTACCGTGCAACATGAGATTTCCCGTGTGACAGAATCAGCAAAAGCTTATTCTCCTATGACAGTGCAGAGGGTTTTTTGCATCGAAATCGAAATGGAATATGGAATTACTGACTAGAAAAAACACAGCCTATAAAACTCAAAGACAAAAAGCATAATCAGTGACACCAGAGATGCTGTCTCGTGTGTGGGATGAATTCGGCTACCGTTTAGATGTTTGCTGTGCAACACAGGGCATTTGCAACATTGAGCATTTGCAATCACTGTAAATTAACGATACAAAGTTCCAATATTGGGTAAATATTTTTGGATACCCTACACTCTGCGACGAAATTGCCAATTCGGAAAAATGAGGGATCTAACATGGTAATGTGGAATTTAATGTTTTTTAAGTATGGTTCTTTTAGGTAATCAATCCGGTATTTTCTTAAAGGAAGTAATAAACTGTTTTTTATGCTGGAATCCTAAAATATTGTTTTCGTAATGTTAATTTTCATCGCCAGGGGTTAGGGTTTTTCGAGGAACGACCCTCCCCCTTTGTTAATACCACCTAAAGTCGACCTGTTGTAGATCAGATTGGATGTATATACATAGATATAGGAGTCTTCCAGGTCTATTAGACTCCTAATAGATATAGAGTTTGTCAAGTTATGTCGCAATAGTTTGCGTACAATTATGTTATTACTATTATTATTAGTATTTTCACGGTTAGGATTCGAACCATATACATACAGATTACGAAATAACGGTCACCACTGGGCTATGAAACAAATTCGCAACTAGTGTGTTTATAGATGAACCATTGTTTTCTAAACAGCTGTTCTTTTACCATATTATGTTGGCACTTCCGTTAAACGTCTTGCGCTTCGGACATTTCCGATACCCTTTATCAGAGCTTAGGCCTGATATATTAATTCAAAAATTCACCGTGTACAATCTACTCGTATACAGATTTCTCTGTCCTTACATTCGCTGTGTCCTCATACCTTTGTGAGGTGACAACATCCATCTTCACTCAACCTCACAAAGGCATCTTATCGCGACTTCGCTCTTCAATTAGTCTTCACCGCTAATAAACCTCATTAGCTTTGAAATATGGGATTACCTTCGCGGACGTCAATTAAATATTGATTTAAATTTCCTCTGATTGATTTAAAAATTCCTACAGGATAAAACGGTCTCTTCAAAGGCAGCGACGATTAGTGGAGTAGATCAGATAGTGGGGTTGTTAGGATCTCCCCTCCCCTCCCCCTTAACTCTCGCTCCGTCTCAGTCGCACAGATGGTCAGCCTTGACCAGGTCGCTGACATATCTGGATCACCGGCAGGTCACATGACCCCAGCGTGACTCCGCAGTCCGCACCTGTTGTCGAACTAGACCTCGTATTTCGATCGTGATTGGATTTTGAAATATCCAAGGTAGTAACTTATGTTCAGGAGTCTCTGGTGCTTTTTTAGTTATTCTCGTTGTATAAGTTAATTAAATCACGCTTTAATAGAGACACTAAGCAAGTGTAGATTGATAATTTAAAATCTCAAATTTTAGGAGCTATTGCATGTAGTTGTTGTTGAGCACAAAATTTATTACGAGCACACACAATATAAAAAAGGCCTTATTACACACAAAATTTCAGTCTAAATTAAAGATAAATTAATTTTGCATTACAGAAAAAAAATTGTCTTAAAATTTTTTACAAGAAAGAGGCATGCATGCTATTAACTGCACATTTCAATAATCGGTGCAACTGCGTAGATTATAATAAATGTATTATTAATTAGGCCTGTATTCATTATTAAAAACTTTTTCTGATTGTAATTTGTTGTACCAAATTGTAAAAATTAAAAAATTGATGATTAGATTAGATCAACATATTAAATGGCCACCTAGCAAAGTATTTTAAGCCAAGTGTGAATGAGAAATGAGTGTAAGATGATTGTGGGACGATCTTGTAATGTTGTTACTGATTAAGGCTGACATGTTCCTTAGACAGAACTGTTCATTAATAGCAACAGCATTACGTAACATAACAACCATTTTGATTAATATTGTCATATAATCAACATTAATATCTATCCACGACTAGTAAGAACATAAGTTTCCAAAACTGAGCGAAATCAATTAACAGTAATATTATATGTCTTCTTTTTCAGTATCACAACACAATGGACATTGAATATTTGTTCATTTTCAACAACAGATCAAGCTTAAACAGAAAAATTAATAAACAACCCAATAAATAGTCATCGGATAAAAATTACAACAATTAATAATATAAGGCTAAAAGTATAAATGAAATTACAAAAAAATCCTAAATGCTGTCATAGTGATTAAACAAATAATACATGCAATATATCTTGTGTAAGACATAGTAAAATTATCCACTGAAATAATTATTGAACTGTAAACCGAATTTAAAAACTTTACGTTCAATATTTTTGAAAATAAATGGCAGCTCTGTAAATAACTGAGAACTTATAGACGATATGTAAATTTCATACGGACCCAGGAACAATACTTCAAAAGGTTGTTACAGAGTTCTGAAACACTCTGCAGTTAAGATAAAGGACGGTCTAGTGGTCATAAGGTGTGGTCTTCATAAGTGGCGGCATGTTATGTATAGCCGCATAACAACAGCGTTCATTTATTTACTGTATCCAGGTTAACTCTTTAAGAAAAGCGGTCAAACCCCAGCTAGACATCCCGGGATTTCTAACCGTGACATCTTGCATTGACAAGTGAGTTAACAAGAAAAGTAGAAAGTTTCCTTAATTAAAAAAATACAAAAAGATTTTCACCGTTTGGCTATAAGCAAGAAAACTTTGCAAACACAGTTCTGGTTATTTCCTAACGTCGATTTATTGTTTGGTAAGTAATAAAGTAATGACCCAATTACAAATTGTGAATGCTTTGTTAACTGCCATGCTATAACTGATTATGTAATGTTATATGAATAAAAATATTTGAATAGGACAATAAAAAACGTTATTAAAGGTATTATTGTAAAGTATAATCTACGAGTATTAGCCTACAACTTAAGAACGGCAGGCGTTGATATGCAATATGACAACTGCAACTAAATTGCCTATCCGCCCCTGCCCAGTGCTCATCTCTGGGCACCACGCACAACGATGCGACGTGCCATCCGCTCTTAATTTGCGTTTGGATTGTTAATAAGTAATATTTCGTGTTGTGATTTGCCATACTTTTATTCAAAAGGTAATTTCAATTAAATCTAAAAGCTGAACGACCTCAGACCTTAGGTAAATCTTTCTTAGTTCGTTCGATACTGAAATGGCAAACTGTCCAGGTATATAAGCCAAGTACGAATGAGAAATGAGTGTAAGATGATTGTGGCGCGATCTTGTAATGTTGTTACTGACTAAGGCTGACATGTTTCTTAGACATAACTGTTAATTAATAGCCCAACAGCCACTGAGAATCTAAGAAACCTACAGTTTAACGTGGAGTAGGAACTGCTCTAAATTACGAACTGGTCTAATTATGAGGATGGTATTTTCGGATTGACTTAGTATTCAATATTGTGGACGTTAATCCACACCAGAGAACACTGCACCCATCGACCATCGCTCATAACTATCACCAATTCTTGACGTACAAGTAGCTGGATTACAGGAAAAGCCACGGTCCCAGTCGGGGTGGATTAATTACTGTAGCTTACGCTACAGTAATTTCTCAATCATTAGATTAGATTAGATTATTTGAAATGGCGACAATACCACAAGGTAGATATTTTAAGCCAAGTATGAATGAGGATTGAATGTAAGATGAATGTGGCGCGATATTGTAGTCGTGTTACAGACTAAGGCTGACATGTTCCTTAGACAGGACTGTTAATTAATAGCCCAACAGCCGATGGCAACTAAGGGACCTACAGTTTAACGTGGAATCCGAACCACGACCTCTGAATTACGAATTGGTCTAATTATGATGATGGTCTTTGCGAATTAATGTAGTATTTAATAGTGCGGACGTTAATCCAGACAACAGAACACCACATCCACCGACCATCGCTCACAACTATCCACAATTCGTGACCTCCAAGTAGCTGGATTACAGGATGACGCCACTATCCCAGTCATTCTTGGATGAAAATACCTACTTGGGTAGGTCACCATTTCAGGAAGGTTAATAAATTATTACTTAAATTTTCACCTCTATTTACTCATTGTTTCAATCGGATCAAGGAACAGTTTGGATCAGTTGTGTACTCGGTCCGTCTCGCCTCGTTATACCTGAGGAGGCTCGGGTCTCAGCGACCATGAACTGATTGTTTATTTGCCGAGTGTTTCCACAAAAACTGACCACTTCCCGGCTGGGGCCCGGACGCCCACCCATCCATGGACGATGGCGACCTCAGCCATCAGCTTTGTTCTTTTTCTCCTTCGAGACCAGCGTCACGCACCGAGTGCCGTTCAAGACTCGTAGGGCTCTGTCCTAACCCTTGGCCTTGACGATGGTGACCTGTCACACGCCTTCATGTGTTCACACTATTAATGTCAAAGCAAGATAATTTTGTACATAAAAAAATCAAATAAAAAGTACCAATAGACTATACCTTCCCCTTAATAAAATTCGAAAAACTACAACCTATAATAATACTCATATTTAAAGTTTATTCACTCATAAACAAATCACATTCCTTCACTTTTTTCGAAATATTGTTCAAAAGTTGTTGTTACAAAAATAGTTGAATTAATTGTTAGAAATGTTTTGGATCACTACCCTCTTTAGGTAATGACAAACATATTTGAGTGTCTTTCGATGGGTGATGTGACCTTACATTGCATAACAAGTGTCATGGCAAACGGTTGAGAAATAGGTATGAAATTAGTTTTAATATTATCTTTCTCTTTTAACATTCTATTTATTCTCTTAATGACCTTTGTCGCTCTTAGACGTCGTATTGCATTTACCATGGACATTAAATTAAAATTTTCTCTGGAACCGTTAGTCATAAAGTTACTTACTGCTGTGGCTCCACAATTTCAGTTGACTCTGAGCCTCATAGACCAGCCTCTTCCACTCTATTGTGTCCTTCGCCAAGACGATGTCTGCACCCAAGGTCATAATGCCTTCCATGGCTTGATCAATCCATCTTAATTTTGGCCTTCGCAATGGACACTTCCCCCTAAGTGTGGCTTTCCTTACTTAATACAACCTGCTTCCCTTCTTCCTTCTTATTACATGTCCGATCCAGCTTAACCTTCTTGCTTTAACCTTCTTCTTAGTCATAAACTAATGGTTCGAAATACTAATTTGTTCAGCAATTTGTCAAGCCGGGTTTAATATTGATGGTCAAATTATTTTATGAAATGGTTGTTTTTCTAGAAAATCAAAACTTTTTTACATTTAAATGCTCGAAACTTTTGAACCATCAGTTTCAATCCTTGTAGCTTTGTACATCCAAAGTCCTCATAGATTTCTAAAGGTCCGAATCAAAAACGAAAACGATAGCTCTGAAGTCGTCGCTTTTCCATCGCATAACATTGAGAAGAGTGATGCGTCGTTTGACCAAGCATTTACCATGGTGAGAGCATCGTTTCAGACCTTCTCTGGGACTAACTTTCCCTTGTTCCTTCTCGAATTACTTTGTTTTTAATTCCATTGAAATTTTTATTTGTTTTACAAAATACGGATGACTTGACGTGAAAGCGTAGAATTTGTGAGGATCACATAGACTCTGTTTGTAGTAGAGTTTTGGCAAAACATTTTTATATTTTCTAGTAATATATCGAAATATTACTGATAATAAGAATTATCCTTTATCCTATTAACAATCAATTGAACTACGAGAATAGAAGGTATGAAACAGTTCAGCTACATTTTCATAGACTGTTTTGAAAGATGACTTGAACAATAAAATTGTTTGCAAAAGAAACTCCAATCACATAAAGTTTATAAGAAGATAAAAGGGTGTATGGGAAGATTACAGGAGAGTGGATGTACACTCTGTGTAACACTTTGATTATAGCCGTCAACATCAAAACACATTAACCACAAGGAGCAAATAACAGAAATCGTCACTTACCGTCAATTTCGTCATCGACAAAATGGCTTGTCTAGCAGAAGAAACCCGTAAATGAAAAGGACAGTTATACCACAACAAACTGCATGTTGCTCAATTTTCGTTTCATCTATTGGTGTACTGAGTGTTTCCGGATCCTTCCTAAATGCCTTTTCACACCGGCGTCTGTACGTTAGGTACGTCCAGAAAGTCCAGTACGCGGTCCTTTCACACCGCAGAGAAACCTCCAAAGCGTCCGTTGTTCAATTGCAGTCAGACAAGTAACACGCTCACTTATTTCTAGTGTATTAATGTCAAAATGTCTATGCAAAGCAATGAATGAAATTTACTTAGGGTTTTTGATACGCTACCAAGTACCTATTTTATATAAATTTAGATTGCCAAAAATTACATAACAAAATATATATTAAAGAAATATTGTTTTGCAATGTAAGTAAATACGTTTATTGTTTTCTTTTTGCAATAATTGAGCCTTAAGTAAACAAATATTAAACCATAAGGTCATTAAATAATAATACTTCAACACAAACAACAAACACACAGCTGAGTACGTGAATTGAAGTGTTCACTGCGCATGCGCTAGCCCATGGACGCCACGAACGTTTCAGAAAAATCACGGGATCAGAAATTCAGGACGTTCTGAACGCGCGAACTCATACGATAACATGGGCATCGATTTGTTAAAAAAATGTACCGAACGTCCAGTACACCGGTGTGAAAAGGCCTTAAGTTATTTTTATGGGATTACCTTTTGTCTCTTGATACTAAAAATGTCCCATGTAAAAAGTAGTACTTTAATACACTATCCCTGAGAGTAAATTACGTCTTTACAGAGTAGATGTAGGAAAAATATATTTCATTTTACGTAATTTTTTTACATTTATATTTTATAATTAAGGGCTGTTGGTTCGATGTTTACTGACATTGGACATTTGGCAACAATGAATTTCAAACAAAGACTACGTAGTTTAGACTAATCTATCTTTTACGTAACGAGACCTCCAGCAATGTTTACTGCGCCATAACGCTCGTCACAAATCGGTTCACTCCCAACCTCGACTTCTTTCTGTCTTAAAAACTAGTTTGCAAAGCGCTAAAACAATGTGACATAGTAATCGTGGTAGGTATCGTAAAAGTAAACATAGATTAGCATACACGGCGCCCGGACTGTAAGAGGGTGTAAAACAACAGGCCAGCGACTGGGTATTGCGATGTATCGAATCGTATGACATCGATTATCGCGATACTATAATGCGATTTCTTAAATGATATTCATAAAATGCATTGCTTGGCTCTCGATAATTATACAAATACCTTTGTTATGTATACATGTACTCAGGGTGTCCAATAAGTAAAGTGCTAAACTACGGGAAGTGGTTCCTTTAGTCCCGGCCTCTTCACTACGCGGCCTTCGAACAGTTACGAATTAAAATGGATACTTAGTTATGAAAAGTATTTAATGAAAAAAATACTTTTCAAAAAATTTATTATATATTCTAATATACGTATGCCATAATCATATTGTTGTAAGTGGTTTAAAGGCACTCGTACTTGCGGACGTTTTTGCCACGATTAAAGAACAACATAGCTTAAAACCCGTTTTTAGGCTTTTATTTCAAAAATTTCCCCGGAAGGGCCCGAAATTCCCGAGGAAAATTTGATACAGACCAAATAGCTCTTAGATAAAGCCTAGAATGAAAGTCGAACGAATGAGAAATTCAAGAAAGATACTTCACTAAAAGACGTTGTCTACCAGATAACCGCCATTTTGTAAGTTGTACAGACAAACTTTTGTCATTGAACTTTTTAAACTGACTATTATAGAACCTAGTGAGGGCCACTTTATAGGTATTCCTTGTGTGTTATTACCATAACACACATACAGTGTTTCATGATGATTGGTTGAAAGATCAAAGATAAAAATGTTTAAAAAAGTACAAAATTAAATGGTGAAATTTTCTTACAATTTACAAAAAAAACTGGTAGGATATGTAATAATAAATAAATGTAATAAATGAAATATAAATAAAATAAATGTAATAATTTTTTTACAGTTCATATTATCCGAGAAACATCGATTTCAAACTCATCGCGATATACTTCGATTCGATACATATCGTATCTCTATCCACACATGACTTGCACGACAAAACGATCCCGGAACACGTGATAGAGAAACATTTGTATAACTCTAGAGCAACAGTAGCGCGTACGTGCGTTTATTTGCGAGGAAACGGTAAATGTTAATAAGACAATTACTGAGGATGCAAATGCGCGCGCGCAGGTCGACCTTGGCGGCACTGCGCAGGCGCAGGGCGTGGCGACAGGTGTGCTAGCGCTAAACCCTACATCATGCCGGACTCCAACTTATTGGGAAAATCAATCAGGTCGCTGTTGCCACCTCTCGCCACGAGGTCGCGTAACGATCTCCATTTGGGAAACGGATTAGCGTTAATCTTTGTTATCCACCAGAGGTCGGGAGTGGGAGTTCTAAAATGTAACTTGGTGTGTCGAGGCAATGCTGTTTGATCATATGTTTTGTGTTCCTTGAAAATAGGGTCACTTAATCCCACATTGGCATATTCATATTTGTGAGAAACCGATTCAATCACAAGTGGGTGAATGTAAATGTGATTAGAGCGATGGATTAGATGACCTCGACCTACAGCTTGACCAAAAATTATGTGGAAATATTCATAGGTTGAAATGAGATTTGTATTTTTATCCTATCTAGCAAATATAAAGGAATTGTTATTTATGAAATTCTACATAAAAAACGAATGTTCTTTCATTGTATCTTGTTAATGTGTATATGATGATTATTAGTTTTTTATACTAAATTGTTGACTATGTATCACTGTTTAGTTTCAAGTGGTGGGTTGACTGGGATGGTGGGGTCATCCTTTAATCCAGCTACTTTGAAGTCACAAACTGTGGATAGTTGTGAGCGATGGTGGGTGGGTGTAGTGTTCTCTTGTGTGGATTAACGTCCGCACTATTTAATTATTTGTTTATAGTTTGTTTTTTGTTTTCTTTATATTTATTTGTTATTAGTTGGATAGGGAGTTAATTGGCACTCTGATTTCAAACTGCACTGTGAAAAACTTGATGCCACCTCTACACAGCACATACTACAGAGGTGGCTATCCGTTATGTACTGGAAACGCTTATGGAAATATAATTAGTGTTTAAATTGTACTTTATAATTTATTCAATTTTAATATAAATAAGTGTTTTCAAATTCTGGAAAATAAAGAATGGAATTATTCACTTCGTTTTGTAATTGACAAAGACCACATAATTAATTTGATTTGATTTGATTGAGCCCTTTATCGTAATAGTTCGCTCATAATCGAACCTGCGATCCCCAGATCGTGAAGCGACATGACTATGACCCCTGAACTACCAAGTGGGGTACCCTGTATCATCATTACATAATACCCCGGGGTGGGGCTAAAGGGGCCGGAGCCCCCCTCAAGAAAAATATTACATTCTGATTTAAATTCACCAATATGTATTCATCGCATACTGAATACTGGTTTGTGGTTTTAATTAAATTTTATTTTAAGAAATTGAAGTTTAGCAAGCTTTTCTCCAACGAAAAACATCACACCACGTTAATGCAATTGATTTTATTAAGATTCATGATAAAACAATCCTTCCAAACCCCCATATCCTGTTTAAGAAACACGATGTCTGAGAGTAGGCTAATTGACTTGCTCATCTAATTATCCATACTGATGAAGACCCGAAGAAGACTCAATTGCTAGACAATTCTACAGTTACACATCGTTTGAAAAGATGCCCCACCTTAGGATACTTGCTTCCATTTTCAACTTGAATCTTTTACATTTCAAATCTAAATCCCTATAAATTTATGACTACAAGATCGCGCCACAATCATCACATTCATTTCTCATTCATACTTGGCTTAAAATACCTACCTGGGTAGGTCGCCATTTCAGTTAAAAGTTTAAAAGTATAAAGTATTTAACTTATTTTTGTAAAATATGAAGACTAATAAAGGAATCGACTTCTTTAATGGAAACACATTGATCGATTTTATTAATCAAAATATTGACATCGTCGTAAATAATATATATTTGCGTGATTAATCGAAATTTTGAAATTGACGTGATAAACTGAACTATAGAAATCGAAGTGGTAATCGAAATACAGAAGCTGACTTGATTTAATAGAAATGTATAAATCGATTTGATTAATTCAAATCTATATAAATAAAATTAGAGTTTTGTCTGTACATTGCTCAGAATTATTCATTTTTTAGTTATTTTTACTTTTCATGCGTTAGAGAAGCCGAAACCGGTCTTATCTCAATTTTTGTCTATTTGTATGTGACGCTCCAGGAGGCATTTTACGCCGTCTTCTCCGAAAAAACGGGAGAACTGATAACAATGAAACTTATTTCATACACTCTCTACATTCCAGAGAAGGTTTTTAAAGGCTTAAATTGTCCGCCGACCCTTGAAAAGTAAATAACGAACATTTAAAAACCCAATTTTTACGCGATATTACACGCATTTTATCCAGTTTTCAATGAATAACCTTTTGTTAATAATCAGCTGCCTTTGTAGTTTAAAGATTTAATAGAAATCAAAACTAACAGCTGTCAAATCAATATTAGTTAGTTTGTATTGGTCATTTATTTTAAACACATTTGAAAATCATACTAAATTAAAAAGTTATGTTAACGTATAACTAATTATAATAGAGGTATAAATGTTCTAATCTATTTAATTGTAAAGTAATACTAAATAATAAAGCTGGGTATTGATTTATTTTATTTGTATTAATATATTTAGAATTTCAGGTTTACATTTTGGTATGATAATCTTTCTTCTTTAAACTGAATCCTACAACCCGTACAAAGGACGGGCTTACTGCTAGTATAGAAATATACGCGATTAATCGAAGTGTATAAATCGATTTTCGGACACGAATTCAAATTGTATTCTGGACGGTGAAGTCCCCCAGAACGACTCGTAAAGCGGTTACAGTTACTCCATGAATTTAACGACATTCCGGAGACGCATGACGATTTTACGCAGCTCAGAGAATATTTCTAGGAAACAGTAAATTCTTCGAGATTCGCTCTCCGTTAAATTGATTCCTTGCCTGATTGCTTGCGACGTACAAGAAGATTATAGGTTTAGATTGTACTCTGTGTAAACTACCAGCATTGCACATTTTGTGGTTATGTTTAAGCATAAGAAAGAGTTACTGCTCAATCATGAGTCGAAATCAATTACCGTTCTATATGGTAAGAAATTGGTTCAGTTTGTCCAATTAGCTATTGGCAATAATGGGGAAAACATTAAAACAGTAGTGAGGAAACTTACTACCGGTAATCTCTAATTTACAGGTAGTAAGCAAGTTATTTAGATTTTTATCGGTTTTATTTAAACCAAAGTTTCACGACGTTTCGAAATCTGGAATCTGATCCCGTCCTCAGGTGAACTAATATCTAAAACATAACACAATTAACATAAAAGTTTAAAGCAGACTGCTTTTTATGTTTTCAGCTTTATACCATCTTAGTTCGGATAATGTGTTTATTGTGTTATGTTTTAGATATTAGTTCACCTGAGGACGGGATCAGATTCCAAATCCCGAAACGTCTTGAAACTTTGTTTTGCATAAAACCGTGATGGGAGATGTCCGCAATAAAAATCTAAATAAAATAAATCCACCATCAAAAATAATAAATAATAATAATACATTTTTTGAAATTTATTTTTCAAAAATATTTTTCTAGCTTCTTAAGCTAACAACAAGAAAAAATAAGTTAAATTGTTAGAAATTGTTTGTTGCATTCCCCAAGGTAATACCAAACGTTTTGAGTGGCCTTTGTTGGTATTGTGGAAAACGGTTGAAAAATATGAAAGAATTTGATTTCTTAATATTCTCAATAAGAATAACATTGTTCGCTCTTAAAAGACGTACCGCGTTTATCACGGGCAATAAATTTAACTTTCCTCTGGAATTATTCGTAGACTAATGATTAAAAAGACTAATCTGTTTAGTTTTTAATCCGGTTTTAATGATGGTAGTCAAATTATTCTATAAAAATATTGTTGAGCCATACCCTTTTTTACATTTAAAATCCCATAACTTTTGAACCAATAGTTTCCCAGACATGCTGGTGGTGGATTTGGGACCTTAACTCTAAAAAATGTAATTTTAATCATAATCGTTAGAGTATATTTGAGAATATTTTCCCATTTTTAAGGGTCGTTATGGGTAGGCACTAACTTACCTTTCACCAAAGTGTATTAGTGTAACGAATTTCATAAAAATTCATCCGATCAGTGAGGTCACGGGTTCATAAAACCACTTTTTTGAATACAGGGAGCCTCAAAATACATATTAGTATCTATTTATACTATCAACTCTAAAGTTCTAATTCTAAAGTTGAAAACAATACTTTCTCAATATTATATGTTATCCAGTCGCATTTTAGTACTGGTCTAGTATCACGAAAATTAATTTTAACACTCCATAACAAAAATGTTTTTATTTACTTCCCTGTGGGAAATAGGTTAGATCATAGATTATGTCTAAAGGGAATGTTTTAAGTTCATCTAAACAGCTGTTCTTATTCTTTTATATTTAAAACTCAATACAATAGCTCTGGTAGTTTCTATGGAAACCTGTTACTTGTTTTCCATCTTAAAAATCACCAACACCCCCCAGACCTAAGACATATCCATGTCAAATATGTAAAAAGTTTCATCTCAAGTCAGCTGTTATGTCCAGTATTAATGTAGCGACTCGAGTAATTTCCCCACTAGAGAGCGCATACCAGTTTTATTTCAGTTCATACGAGTTATGACAACTACCGGCAATCATCTACGGGCTCAGGCAGCGGTAGGGGGCAACCAGGCAACCAGGCAACCACTCTGCGTTGTTTACGAGACCGGCCCCAACATACGCGCCTGCCACGCGCTCATGCGGGCGATCTGGGACCTAGCCACTTCGTAACGACGTCTCCCTAGAACTCCGATCCTCTTGCAAATCAGCCACTTGATTTGCTGGTTTTTCTAGCCCGATTGAAGGAAAACGACCTATCTGCGCCGCAAATTACGACCTAATAATCTCGAAATTATTCCGAGAAAATTAAATATCGCGGGATTTATTTCTGAAACCTGAACCTTGATGAAATGACGCCGGTTAGGGTTAAATTTATACCGGAGGTACCAGTAGATGAGAACCTTATACGTACTGATATTGGCAAGCGCTAAAACAGGATTGAAATATTTATGAGGTTTATATTATAATACAGCTTGTCATTTGTGTTAGATTAACTCAGGTGCCAGAGAATGCTTCTTACTAGAGATATCTTAATCTCATTGTAGAACTGGTTTGTGTAGAGTAAATCGTCGTTTAGATACTGTAAACATTTATTAGATATTCGTTCAGTAGTAATGAGTTCATGACATTTCTTATTACTTTTTTCACATTTCAAGTAGGCAACCCCTCTCAGAAAAGTTTACTTTTCTTGGAATTTTTACATGACTGAGTTTCCATAATATGCTTTGCATTTAATTAAATAAATGAATAACGTCTTTTTTAGTGATTTTCCACATTTATTTATAATAATCACACCCTAAATACAAACAACACCAAACACTATTCACAATTTGAAATAACTCTCTTCTAAGAATATTTTGTATCTACATTTAGAGGAGTAGCTCAGTGACTTAATAGTCTGAGGTACACCGTTATAAATCTGATAGTTTTGTTTTGTTTTTGTCCTTTAAAAAGTTGATTTCGAAGATTTAAAAAAATAAATAACAAACTTTGTAGTTATTCTACCCTAATTTGGAACTAAATATTATTCCTATAATACATCCAGTTTTCTGGGTACTTTATGAGCTACTTTTGACTCTTCATTTTTGTATTTATTTGGAATGAAGGTAAAGAATAGCCCTAAATATTTAGATTTTCTTGGTTCCTCAAGCTTAAAAATATGGATATAAAGTATGTTTTACAATCAACTATTTCGCATAACAATTGTAAAAATTCACAAAAATAATACTCTAATCAGTTTTAAAATTCGATCAGAAGACGTTTAAATCCCTTTAGAAAAACGAAACTGACTAATTTTTTTTCTAAATTCGCCTAACCACATATATATGTTGGTTTGTGCCTTGATGTAAAAAATCTTTGCGATTATTCGTTTATTAAAGAGTTTAGAATTTATTGTCAGATTATGTTTATACAAAAATTTTACTAATTCAAATAATGTTTGGCGTTATCGATGGCCTAATGTAGAAAATGTATAAAGTGTATTACCGGTAACATTATAAATAATTTATGGCTTTTTACAAATTATTACTCTGATTATTTTGATAAAATTTTATCTGATTGATGATTGATGATTTTATCTGATTGATTTTCTGATGCACGGATCTCATCCACATCCAGCTTCCATGTGATTAAATCGTAATCATACATTGATTGATTGATTTATTTATTTGAAGTTATAACGTTTAGGTTATAACTGTCGAAGGCTAAAACAATCAAATTAAATAAAAAAAATATAAAACTCAAATACAATACATTTTAGAAGGCTAATTTAAATTTTAAAATGAAACTTACAATTACAATTCAATATACATCTTCAGCTAAAATGATTCGATTATTTAGTAATTATTCGTTTAGTAATTCACAAAACTTAAGGTAATTTTTCTGTTAATTGATTCTGGAAGGGCATTCATAATATTGCGTAGGTTTTATCAGAGTGTTACGCTTTTTGATATCTTATCTACTAATTTGCCAGTTTAACAACCCAAAAATCACTAATACCCAGATTGGAAACACGACAGACGTTGAATGTAATGAGATTATTTTTGGCTTCTGACTCGACCTCGCGGGCGCCAAAATATATATTTTGGGCTTCTGGGTCAGAGGTGGCTAACCCGACGGCCGACGTCAACATAAAGGGACCCGAGTGAGAGTGTCAACCTGTCATGGGATAGGAGTCTGCAGTGCGTCCTCCATCTTGGATTTCATTAACATAATAACACTCTTATTTTTGTGAACATTTAGATTTGATTACCTTATGAAATGTCGACCTAATCAGATAGGTATTTTAAGCCAAGTATGAATGAGAAATTAGTGTAAGATGATTGTAGCGTGATAGTGTAGTCTTATTATCGACTAAGGCTGACAGGTTCCTTAGACAGGACTGTTAACTAATAGCCCAACAGCCAATTGCATCTAAGGGACCTACAGTTTAACATGGGATCCAAACCACATTTGCCACTGAATTATGAACTGGTCTATTCAGAATCAGAAATATTTATTGGCCGATAACATTGTATAATGTACAGGCTACCGTGTAAAGTTCATTTTCACTCTCCATTATAAATTATTATTGTTAAAAGGTCATCTTAAATTTACATTTTTACTATCATAGTTTTGACATAACTACCTAGTTCAACAATAAAATTCAAAAATAATGGATTGTTGTGTCAATAACGATTACATTTAAAAAGAAAGTAACGATTAAAATTTCAAGAATAAATAAGTTATAACAATAATAAAATAAAATAGCAAAAACAATTAATAATATGAAGATGGTCTCTGCAGATGAACGTGACATAATGGTACGGAACACACACCGACCATCGCTCACAACTTACTCACTTATCAATCAATATTTTTAGCTTTTTGTGGTTGAGATCCATCCATTTATGCTTAAAAATCATAGTTTATCATGGCAGCTAACCTGCATACTCTTTCCCCATTTTATAAAACATACAGAAAAGGCAGACTCTTTTATTTATGGACGGATGTTGATGAAACATCCATCCACTTGGTATAAATGGTCAACATAAAAATGGTTTATGCTAGAAACGCCTACTTTCAGTGTTTCTTCACAACAGAATCCCTGCATACTCTTTCACATGTTAATCTTATAGAGAATATTCAAATAACTCACTTATTTATCGACAGGTATTAACTTTAATGTTTTGTAAATTCGTTGAGTACGCAGGTCTGCTGTGAAGGAGGTATTTTAAGATTGTGGTGTTAGATTTGTAGATTAGTAGTATGTTTAGATTACCTCCCTGAGATTTCCGCCTGTGTTGAGCAAGAGAGGAGGAAGCGAACGACGACAGAGCAGCGACAATGGAGAGGAAGGGTCGGAGGCCGAGGGCCAGGTCAGGGGTCGCGGCTGGGGCACCGATTGTCAGCCCGTCCGTGACCTCTGACCCCCCCCCTTCCCCTCCACCACAGCCATGTGGATCTAGTAGCGTGCTTAATCTGAACCCTGCGGCTGTGTTCCTATACAAAACATTTCTGTTTTCGTTATACAGTATAAAATTACATTTATGTATTTTTATCATTCTCATTGTTGTGAGACATTTTTGTGTTTATGAAGTGTATTATGTGTGTTTAAGTGTTGAGTGACATCTGTGAAATCATTGGATAACGTTCTATAAGGTAAGAATAATCTGATAACAACGCTTAGATAAAGTTCTAATTATCAGAATGCCTAACTGCCTAGACATAATTCTCTTTGGTTAATTGGAACGTTAACTACATTAAAGTCTCTAATTCAATACCATTTTCTAAAATAATGTAATTTGTTTATATTACAATTACAATAGGATGTTTTATTAACCCTTATGAACAGAAGCTCTAAAGTAATCTGGATCTTAAGATGAGCCTACAACCATTTAAGAAAAAAATAACACACTTTGGATGATCCAAAATGTTTGAGCCATATGTATTATTATTTTTTTCAAAATTAAAATAATAGATAGTACATAAAGTATTAAAAGACCATTATTAGTCGTGAATGAATTATTTTTATCATAGTAAATTTGTAAAAATGACTCTTTGATCGACCAAATAAATTTTCCAACATAATGTTGTATAAATTAAAACGATCGTTGAAAAAATCTTTAGACCTTAACAATTAAATTAATTAATTTTCAGAATTTTATAACGGAGAAGTATTTCACGACATAAATGATAAGGGAATGATTAGCGTTTTGTGCGACCGAGTTTAAAAGTTAAATGTAGTTTTTACTTTCTCAGACCCAAAGCGGCGCGTGTGTTGTGAGAGAGTATGCGTGTGTGTGCGGGTAATATGAGGCCGTGGACTCCAACGCCTAGTTCCGAGCTTCAATTAGCATCGCCTCTGTAATTAACAGTCATTCGGATTTTTTCCGCTCCCCTTTCATCACTTATTACAAGTGTTCGGATTAATTCCGTAGTGGCGCTGCACGCGTACGTGTCACAATTAGTCCTATGGGAATTATTAGTCCGTGGTTTTAAATTGCTCAGGAAGTGAGCAAAGAATTTTGTTGGAATATTTAGAGGGGAATACTGAAACCGTTAACAAGCAACAAAAAGTCTAAAAGTAACCCCACTTCGAAGGTACTACAATCCTACAGTACTTCAATGTGATGATACGTATACACCTGAAGCGATTAGTTATTGATCTTCAACCTCAATTTTCTGTTTCTATTTACTGCAATGGAACCTACCTAGGTGGGTATTTTAAGCCAAGTAAGAATAAGAAAGTAGTTTAAAATTATTGTGGCGCAAATGTAGTCTTGTTACTGTGTAAGGCCGATATGATCCTTAGACAGAACCGTTAATTAATGGCAACAGTCAATGAATTACGAAATGGTCTAGCTACGAGGATGGTGTTTGCGGATAAACGTAATATTCACTAGTGTGGACATTAATATCACATCCACCAAGCATCGCTTATAACTATCCATAATTAGTGCCCTCCAAGTAGCTGAATTACAGGACATCCAGTTTTCTAAGGAAACACTTGACGAAATTTCGAAATACTTTTTACTCCAATACTGAACAGACATTCGGTACTGAACTTTGTGATGTGAATTCACCACCTAAAACTCCAGTTGACTCGAAATTGCCCCTTCTCAAGTAAACAAAGCGTTACAACTGGTAGAGTTATATTAATTGGTATACAGACTATCCCTCTTACGTGTCTTAAAGAGCCATGTCTTTTAGTGAAACGTTAGCTCACCAAAAATGTGCACCCAACCCAGACAAGAAGGTTCGTAAGCCTTCGTGTCCAAGTCAGTCTTGACTTTTGATGCCACCTCTCGAGTCATCGTCATCATTATCTTTCTAACATATTTTTGACATGGCATGACTCTCACCACCACCACTTCCGCAAGCTTCAACAAAGTCCAGAAAGTAAAGAAAACGTTTAAAGTAGCTCTTTCTTGACTTACCTAAAAGAATTTTGTTGGAATATTTAGAGTGGGAATACTGAAACCGTTAACGCAACAAAAGTCTAAAAGTAACCCCACTTCGAAGGTACTACAATTACAGTACTTCAATGTGATGATACGTATACACCTGAAGCGATTAGTTAGATCTTCAAAATTTCTGTTTTATTTCTGTAAGGAACCTATATGTGGGTATTGAAATTCTTTTATCAAAAATTAAAAGGCATATTTTTTAGAACAAATGATCAGAGGCGTTTCAAAAATAACATTTTTAAGTATAAAAAATGTTACAACGATAGTTGTCAAAATGTTTAGTAGAAATATTTAATATATTTAAAAATTAGAAATACAAGAAATTTTAGTTTATATTATAGAAAGTATTTTTGGAACTAAATTCAAAATGTTATGCGAATAGTACTAATTAGTTTAGGATGATTTTTTGGGGAAGGGATCCTCGCAATTATACTGCGAAATTGAACATGCAAAGCTGTGTAAAAAAGTTTATTTTTCCCGGAGGGACATTATTTTAGTCTTGAAATAACCAGAAAATATAGAACCAATAAATTCAAAATATTTTTTACCCTAGAGCGGATTCCCATAGGGATCTGCTCGTTTATACCACAAAACTGTTCTGCAAACATGTTAAAAACTTTTATTTTCGTCTGAGCCACATTATTCTAGCTAGTTTAGGGATTAAACATAATAATGTTTTTACATCGTAAGAACAGCACACTACCAATACTACTTATGTAATATCCGAAGCACGATGGCAGAGAATATCTCATGAGGCGAACTCTTGTAATAATTTCGGGCGAAGCAACTCATGGCCGCTGTCACCCAACTCGCATCCAGTTACCCCTTGGTTTACAGCATTGCCACGCCCCTCAGTTTGAAAGTATCCATAAAATATCCTCTTTATACTTTCACTCAACGGAACTAGCGGTTTCGTAAACGCGAGATATTAAGCCACTGGGCGGGAATCGTATGTCAGGGTGATTATCGCCGTCAAGTGCGGGAGTGACGCCCGCGACGGGTGATGGGTGATGGGTGGAGGATACCGAGTGGGAGGTGGTCGGCCCAAACGGAGGCAGAAGTTGTAATTAACCACGACATTCGTGAGCCAGCAGCCGTATTCAGCAACTATTAAAACCCGTCTTTAGAGTTTCAAATGTCTTTCGTGACAGTCTTAGAGTATCCTAAAATATAGCCTGGATAAGATCAAACTTGTAGATGGAAAATATAGATTATTTTTAAGAGTGAAATACCTTTTTATTGAGGGAGAGGCAGAAGAAATGATTTTTGCACACAGGCGGCCAGCCTGTAGTGTGGGGACTCCCCTAAGAAAAAGGGTTACCCACTAAAAAACCTCATCTACTTTAGGATTCTAACCTGGAACCGTTTGTCACATTAAAACATGCTAGGCCTAAATTTGGCTTACTCCATTGAGGCTTACTTTATGTCCAGGCACTTGTTTATGTGATCTGGGCCTCTTCGCGGTCCAGATCGCTTTTCTTCTCTAGAAGGACGCTCCGGACAAACTGTGACAAACAATTCCTCGTTTTTCTCGTCCTCAATGATCTTGTGGCAGACCGTGTCCAACGATAAAACACCAAGTTTTCGTGCAGCCTCCAGACCAGCCTTTCCCAACGGGGGCAGCGGATGAAAGTGTGCTCCGCATCATTGGGAATGTCCGCACAGTAAGTGCAATCCGGTGAACCATTTTACCCATACGATACAAGTACGACTTGTAATAGCCGTGGCCTGCCAGAAACTGACTTAAGAAGTAATCCACTTCGAAATGCCGTCATTCCACCCAAGATGGACTTGCTCTATGAGTCGCGCAGTCCATCGTCCTCGGGCGTCGTGCTCCCAGCTGTGTTGCCACTGCTGGAAGGTTCGTGAGCGCTCTTCGGATCTTGCAGCATCCTTGTCGATCTCACCTTGCCTCTGATAAATCACCTTCCTCTCCCCTGCCAAAAGTTTGACAGGAATGACTCCAGCGATAATAAGTGTGAAATACTGTAAAACATAGGTAATCTAACAAACTGCCACATCTACACTTTTACACCTGTATTTTAGAATTTAAACGTTCCGGAGGATCATTAGTATTAGTATCATCATTAGCATTAGGAGATGCAATGCAAGCCAGAGGTAACCGCTCATAACCTAACAAGAGTCGCCGACCGCTGGTTTCGATCCAGACAACCTTTGTCTTACTGGGCCAGAGCGTTACCCCTAAGCTGCCGTACCGGAAGATTAATAATTGATAGTATCGAAAGGGATAATTATATCATTATTAACATTAACAAAACTGATTGTAATAACACGAAAACATTGGAAATAAATGTATTTACTTCCCTTTCGGAAATAGCTTAGACATGGATATAATGTCTAAAGTGAACGATTTCAGTTCCTATTAACAGCTGTCCATATGAGCATTTACGTCACTTCTGTTTAAAATTTTCGTCTGACGTATTGCCAATACACCCCTCCCACCAGAACTAAGCCATATCCATGTCAAAAACTATTTTCTCTGTATTATCTTTGGTTTGTACAGTAGGCAACTCAATATTATATGCAGTCTGATGTGAAAGTTCATTACTCGGGGAGTGTATTTTCGTTATTGTCAGTGTTATTGGTTCAAATTTCCACTTCGCCTGGCGGCTCGGTTGTTAACGTTCAATTCATACGAAAAGTATCACTTTTGAAAATGAGGAATACTGTTCCAAAAAAAGGTAAACACGTTACCGTCTGAAATAGTTTGAAAAAGAAAGAATGCAATCTTGTAGGTTTGCACTCAATACAATAAACAGAGCAACTCAATAATGAGTCCTAAGTCTTACCATTACCACAGGATACGTCAAGAGCAACAGGTCCTGTTCGCCCAACGCCGCGCCGCGTTGCCCAACAGGTCGCCCCTGTGTCTAGCGCCGATCGCCGATGGCCTAGTAAAGGTCGAATGCCAATTACAATTAATTGGTCGCGGCGCGATATAATATACAGACAATGAGTGGCGCAAGGGTGAATGTAGAGCGATCGATATCATTATATCACTATATCGCTATATCGAGCAGCTGCGACTAATGGCGGCACGGGCTTCCACAGGGAAATCAAATATGCCGGACATTCTTCGTGCATGTTCAGTATGTCTCATTGACGAAATATTTCGTTTAAGTCCTATAAGGATAATGCTAATTTTGTTATAAATTTACGTTAGATTGTCGCAAAATGATTGTCGAGGTGTCAAATTTAAAGTTAAAGTGGTTACGTTATTACTTTTTTATTTGAATTTCCAGAATAATATTAGTACCACGCAATTGTATGTGGTAATAGCAAGTAATTAGACCATCCTCATTATTATACCAGTTTGTAATTTAGAGGCAAAAGTGGTTCGTATTCCATGTTAAACTGTAGGTTCCTTAGATGCCATTGGCTTGTAGGCTATTAATTACAGGCTTCTAGAAACATGTGAACATTAGTCAGTAACAAGACTACAAGATCACGCAACAATCATCTTACACTCATTTCTCATTCATTCTTGGCTTAAACTACCAACCTTGGTAGGTCACCATTATAAAAGGTATTTTGATCGTATTATTTTTTTAAGATAGGAAAATAAATAATTTTTAAGTAAAATATAAAAATTACAACCTTTAATAAAACTAAATTTTCTTTGGTATTTATCTAAATATCCTTAAAAGATTCATTATTTTAAAATAATTATCCAATGCTTTAAATTATCAATAAGAGTAATAAGTTAAAATTATTGTAGGGATTTTGTGGGGATGGTTAAGGAAGAAATTGATTTTTTAATATTCTCCTTTAAGAAGATTGGACGCTCTCAGACAACGTACTGCGTCTACCAAGGACAGTAAATTTAACTTTTTTCTGGAAATGTTAGTCGCAGACTAAAAATACTAATTTGCTTAGTTTTTAAATCTTGTTTTAATTTTGCTGTAGACAAATTGCCTTGTAAAATTATGTTTGACCAGAAATTTAAAAAAATTACATTAAAATATAAACCTCATAACTTTTGAACCATTAGTTATACAGGGAGGCATACGGATGGTGTCACTATTTGCGACTTTAACAACTATAAACCATGATATTTGAAGAAATCGTATTTTTAAGGGTTTTAGGCATAAACTACCCTTAAAAAATGCAATAACTGTCTGGAGATGTTGCAAAACTGCACTCATTTACCAAATTCATAATAATCGGACGATCAGTGTGGTACTTAGAGTTCTGCGTTTGACGTTTGTTTCTTAGACACTTACTAGACTAGGTGGTCAGTCAACCGCAACAGCTACCTTCGTTTGCGACGTGGCTTGGCATAAAAGAGGCCTTAGCGCATATATGATCACTAATGCGTGTCTAAGAACTGACTTTGCCTTTGGTTTAACGTTAACGAGTGGTTGTGAGGATTATTGTTGCAATTGGAGTGAAATCACTTGTTGGATTAACATTCCGAGGCGACAATCTGACTCCTTCGGTCCTTCATTCGGTTCCAATTTTCACCGAACTATATTTCCAGGAATAGTCATGCTAAAGTAGATTTGCTGATATATTTTGATGTCACATGGATTATACATCATCGATAAAATAACTCGAAATCATACATTTAATAACGTCTTCGTTCATACGCAAGGACCATCCTCATAATTATGCCAGTTCGTAATTAAAAGGCAAATGGGTCTGATCCCACATAAACTGTAGGTCCCATTTCCTTTCTGAGGATAATGCCAGTCTTAGTCAGTAACAAGACTACAAAACGCGCTACAGTCATCTTGGACTCAATTCTCATTCATGCTTCGTTTAAAATACCTACCTGGGTAAGTCGTCATTTCAGTTAAAAGTATAAAACTATCAAACTTATTGTCTTTCATTAAGTCTCTTGTAATGTGGATCTCAGTTTATGAACATGGAAACTAATAAATTTACAGTTTTACAAATCAAGAGGATTAATACCTTTTGATTACTTTTACTCGCAATATCCTTTAAGACATTTTAACGACCTCATTGGAATGAAGAGGTTTAAACGACTAGATACCTTATTAGTGTTTCCTAACCGGTTGAGAACTATAAAATGCTTTCTATTACTTGGACGAAAAATGTATTTAACTTCTTGATTTGTAATGATTGTGAAGTGATCCGGAAGGTAATAAAGCTTAAAAATAAATTCCAACCTTAGTTAGATAATTGCAATTTTCCAAAGTTATCTTTAAAATAATAAAGTCTTGGATTTTTATATACTTCGCAGCTAAATGCTGTCGGCACGGTGGGACGGTGGCGACGTCCTGTAATCCAGCTACTTAGAGTCACAAATTGTGGATAGTTGTGAGCGATGGTCGTTGGGTGTAGTGTTCTCTTGTGTGGATTAACGTCCGCACTATTGAATACTACGTCAATCCGCAAAGACAATCCTCATTATTAGACTGTTTTTGTAATTCAGAGCCTGTAGTTTGGACTCAATGTTAAACTGTAGGTCCCTTAGATATGGCATTAACTGTAGGGCTATTGATTAACAGTTTGTTATGTCTAAGGAACATGCCAGCTTTAGAAAGTAATAAGACTACAAGATCACGCCACAATCATCTTACACTCATCTTTCATTCATACTTGGCTTACAATACCTGGTCCTAAACAGATTTCCATTTCAGTATCTAATGTAATCTAATCTTACTAGGGGTAACGCAATGGCCCAGTAAGTCAAAGGTCACTGGATCTAATCCAGTGGCTGACCTCTTGCTAGCCTATGTGATTGACACTGCTACGATACTCCGTTGTATTGAATTCACTGTACAAGTCCCTATAAGTAATGTAATATGTAATCTAAAGCCCGGTCGTTTAATATTTCCTAAACTGTTCTAAACTTCCATATATCTAGATTAACAAGACATATTCGTATTACGTCAACCTTCGTGTTGAATATTTTAGTTAACATTGTAAGTAAATATTAATTTGAAAGTGTGAAATGAAAAGAGATAGTATAGTGTTGAAGACAATTACGATATGCATGTAGGTTTATCATGTAGGCAGTGGCTAGCAGTGGCCTGAATATGCGGATATATGATACGTGTGGGCACCCGGGCAACAGGCAACAGACAGCTGCTACCGTGCCTGTGTTACGGCTTATCTGTGTTGTAACAATTGTAACACACTTCGGGGCAATCAATATGACTTTACTGAGCGAAGGCAAATATGGTATATAGCCGCCTAAGAGCGAAATTCATATGGTTTATATTCATATAACATTCCTAAACATTCTTCAAAAGTTTGGACATCAGCCGCGTCCTCATGAGGTCTGTGTTGCCAAACGTTTTGCCCTTTCTGTGAAGTCATCCTCAGTGGCTAAGCTGAGACTAAGATTTAGTTTTTATTACGGAAATTTTCCATCACAATTTTAAGTCAAACAAAATTTCACGTCATTTTGGGATCTGGAAACTGATCCTGCCCTCAGGCAAGTTAGTACCTAAAACATAGCATGATTAGTACATATTCCGGACTAAGCTAATATACGAGGCATGTTTTTTAAGTAAGTACCGTTTTGGAATTAAAAAAAGACGTGCAAAGATATCGCAATAATTTTATTTTTACATGAAAGCCTGAACCTTAATCTACTTTTCTACATAATTTCCGTGAATATTGAGACACTTGTCATAACGTGGCACCAGTTTTTGAATACCCTCCTCATAAAATTCTGACTCGTATGACTGCTTTAAACTTTTTGTTTTCATCTTTAATCCGGCTTAGACCGGAATATTTAAAATCGTGCTGTTTTCTTAAAGTTGCAATGGAAAATTTCCATAGTAAAAGTCTAAATAATATATATGATTACATCGTACACGCTTTTTGAATAAGATAACAATCCTGTTTTTTGTAAATTGTTAAACGTGTCATAATGCCAAAATATTCGCTCTAAAGAATTAGTGATATTCCTAAAAGTCTACTCATTTCACCAATGTCGCTTCCAGAACTAATCACCCGTTCCGTTAAGAGTCTTCCCCACCCCTGCAGAAACAAGAAATACCTCGGATGTCCCTTGCTCCGGATGAAATGAGTAAAGATGTAATGCTAAAACCTTTTAGCGAATTTCCCATAGGGAAGAAGCTATTACCGTAGGTCTCATGGCGAGACTTAAGCCCGGGACCATGTTATTTTTTCTTCTTTAGGTGCCCAGAGTCCAAAAACAATAGTCGTTAAAATTTATATATATATATATATATATATATATATATATATGTGTGTGTGTGTGTGTGTGTGTGTGTGTGTGTGTGTGTGTGTGTGTGTGTGTGTGTGTGTCTGTGAACACGATAACTCTCGTAAAAATGGTCCAATCAAGACCAAATTTGGTAGAGACGTGTATTCCTACAAATGCTCGGACGAGTTCGTAAACCAGATATATCGGTCAATGGGAACGGGTAGTTTGGGGGGGTTTTGTACCCCAAAATGGGGTTTTTTGCGTTTTTCACATGTAATTTTTAAAAATTTCTAATTTTATATTTTACCATTGGATTTAGCTCAAAAAACTACATAATTAAATTCCTTAAAGTTTTTCTCTATCTCCAACGGTTACCGAGATATTAAAAAATCTAAACACAGTACATTGTATTGTGGGGGCTCCAATGTTAATCTTATGGAGGATAGAGAAAAATTAATATTTCCCATATTAATCAATATTTTTGGATAGAACTTGACATTTAGCTTCATGTAGTTGAGATCTATCCATTTATGCTTAAAAATCATTGTTTATGTGTTTATCATGGCTGCAAACCTGCATACTCTTTTCCCATACTATTAATCATATAGGGAATAGGCAAACTCCTTTATTTATAGACAGATGTTGATGAAAGTTGGTATAAATGTTAAGATAAAAATTATTTATAGTAGAAATTACTACTTTCAGTGTTCCTCACAGCAGCAAACCTGCACACTCTTTCCCATGTTAATTTTATGGAGAATAGGCAAATAACTCCATACCAATCAATATTTTTAGATTAAAATTGGTATTTACCTTCATGTTGTTGATACCCACCCGTTTATGTTTAAAAATCATAGTTTATGTGTTTATCATGGCAGCAAACCTGCATACTCTTTTCCCATGTTAATCATAAAGGGAATAGACAAACTCCTTTATTTATGGACAGATGTTGATAAAAGTTGGTATAAATGTTAAAAATAAAAATTATTTATGGTAGAAACACCTACTTTCAGTGTCCCTCACAGCAGCAAACCTGCACACTCTTTCCCATGTCAATCTTATGGAGAATAGACTAATAATTCTTATGTTTATGGACATATTTTTTTTTAAACTTGTCATATATTATTATTATTATATTATTGGTTTGGAAATTCGCTGAGTACGCAGGTCTGCTGCGACGGGGGTATTTATTTATGCCACATTATATACAGAAATTTACCAATAGAGATCAGGATGACTGAAAGTGACAGTTTGGCTGTGTACAAGAGGAAGGCTGGTGTCTGGCTTATGGATTTGGGACCAGAGCGATCAGAGGCCTTCCTCCAATCGCTCTACTCTTAATCTTACAGTAAGTCAAGTTAATCATTACTTTACTAACGAACTTATTCTTCAAACTATTTTACAACAGCACCGTAATTCCCTTAGATTTATTACCAACTATCATTTTTATTTCCTTTGATTTAATTTTTCTATTGATTTAATGAAAAATGTAAATAAATAGTTCATGTGTCAGGTTGTTATTCGTTATGTTTTGATGCACGACAAAACACGTAGTTATAAGCTATGCAAACAAAAATGTTATGTTTTGTTATAATTTACCTTTCATACGTTTAAGTAGACTTTTTATTTAATTTTATTCATTGTTATTATTTATATTTAAGTTTTCCTTAGAAATGTAAATATTACTTTAGATTTGCTTTTTATTCCAGCACAAGAATATTTTTTTGATAACTTTTTTTCTGGTGAATGGACTGTTTGTGAGTGGACTGACTCATTCCCATACACGGACGTATAGTCCTTTTGGGAATTATTTTTTCCTGGACTAATTATGTTTATTTTTTGTAAATTGTCTTTTTCAGGAATAAAAAGCATTTTGATTTGATTTGATTTGATTCTCACTAGATGTCCAGTAATAATAATTCCATAAACTTTGTTACATATGCCTTTCTACCTACAGCTAATTGCTATTTGTTACGATTCGAGTCATTACTTATTCGATTCGATTACGATATCGCAGTTAAAGATTTTATCCTAGAAAAACTTGTAAGAATATATCGAATTATGATTAATTGTTCTGAAATTACTAAACAAAATGTCTTTTTTAATCTATGAACAGTTGTCTTCCAAAATAATCGGTTACATTTCATAAGACCATTTAGATATGTTATTTCAACCATTAGAATAAATACTTCAAACAGTATCTCTAAAGGTTTCCCCTTTGACCTTCCGGAGTATTTTATCAACTTGGTATAACTCATGTAAAAGGTCGACCCTTCAATGTTCTCCTTGGCCTGGGAATCAAATATTTCACATATCAAACGCAATCGTTTTAAAATATTTATGACGGAACTGTGTACAAATACAATGTTCGTTCATAATGTGCCATTGTAGACTATTTCGTAAAAACTGTGTTTGCTGAGACGAAGCTTAAACATTATACCATAATTTCCCTACAAAACTGATCAATTTAAAAATTAAATTGACGTCCCAAATTGACGTCGTTGTTTACTATACATTTGTTCTAGCACTTCCTCTGGAATTTTGGAGAATATTATAGTATTAAATTTTACCAATTAAAACAACTGTCCAAGTTGTTGGTTATCGAAACCATACAATGTATGAAAAATCAGTAAATTCTATTAAATGGTTATTAGAGTTATATTGTATATATAATTCTCTTAAGAATTATATACGTTAGTGACGTATTCAAATATAGTAAAACAATGTACACTTTATTCATTTGTAAGATTGTGAGCTAGTTTCCTCAATGTGTAGCTATTTCATTTTTGACTTTACATAGATCACGATTTTACGAAATCAAGGATTTTGGTAATTTTTATTTTAACTTTAGAGTCTAAAAGCTTTAAACGCATAAAACGCTTCATTAATTCCGCTAACAAGTATTCAAACGGTCAATTATAAAATCAATAACAGCCTAACGACGACGTGTGGGGAGACAGGGGCAATAAAAATAATATGGCAACAATAGAGTTCCGGCAAGGGTCAACGTCGCGGTAATAAACACAAGCCAAGCACTTCCATTTAAATCACCAGTTTGTACCTGAGAAGCAATAACGTTATTTCAAAGAGGTCCGGAAATATACTCGATCGTTAAGTGCGTACACCGAGGTAACGGTAAGTCGTTCAAAATATTGGGAAGTTAGGCCTAGTCCGGCCTGTTATTAGAGGGTATATACCCGACTAATGCGGCGTGCCGCAGGGCCCCGCACTGGGACCCGTATTGTTTCCCGATTGGAGCCCGCTCTGGCGATAAATTCGGCATCCTCTTCCTCCCCGTCGGAACGATGTTACTTACGTGTTTTGGGCGCCAAGGTGACCTCGGGCGAGATGCTATCTGGTGTCGGGAAGCGGAGATATTATTATCGCTTAACTGCGGGGAGTGTACTGCTTTTGGTGTAAAGTCGGGTTGATGGGTGTAGGTCTATTGTTATTGTCACTGATTTTGAACAAATCATGCGTAATTTTTTCAGATTATTTTCATACTTTGAATACGTTTTGGAAAGGATTTTCGGATTGTATTTGGCTAGTTATGTCGTACTGACTTAAATTAACAAGTGTTAGATGCATTGTGTCTTCAAAGTGAAAAATGCGTAGACGAGGAAAAAAGGTTAATTGAGTGGAATAGAAAATATTTAATATCAGATTAAAGAGTTTCAACAAGAAATAAGCAGGACTCTATTGGGTGTGTGACTTCTTTTTCATAGTACTTCCTACATCTTTGGTTTTAGCTCCATAAGAAAAATGTTAAATTTGTGGTATCATTACTGGCCAATCGAATGTGGTATCAAATTAAAACTAAAAAGTTGCTATTTGGGAATTAATTTTCCATTTTTTACATAATAAAAAGGATATTGCTTGTTAATGATCGGATATAGTTACGTAGTAATTATATTTTTCTGGAAAATGGCTTAAAATAATCTTCATCATTAGCGGAATGTTTCCTTTTAGACCCGTGCGTTACTATTTTAGTATCACTATTACCATTACTGTCAATGCAATGGGTTTTAAATATAATTGAGGCGTTAAATTAAACTTATTTAGTAAGGGAAAAAATAAATTCTTAAAAATAAATTTGTTTTTAAGAATGACAAGAACACAAAAATTTGTTAGGTTTACTATCATTATGAAATGCGTAGCTATTATTTTTATGAAAAGAAGAAAACTATTGTTTTATCTGAGTTCAACATTATTCTTATGTGAAACCCAACATTGTGGCACTAATGAAAAATCCATGTTTCTATAGAATCGAGCTGTGTTCGCTAGAAAGTTTTAACCAAAACTAAACTAGTATTTAGTCATTTAGTATTTAAGCAACAACTTTACTTTACAACACGATCCTATAGAGTACTGTGCCATCTATAGTTTCTGAAACTCTGAGACTCCAAATGCGTATTCCACGACGTCCATTCTTCTACAGACAAAAGACAGCCGACAAAGAATCAGCTGATTCAATTACAGACCTTCATTCCACAGCTTTTTACCAGTTGTAATTTCAGAACAGAAACACAAGGTTAATGGGTTTTCCTCAGCACCTTTAAAGATAGTGATTATTAGAAAAGACTAATTTGTAAGTGGGCTTCACTTGGAGTGAAAACTGCCGCAGTGCTTTCCCCTGGCACCTCGATCCCTCGGCCGCCGATGGTCCGTGGACGACGCTGTCACTCCGTCGATGGACTCTACTTCCTGTGCCGTTCGTTAACCATGAAAACAACTCAACTAGTCTTTAATAACTCAATTACGCGCTCAAGACTGCATTAAGTCTTTAAGTTGAATGAAGGTCCTAACGTGGTAAAAAATATACAAAAGAACCGACTGTAACTACGAGAGTTTCTGGGAAATTCGAAATTGAGAGACGTGTCCATGGTGAACTTGCAAATGGTCACTGGAATTTTTTTATGATTGCAAGATTTTTTCTAAAATTTCGTAAAAAATAGTTACAATATTGAAAGTATATACTGTAATATATAGTTTTTTGGTCAATGAATGTAGTTTTTGAAATCTAATCATAGGTTGGTTTGTTTTGATAATTAGTTATCACGTGAAGAGTGAAAAAGTGACTAAATGTTAAATGAAAATTCTAAATTTGGACAGAAAACTGTAATAATATGGGGTTTTGTAATTTATTTCAAAATGTACAAAATGTTAAGTCAAATAATAAAATGTATACTCGTATATTGTTTTTCCCAAAATGTCAAAAGCACAGAAAATTACGATATCTGGTATTTATCAAAACACTGTCATCAAAACAGGGAATAAAATGCTGTTCGTAATCTCCATAGATTGCTACTTCAATAACGTATAGTTTGTTACGTAAAATCAATAAAAAATAGGACTGCTAGATGACTTTTTGGCGCAAATTTTCGAACAGAATTGTGTAAAACTTTGACATTTTATTTCCTGCAGTCATTACAACGCGTTTCACGCAAATTATTTTATTAATATAGGTAAAAACCCCCACGTCCATTCATACCAATATTAGGTATTGTTTAAGTCAGAAAATACA
Organism: Nephotettix cincticeps; assembly: GCA_023375725.1. Taxonomy (NCBI): domain Eukaryota; kingdom Metazoa; phylum Arthropoda; class Insecta; order Hemiptera; family Cicadellidae; genus Nephotettix; species Nephotettix cincticeps. Next base: position 33,518,290 of record CM041787.1, on the reverse strand, counting down.
AGTTTTACAGATATAACGTTCGAAGGCCCCCTGGGAGCCGTTTGGGTCCTTTGGCAGAGTTTTGGAGTTATTTGTTCTGCTTTTTAATTCAAATCCAGAACATGTGTTAAACAGTAGTAATAAGAAATAATAAACTTAAAATAATTTTAAATAATTTAATCTCAACAATATTAATTATAAGGATATGGTACGAAGCTCTGTCTGTCAACATCTTTTTATATAGTCAGCTATCGATGAATTCTCCTAACTCATGTGTTTTCAGGTTTAGAACCCTATGCTTTTGAGTTTGGACAACTACTTAATCTTGTGTTCGGATCCCGGTCAGTCCAGAATTAAGGGAACGAAACTGTAGTCAGTTAGCCAATTTTGTTATCTCTATAACTCCTAAAGGCCTCTATTATTCTGTGTATTTTCTGCCTTTTCGGCATAACAAAAGATCAACGCATGGGCTCATGAGTCTCGTCGGATAAGTTGAATAGAGGTCCTCCTTCTAAAGAACAGTAAGTTCATTCAACCTCCACACCTCGTCCGAACAGCTGCTGTAGAGTTTCCTGTCCCTCGGCGTACAGGACAAGAAAAGACAAGAAGAATAATAGGTATGGTCCATGGGGCATGGATATTTGAGAAAGCTGTCGCTTAAAAGTGTTCCTGGGGGAACAGCTTGGAAGAAATATTGTATCTGCGATGAGACAGACCGTCTCTTTGATTGTTACGGTCCAGGTGGCGTAAAGTTTCTGACTGATAATGACTACGCTATAATATTATGTAATTAATAAGTAACTATATTTTAAGGTTAAAAAAATGGAACATGTAATTCTTTAGATAAACTTTCACTTTTACGCTTCGACCACATTTTTACTACCAGGGCTGCCTCTTCACCAACCGAACATTTGTGAAGCCCGTCGAACATTGTTCGGTGCTGGTTGGTGGGAACACTTCCTCGAGTACTTAGATCGTCGTGATTGTAGTAGTGGCGGAAAAAAGTTCGCTGTAAAAGCTAGTTCATTCATCATAAAATCATTGATTTGTCTGTCCTTGAGCTGTTGAAAATATTTGTCGAACATATTTGATGAATTTAATCAATTTGTATTGTTTGTCCGGTGAACATTTTGAAACAACTGGCGAATATGATTGAAACACATTTTGAAACATTTAAAACACCCCTTGAACTTGAATGGTGGAGTCGTGGCTTATCAAATGGTCTATCGAGTATTGCTGTCGCAAAACTAACATTCTTATTGGACTAAAATCCAAGATGGTGGAGGTCTTGCAGACTCTAAAGCTTAAGCAGAAAACTTATACAGTACATTGCACTATTTCTTGATCAGCACTACCCATCAAATATTTCCCCTGTTCCATAGTTACTATAAGTTAAATTTTTTTCAAATAATAAAAATATTTTTTGTCTCATTCTTTTTGTTCAATTTTCAAAAATCATTGTTGTAAATCCACGCACTCCACTCCCATTGTATAATATATAGTACATTATTTACTGAAAATGTATACTACAAGTAATTAATTTATGGTTCTAATTATATTCGTCCCGGCTGTTACGTCTTTAGGAGTTGGAGGAATTCGTTGAAAAATATTTAAAATAAACAGTACTGTACTATGCAGTGGCTGGTCATGTGTCAGTTAAACTCTACGGCTACATATTTGCGATATTCGATAATCGTATCGGACAGTCAATAGTGGCCGGAGCCTAGGGCAGTAACAAGCGTTTGCTGACATTCTTGAATCGATGCCTATCAACCCATCCGAGACTAACGGGCCACTCGACGGCGATAAACCCAATTCTGGAGATTTAGGAAGCCGTAAACGCTCTACCGGGCGACCGAAGGCTACGATTGGCCGAGACCACCGCTCCGGGCTGACTGGCCTGACACGGTCAATCCTGTCACGTGACATCAACAGAGCAGACGACAAATCATCCTATACCGCCACCAGTTACACAGATTTCTTAATGTTTAAAGGACTTTTCATTTTCAAATTTTTACTACAGTTCTTTACAAGACACAATAGTCTTATTTAGATACTCAGGTAGAAGATCCCGTTAAAATGTACCAGGAGAAATAAGTGATCTTCTGAAGTTGATGAAGAAGCAACTAGATTGCATCAATAGTTAGCGAAAACCTTAAAAAACGTTGATATAGTTATTATATTCTGTGATTTATACATAAACGTAACTGAGATGTGCATCATTTCCCTCGTATTGAGTGACCGACGACATAGTCCTTGGGAGTAGCGGCCGACAGTTCTCTGTTGAGGGAAGAACATCTGGACCAGAGGAGTGTTCTTTTCGCCCTTTGAAGAGACAAAATCGCTCCATAGAAGAATATACGCTTAGGGTAGTTGTAGGTATCTAGTAGGTATATCTTGGAGTGTAAATTATATTATTCATAATCAAACTAAATTTCTATTCCAAAATATATTAAAATTTGTTTATACATTTGAAAATGTTTATAGGATTATTTATGTACAATATTCCATAAAAACGTTCCATGAAACAGTTTGATTACATTTTCATTGTTGTATTGGTCACTTCGTCTTCAAAATTTTAAAGACTTTAGTAATTTTTTCTTCATCTATCCAATATGAAGACTAGTTTCTGGAGTTTAAAATGATAGTTATATAAACCAAATTATAATGTTGAACAAATTAATCTTGATCCAGTAGCCAAGCACTGGAACATGATCAAGGTCAGGCCAAGACTTTAGAGTGCTAAAGCCAAGCTATGGATCAAGCACTGGAGCACGGCCATGAAAAGGACGGGACTATAATGTTCTACGGTCAAACACCGACTGTGATCTATCTAGGGTGAGGAGGTGCGATGGGCCAACCTTCTAGCCTATCTCGTTGCATTCCTTGATGCCTTGAATCGTCACCTTGTAGTGAATTATCTGTACTAAGATTAGATTTTCCCTGAAACCTGATACTATAAACATTTGACAAAATATTGGGTTTATGGGGTAAATAGGTACTTTTATAAATTTAGTCGAGTTAATTCTGGTGGGAAAGGAAGGTAGACGTTTTCTCTTTGACTAAAGCTTGGAATGAACAACTTTCAACTGAACACAAGTCACACGAACTGATATCCACTTCCGGTACGTCACACCCGCGTTATCCACGCCCGTATTCCCTCATGTCGCGTTTCCCCGGATGTTTCCCACATACGGGCAGCGCTCGCCCGGCGCACCGGTCTAAATGAACACCGGAGGCGGCTGTCTGCCGCAGTAAAATCTGTCAGACCGGGGACAGTTTCATTATCAATGGCGGTAAATTCAGTCCAGTTAGGCTGCTCGGAGAGTTTTAGGATCGCCGGGAAGGCTGTAAAATCGGCTGAACGGCAGACGCCGCGGATTTCGGAGATTTTGAATATTGCGGAGGGGTTCGGTGTTTATTTGTGAGGTTGTGTAATAAATTTAACGTGACCCCAATACATTTGGAAAATTTCGGGGGAACGTTTTTGTGGTGGTTAAAAAACTCCTGGTCAACGTCTCTCTTAAAATCAAGACATCCGGACCATCAATGGTGAATTAAAATTTCCAGCGATTTATGAAGCCGTGCATCATTGTCCTCATGTTGTGTGACAGATGACACAGTCCTTGGGTGCTGCGTCAAGAGGTCTGTTAAGGGAATAACATCTGGACTAGAGGAGTGTCCTTTTTGCTCTTAAAATAGTCAAAATTGCTCCATAGAAGACCGTAAACGCTTCGGGTAGTAATAGTTCAATAGGCCATCTTAGAGTTACAATTATACTATACGTTATGCAGTTAAACTTGTATTCAAATATGAAAATGGAGCTATTTCTTTAAATGCATTATTCAAACAACTCTTTCACATATGATTCATTAAATTTAGACATGGATACGTCTTAGCTCTGTGGAGTGTATTGATAATTCGTCAGACCAAAATTTGAAAGAAAGAAACGTCATATGGTTTTAAGGACAGCTGTAAAGAGGAACTGAAAACATTTCCTTTAGACGTATCCATGATCTAAGATATTTCTCAAAGGGAAGTGAATACGTTCTTCATTCTTCTTCCCTCGTTTGGTCTTCCTATTCATTTTGTTTCTCGATCTTGATATACGCCATTTGCTCAATGTGAAAGATAATCAATGTAATTTCCTATACTCCGTATTCAGTACCTAGTTACAGTTACGGATTTCAAATGTCCAGCTATGAATCTAATTAGTAATTATTTATCAGTTACATTAACTCTTCCTAACAGCATTTCCACTATAAACATCGGGAAAGGTGGATGTTTTCGAGGGCCGCTAATCTCCTGTTGGATACGTGGCATTCCGCGGGGCAGACTGGGCCGTAATGCGACTGTCGGGTTTATGGGTGGTGTTTATGGCAGCATTGTTGTACGCGGCAGCTGGGATCCGCGCTCTAGTATATCAAGCTGGGTCAACACTCCCATAGACCGAGTAACAAGTGTGAGTCGGACAGACGTGTAGCGACTAGGAGTTGTAGGGGATACGTATATTGGATACGAGGATTCGTAGTGTAGGTCACAGGTTCGATCGTGTACAATATTGTAACCAAATTTTGTGATTTTTCAAAACTCACCTTTCTTTCATTTTGTGTGGCAGAGCACATATAGTGCCCTTCTTCAAAACCTAAGGGTGTTTAACTTACGGAAATTAACTTAACTGAACGACAAATAATTAATAAGAATGCTTCCTGCTAGGTTGACGTTAGGTAGTGACAATTCTGGAGTTTGGACTAATCCCAAGAAAACATTAAAAATTCCGAAAGGAGTAGAAAACGCAAAACAAAATGTTTTTATTTGCTTCCCTGTGGGAAATAAGTTAGATCATGGATACGTCTAAAGGTAATGTTTTCACTTCATCTAAACAGCTGTTCTTATTCATTTATATTAAAAATTCAATATAATAGTTCTGGTAGTTTCTAAGGAAACCTGTTACATGTTTTCCATCTTAAAAATCACTAACATCCCCCAGAGCTAAGACATATCCATGTCAAAATGTAACGTGTTTGTTTTCCTGTGAGAAATAGGTTCCTGTGATCATGGATATGTCTGAAAATAATGTTTTTAGTCCCTCCAAACAGCTGTTCCTATAATCATATTACGTCACTTCGATTTCTAACACCCCTCAGAGCTTAGACAATCCATGTTAAAACCAAAGACACTATACTAAAAGACACAATGTTCTTTTAAAGACATTTTTAATGAAAAATACTTCACTACTTCCCCCGAAAGTGTAGTTAACGTAATCAGAATGCGTTGCCAAACGAACATGTCCATGATATTACAAGAAGAAACGGCTGCACCAAATATTATAATAATCAGACAATAATTAAGGCTGTTATCGCCTAGACAATTATTCATATCATTTTTAATGCCCCCCCAAAACGCATACTAGGGGTTGAGTTATGAATTTCTATAATGGTCCCTGGATTACCTGTGACCATGCAGGTTATGTGAATTGCTCACCTTTCCATAGGAAATTCACTAACAAGAATCAGAAGGAATGTGCTAGCCTATTAAATCCCAACAATGTTACAGTTGCTTTACAACCTGACTCCCAGTAGTCCATAATGAGAAAAATTCCTTCTCCCCTGATCACGATGGTCCGCTGGCCATCCACCGGTGACCATAGAAGGACGTCGTGGCGAACCAAAGGTCATGGAGGCATGCGGCCGCTACTGTCGTTTATGGTTAATTGCTAGAACACGAGGGCGGAGCCCTGCACCGGTCTGGCGTACTCCGGGGCATCCAGTGGACGGGGAGTGCCACCGCCACCGCGTGGAGGAGGGAGTGTGCTCTTGCTTTCTAATAACAATACAAAACATAAGTCAATTTTATCCTACTGTATGATTGAACAAAACTGGTGTGCGTGTAGTAAATTAGGAGATGTCTACGATGATCTCATCTATGGACGGGTGTAGGACTCTCACCCACTAAAACCTCCCCCTCAGCTCCGAGGGACTAGCCTGACCATTTAGCACATTATCGAGGCTAGGCCACTGTTCGTTGGCTCAAAATAAACTACTCCAGAATGTTATACGTCACTGAAATCGATCAAGACTTCTTGTCCTACAGGAAGGTGCTACATGAGCCTCAATGAAACATGCCATCCGACGCACAGTGTTTCTCTAACACAGTGTTCGGGTCGAAAGATCCGACCACAATGATCTCGTCTTAGGAGCTCCTCAAAATGAAATAATAAAATTTAGGGTTTTTATTTAAAATGGGGTCTGATATGCCCAATCGCTGAAAATTCTAAATTTTCTGTAATAACGGATTCATAACGCAAACAATTACCATGAATTTACTTTGTTTATTTTTTATACAGATTGGACTATATACAATTTATTTGTTAGATTTTACTCGTAACACAGATTTTGTTAAATATATGAAGTGTCATAGAAATTAGAAAGTAGCCTTATAATAATCGAAGAAACAGATGTTGTTAATCATCATCTATTTTGAATAGTTTAATTTTCCAGAGTTATTATATATTCTCGAAGGAAAACTATACTCTGTACTCTCTGTAGATATCATCATTTTTATTTAATAATTCTCTGAAAGTTATTTTTTTTTTTTAATTTCGGTTATTAGAATTTATTCGATAAAATCCTAAAATACAAATGTAAAAGTGTAGATGTGTCAATTAGTACATTAACTATGTTTCATAGCATGTTATTCGTAAAAAACAATCTAGGTTCTATTTATAATTGGGGATACTCGAAGAAAGTCGCAAAAAACGTTTGAAACTACTGAAGGGTTTTAATTGTCTCCGAATACGGCTGCTGAATCACGAATGTTATGCTCGTGGTTCTGTAACGTGGTTTTCAAGCGATTCTCATCAAGAATCAAGCTGTTGAATCAAGTGGTTTTCAAGTGCGTAAAGACATTCGCATCAGTTTTCAAAAGTCGTATGACTTTTCATGACAACAGTCTTCCCTCGGTTAACCTAAGAAAAGAATACGTGATGTTACTTGCCTTATATATAGGAGACTTGGACGAAGAAACCGATTTTATAACTAGCCATAAGTTTTGTTTGCGAAGAAAACAATGTATGCACTAGGTAAATGATGAAGGTGTATATAAATCTGTTGATCTCAAAACATTTGTTAGACGACGTTGTAAAATCCGTCCAAAAAAGTGTATTTTTTATTTACGGAAGATCGTTTTATGTGCTTTAGCGTTGAAGAAGAACTAAAACCCAATACATGTAAATAGAGTAACTAAAACAATTTCATCTGCGAAGAAAATTGCGCTAACATTATTGTAACCAATAAAAGTTTTTGTAAACTGATATCTAATTTAACAAATTCATTCTTCTTACTCGAACACGTTAAATTCTACTACTACTTACATTTACTACGACTATTTCTTGCCAGGGATCTTATGGGGCTTTATGAAAATTAACGGTAAAAGATTTTAAAACTGGAAACTGAAAATGTACTTATAAATGAAATCAGTGCTACTATTTAGCAAACAAAAATAACTGTGATCTTATAGTCGTACATATATAAAAGTGTTACCTATGAATCTAATATCTACATATATACAATATCTACATATATATACATATACATATATATATATATATATATAATATACGAAACGTTGTAGAATCAGTATAACTCAAAGCTCAATGGTGATGGACAGTTAAGTTTAAAAACTTTAACAGATAGTTAAACACAAAATTTCGGGGAGAACTCCAAAATTATAAACTATTATGAAATATCATTTATGGGAGTGGCATAGCCTATAACCTGTTATAACCTGTGTATAAACTGTAAGACGGTCGGCCTTGGAAACTGAAAAGGGCCAATATTATTTCACAAATCGAAATAGCTTTTATAATTTAAAGAAGATATTTAGCCGAGTATTTTCTACAAAATTGCACCTGAGTAGAAGTACAGTATTGAAAAAAGATTGTAAGAATCTAAAAAATCTATTGAGAAATTGAGAAAATTGTATGACGTTTAGTGAACATTTTAGATTTGAAATTTGAAAGATCAATATTAATTCTGGGGCAAAAATTACCGTTAAAAACGAATGGCTTAGTGGTTCACCGTTCAGAAGCTTAGCCCCCTAGACAACAATACTGTAGCGAGGAGTAGAGGATTTCTTTGTGACTCAGTGAGAAATGTCAGAGACGTCAGTCAACATCTCAACAATGACGAAAGTTTTACATAAGTATCCACAAGATTCAGCCATCCAGTCAAGCACCCGGCGACCCCGAGGCCGCGAGGTCACTTCGGTATAGAGACATCAGACGTAAGTCGTCGTAAACCCGGGTGACATTTACGACACCGGGCTTATCGTAGCGGTCGTATCGTGGGGATCGGGAAAGGTCTCCATCGACGGCGAACTCACTTTACGACCGGGGAAACATTCCGCCAAGTGATGCAAAAGTTCATTTTTGAAGCCGACGGTTCTAAGTGATATTACAAGCTTAACATTATATGTTTTTGACATGGATATGTCTTAGATCAGGTGGGGGAAATATTAGCAATCCATCAGACCAAAATTTGACACGGAAGTGACGTCACATGGTTATAACGACAGCTGTTTAGAAAGATTGAAAACATTACCTAGACATATTTATGACCTAAGCTATTCCCCAAAAAGAAAACCACATGAAGCTAAATATCAAGTTTTATCCAAAAATATTCATTATTATGGGAAAAATTAATTTTTCCCTATCCTCCATAAGATTAACATTGGAGCCCCACAATACAACGTACTGTGTTTAGATTTTTTAATATCTCGGTAACCGTTGGAGATAGAGAAAAACTTTAAGGAACTTAATTGTGTAGTTTTTAAAGTTGATTATAATGGTGAAATATAAAATTAGAAATTTTAAAAAATTACATGTGAAAAACGCAAAAAACCTCATTTTGGGGTACAAAACCCCCCGAAACTACCCTTTCCCATTGACCGATATGTCTGGTTTACGAACTCGTCCGAGCATTTGTAGGAATACACGTCTCTACCAAATTTGGTCTTGATCGGACCATTTTTACGAGAGTTGTGTTCACATACACACACACACGCACACACACACACACACACGCAAATTTATATATATATATATAAATTTTAACGACTATTGTTTTTGGACTCTGGGCACGTAAAGAAGAAAAATAACATGGTCCCGGGCTTAAGTCTCACCATGAAACCTACGGTAATAGCTTCTTCCCTATGGGAAATTTGCTAAAAGTATTTGTTTATTTATACATGTTAACTTAGTAAAATACATCTAACAGTAATTACACAAAATCTATGACTAAGTAATAAGTTGAATTATGTATTGAAAAGATGCCGTGAACGTTAAAAAATACAAAGACGTATAACATGCAATGTTCCCATCATAATAGATAACCTACTGCTCCAGTGATAAAGCGATTAGACTGTAAGATGTGATTACAATAACAAGGGGCTATAGATTAAAGTTAATAATCGGAGATTTGGCATGAAAACTGAAATTAGTTCTCTTGTAGCTGAGTATTACCCGAGTTGTGTAACATGTAAAACATGGGCTTCTGTGTATATCAAACAAAAAAGATAAAAAAATAATAAAAAATTTGAATTATGTATTGAAAAGATGCCGTGAACGTTAAAAAATACAAAGACGTATAACATGCAATGTTCCCATCATAATAGATAACCTACTGCTCCAGTGATAAAGCGATTAGACTGTAAGATGTGATTACAATAACAAGGGGCTATAGATTAAAGTTAATAATCGGAGATTTGGCATGAAAACTGAAATTAGTTCTCTTGTAGCTGAGTATTACCCGAGTTGTGTAACATGTAAAACATGGGCTTCTGTGTATATCAAACAAAAAAGATAAAAAAATAATAAAAACTAATCCCAAAACAGTAAATTCAACCTATTCATCCATTTATTCGTTTATAGTTCATAATTAAACATGATCACAAAATAATTTATCTATTTTTATCAAACAATCTACTTCATTTATTTAAACGACCCTAATTTAAGGAACTAGTAATTTAATCTTCGTCAGTAAACTGATGCAAAATTAATGGCCGATTTCCGCTCAATTTAAAAACCATTTCTTAACCACGTGGAGTCGAACTCGCAAATTAATTTTTCGCCAATTCAATTAGGCAGGTCTTGAGCATCTCCAGCTGTCCGCGGATTGGTGGATAGATGGAGGCTATAACCGTTTAGCACCTAGAATTCGATTTTGGGCTTTATGGTGGACGTGTCAGCGCGGGAGATCAAGGGTCGACGACTCCGTTAGGTCCATCAGTCGAGCGTGGGTGTCACGGTGTCACGGATGTTGTTGTGAAGAGAGGATTCGTGGATGGTATCGAGTGGTAGGAGAGTTGGAGGAGAAGACTGTGGGAGAGGGTTTCACTGGTTTCAGGTAGCAGGAAAAACGTGACGTAATTTAGGTTGAAACTCCTGTTGAAAACGAGACGTGGTTTGGTTGGCATACCTATTTCATTCAAAACGTGACGTAATTTAGGTTGAAACGCCTGTTGAAAACGTGACTTTATTTAGGTTGGCATACATATTTCGATCTAAACGTGACGTAATTTAGGTTGAAACCCCTGTTAAATACGTGGCGTGATTTGGGTTGGCATACCTATTTCATTCAAAACGTGCCGTGATTCAGGTTAGGAACATCACTTTAATCTAAACTAGTCATATTTTGGGGTTTTACAGTAATTGTTTCAAGGAACTAAAAAAACGTGACGTAACTCTGGTTGGCAGTGCTGGCAGAAGGGTAGACGTTTGGTTAAAGAATATAGTTGGACCTCACATCACGGTCATGGTATACATGGATTGTGGGTGACTCGGGAAATCTCTAGACAGTAAATTCATGTTCTTTTTACATTGTAAGACATTTGACGAATTCACGACTGATATTTGTCTTAGTTCTTACTAGAAAAAGAGAGAATTTTGTTTTTATATGAATTACGAGCATAATAACTGAAATGTATAATATGTACTTGTATTCATTTTGATCCACAATGCTCTACGTCAAGTGACTTTATCCTCCAATAAAAAAATATTTAGAGGTAAAATATCGGAAATAGCAAAAACCTACTCCAATAATACTTTCCGATGGTGTTAGTTTCAAAATAAAATCCACTCAATACCTCTCCAAAAAATACTAAAAAGACAGTGTTAGTACAATTGAATAAATCACATTATTGAGAAAAAAGGCAATAAAGATATCTAAATTTTAAAGGAGTTCAACAGTAGAAATACGAGGGTATGACATATTATTTAAAATTATTTTAATCGTTCAGTTAAAAAATGTAAATTTGGTGATTATTAATGAGAAAACCAGTACAAGATTCTCAAGAAGTTTATTTTTATAAGACTTATTTAAAATAACTTAGATGCGTCCACAGTGTAGTATGATCTTAGCCTAAATTAGGATGAAGACTTTTTTAATGTATACAGATTATTTCATTATACACTATACATCTTAATAATTATACCTTTTTTGAAATAATCACTTCATTCATAAATTCGCCATTATTTAACAGTTAGATTTAATAAAAACTCCCATACATATTTGTAAAACTTAATACGTGCCAGAATGAATCAAGATACATGAAATCAAACTACAAATTTTTTTCAATGAGTGACGTTAACCGAGTCCCATTGTGCCATTTATATTACATTGTCCGTTACTGGGTTGAGACCTAAGTTATTATTATATAAGTTATATTTAGGCATCCCTCACCTCATGTCCTGGTGTGTTTTTAGCTCGTTGAGTTGTACTGAGCGAGGGCCTCATAAACAAAATTATAGTATTTTGCAACAAGTATCTTAGATTTGTTACTATGATTTTAAACAATGGGGAAAGGTAATAATGCGAATTGTGTTTTAGGATGTTTTGTGATCTTTTAGATGTGCTAGGAAATGGCACACAAAATCTTCCTGAGCTAAAGTTGAATTTTGGTGTCAAGTCTTACTTACGTATGGGAATAATGCTAAAAATAGGACACCAATCATCAATCAGCAAGTACTGGGACCGTGGCGTGTCCTGTAATCCAGCTACTTGAAGGTCACGAATTGTGGACAATTGGAGTGACGGTGGGTTCTCTTGTGTGGATTAACGTCCGCACTATTGAATACTACCTTAATCTGCAAAAACCATCCTCATAATTAGATTATTTCGTAATTAAGATGCAGTGGTTCGAAATCTACGTTAAACGGTAGGGCTATTAATTAACAGTTCTGTCTAAAGCAACATGTCAGCCTTAATCAGTAACAAGACTACAAGATCGCGCCACAATCATCTTACACTCAATCCTCATTCATACTTGGCTTATATTACCCACCCACCTTGTGGTAGTGTCACCATTTCAATAATCTAATCTGTTTTTATAAATGACTCGTTTAACCTCTGAAGAGGGAGGTGTCCGGGAGAGAGCAGATGGGCTGGGGACGTGTGACATTTGCTGGGCAAGGCCTCGACATTTGCCGTGCCATCAGTGGCCAGTCCCCGGTAGCTGCTGGCAGACGTCGACGTGCTCGTCAAGACCATTCATCAATTACTTTGACAAAGTGAGAGCATTCCGATACTTAATTACTCAGTCACAACCGATAATTGGTTGTTTTACTTTCTCTCACTTGTACGAAAATATACATAGAAATACAGAGAAAGTACTGATTTCGTACTTAACTCAAATTCAAAATTTTTGATTTTGAGTTAAGAGTAAATATCCGTTTTTGGGGCCTCTGAATTAAAAAAGTGGGTTTTGACGTGATGTCTGTCTGTCCGTGAGTGTGTCTGGATTTTTCATAGGATTTTTCTGTATATATTCACCCTATCTCCAGACATTCTTTATACTTTTTTAATTCTTGATTTTTATGGGTAGTTCATCCCTAAAAATCCTTCAAAACGTAAAAATCTAAATTTCTCAAAAATTGAAGAAAATTTATTTTTGACACATCACTTTTGAACCGTAGTTTTTACAGACGGTGGTTTTATCCTTGTTCCCATAACCAAACAAATATCCTAAATTTTTATACGAAAATGTGAAAGAAAAATCATTTTAAATAAATTTAAAAATCATAAACTTGAGTTAAACGGATGTAGAAACAATAAAAAAATATGATTTAGTAGTTTTCCTGGAAAAAATAAAGGTAAGCAATAAAGATAAAGTATGATTTGATTACCACCATTAAAACAACCTTAAAAACTAAACGAATTAGTATTTTGAATTCTTTGTCTACGACTAACGGTTCCTGATCAAAGTCAAATTTAGTGTCCATGTGAACTTAGCGCCCAGTGCTAATCTTTAAAAATCAATTATTTCCCTATTTCCTAACCGTTTTCTACGAATCTTAGTATGCAGTGTAAAGTTATATCACCCAAAAATTCACTCAAAAAGGTTTGGTATTCCGGAAGGGGTCGTATTTATTTAACTTGATTTCTCTTGTCATTAGTTTCAGAAATTGAATGATTATTTTTGAAGCAATAAATTTTTAAAAGATATTCAGATAAACTTTGAAGGTGATTATGGGTTTTCGTTTTTAAATTTATTTTTGGGAGAAAGTGCCTGTCAGTCTACAGATACCGTTTATTTTTTATTCTTTCTACATCTGTTTAACTCAATTGTATGATATTCAACTTTATTTCAGATGATTTTTCTTTCACATTTTCGTATAAAAATTTTCTTTGACTGCAGGACCAAGGATAAAACTAATTATTAAAATATTTGGAGAGTATAATTCGAAAATCATCCTATTAAATGACGAAATCAATTTTCATTTTTAGTCTAATGATATGTTATAATGTAAATAATTTCAAACACAATACCATGTGTACACTGTATAGGTATTAAATTCCTTGAATCTACTCCTATATAAATTTGCACTACGACATCAAATTTTCGTATGTAAAATACGTATACTGTAACTTTCAATTTTCAAAAGCATATACAGTACATCATTATATCTTTTACTTTATATACATTAGGAAATTTAAAGTAACATATAACATCGCATATCTTTGTTTCACGACATAATTTAACCAAATACAAAAAGTCAACAAGCATTTTTTGATCAAGGATATGATCGGACAAGACACAACTTGTTTTCCTTTAAAAGACATAATCAATCTATTCCAAGATTTCGTATTGAGATCCGATCTTATCGAACGGAAAGGTCGAAACCTTTAGCTCGACAACTGTGAAATTCCAACGCGAGAATGTGACAAACGATAATTATTTTGTTGACATCAAAGGGCAAAACCTTCGGTAAATGTCGGAGCGCCACCGTTTGGGAATTCCGTGGAAAAAATGTGAGTCCTGCAAGGTCTTCCAGTGGCATTCGTGTACGTGGGACGCGGTCCTCGCATGAGGCGACCTCCGCCCCCGCGGTCGAGGGTCAAGGAGGGATCGCCTCCCGGGGTGTGGCAGGTTCCATGGGAAAGGGCGGGTCCCTGCAGCTGGGAGTCAGAAGCATATCTTGATCGAAGATCCCTATCGTCAGAGTGCACTAAAACTATGTAAGCACCTCATATGTTGACATCAGGTGTTGCAAACACACCAGAGTCCCGGTAATCCGAACTAATTGGGACCGAATCCTGTTCGGATTATCCGGAAATTCAATATAAGTTAGATTTAAAAATACTAATCAAATCCATTATTATAGACCCAACTGTGTATTTAGATCAAATAATTAACGTCTTGTCACAGTTCACATAAGTTCGTCCACTATATGTTTTGCCTGAACGGAATCAAGCTTTCCTGCAGGGATGTGCTATCCGTTATAGACTCGTGATTAGAAATATAAAACACAACACACAATGACACATAATAAAGAACAATGATTAAACAGTGGTATGTAAGCCTACTTTTTACACGACCAGCCAAAGGGTTCCAATGGGTTGTGGGTAAATTAACAGTCCTCAGTTACACGCGCATAAATTAATAAGCTTAATCAAGTATTTGACAGAAACATTAGCCTGAGTGACGTCAAGGTCGAGAACGTAGTTTCACATGACGTCATGTCAGACATCTGTAGGGCCGGAGGTCGGTGGTAACAGGTGCAAGCGCTATATGGGTCGCGGTTTATCATGTCCACGTCAAAGGTCCGATTATGTCTCGATTATTAATGTTAATCACGTCGAATCGAAACCACATACATAAATCTCGTAGATTTTATACGTCTATTATGTAGTTCTGTAGAGTTAATTAGATTAAAACCGACGTAAATATTTCAATCGATTTCAAATATAATTTCTTTATAAGTATAATAAATTAAGTTAACTAAAAATACTTTTTCCTCGACCTACTATGCAAAGTCGTACTTTACTCTCTGGGATAGAGTACTAAAATACGACTTTTCATCTCTAAGGACTCTGACAATTTTAGTACCTAGGGAAGAAATGTAGACACTTTTTGTATCTAGGGAGGAAAAGTAATATTATCAGATTAACATATGAAGGATCCTGAAGCACTCCGTACTCACACTCCAAGAGATGTAGCGAAAATTGAACGACATCATACAGTTAGGTGTGGTGATTGTGTGGTATGCACTGCCTGTTGTGTCCACAGTGTTTCCTTAGCGTCAGCCATTTTGTTTGTTGACATTTACTTTAATAAAATGGACAGTGGTAGTCGCCACTGCAACTGTCCATTAAAGTACTTTTTGTCCCCCAGGAAATTGTCGTCCACAGCTACGCCTCGGGTGACAACCATTTCCTTCGTGGTAAAATTGGCAACGTTCAATCCACTTGGAAAGGAATATATTACAAATGAAAAGTATTAACAAATTAATTGTTAATCTCGAACTTGAAAAATGACTTTAATATTGAAATTAGGTTTAATCTTACACCACCCATAAATATATATATTTGATATTTTGGAAGGGCTCAGAAAGGTTTACTTTGTTTAGGCCTATTTATGGAAGACATTTTGAAAAGGATGGATGGCGGTCAGAGGGTGGGTATTGGGATTTTGTAACAACAGCTAGAACAATGTCTATGGCAGCCATTTTGAACGACAAATTTGGAGTTTATCAATCAATACGTGTTTTTCGTCTGAGATTATGTAATTTTTCATTGATTTCAGATGCGTATATGTGAGGTAAGTACCAACTGTTTCATGTAATCTTATGTATTATCCTAAAAGATACAGTTTTTTATTAATTAGTTCAGCCTAACCTAAAAATGGTGCCGGGGGTAAGGTGGTATAACTTTGACTACGTACTCCTAGTCTTCCTCGCCCCTGCAGAACACGAAAAACATGCCTCGGCTGTCCCTTGTTCCGGATAAAATTAGTCAAGATATAATGTTAAAACCTTTTTACTACAGATAACTACAGATAATTACCTTTTAACTACAGATAAATGTTGATTCTAGGGTCCTCATACCTGATATATCCGAAAAATCAGTTGTGAAAGTACAAACAAATCTTACAGTAAAATAATAAAGTAACGAAAATACTTTTAAACATCGCTGAAACGATTGTTTTCTCATTTTCAATTTTCTTGAGGCATGAGGGCTTTAATATAACTATTCAACTACATTGTTCCTAGTTTAAAGAAAATCTGATGAAAAACGTCGTCCGAAGCCAGAAACAAAATAACATATTTCGTCTCAAAAGCCGGCCGGCTGACGGGACTGCACTACTAGCCTTTTTACAAAAAGGTGAAGTAGACTCTTAATTTCACCAATACCCCCATACCCCTCAATACATGCGATATACATTTGCATAATGTAAGATATATAATTATATTTATTTTCCCAAAAACTGGTTCTGACATATAAAAACCCCTGGAGAGATTGGGTGTCATTTGTCTCGTATATAAAATGGGCTCACCGTTCCATGTACGGGAAAAGGAGGGCAAGGATATTGGGATTCATTGTGTTTCTAAAATTTGCTTATACTGTAGGTAAAACAACGTTTACTTAACGATTTTTTATAGATATTTAACAAAAATTAAAAATTTGAAAACCTGTGTGGCATTAAATAACCTCTACTTATAGACTAGTATTGAGGTTTCCTATCTGACCAAACCTGAGTACCCCATCTTCCCTTCATTGTAGGGTAATACGGGGTACTCGGTAAACCCTGGAAAATATATTCATTATAAAATAGTAAATACAATACGTTAGTAAAAAAATAATTAAAAGCAATGAAATTTAACCTTTAAAAAGCATTTTAACTACTAGAAGAACATAACAAGCTAACAATCCTGTCAAACTATCCCGAACCATTTACTTGTCAGGCAGTCAACTACCCTCCGCCTAATTTGCTACCGGTGAGATTAATAGTGGTTTTTGAAAACTTGATTAATAGCGACATGGGTCGAAAGTCGCGCAGATGTAAGTTCGCGCCACCCAGTAATCACAACTAGCCACCGACGTCCTCCGTCTGATGGAATAATAACAAGTTCGCTATTTGAACATTTGGTTACCAGAGTGGTCGAGCAAGTTGTTTCCGTCCGACCGGAGCTGTAATCACTGCTAAATGACGACTTTATTATACAGTGGAGGAGGAATTTCCGAGCGTTGGAGGAAATCTTCAGGTCCGTGGGGGCGTTTGGAAGCTACGGCTTGACAGGTAAGGCTGAAGCTTTGTAGATTAACTTTTTAAATTGAAATCAAAATAAAATTATATTACCAAAAATTTAGACTTCTTCCTCCGAGTACACAAAATCTGTGCACGGATAACACCCGATGAGTAGTTATATATTTTCTAGACATATTACAAGAAAATAAAAAAAAACTGCCTAGGTAGCTCAAGTGTCACAATAGATGCTTCATTATCAAAAAAACCCTCTGACGACCTTAGTTAGCGGAATGGCGACCTACCCAAGTAGGTATTTTAAGCCAAGTATGAATGAGAATTGGTTGCGAAGTGATTGTGGCCCAATCCTGTAGTCTAAGGCTGACACGTTTCTTAGATAGGACCATCGTTCCAACTATCCACAATTCGTGTCATCTTAGTACTGTAGCTATGTTACAGGATGACGTCGCGGTCCCAGGCTAAGTAATTTAACCAGTAATAATTCCAGTAACCAGTAACATGGTTTCTAACCAGTAATGTATAACATTTTAAACTTTACAAAAGATCATTTGGCAAAACTCATTACATTCACCACATTCACCCTTCAATTAATATATTAACCTGGATAGTCAATTTATCATAGACTAGCAGTAAGCCTGTCCTTTGTACGGGTTGTAGGATTCAGTTTAAAGAAGAAAGATTATCATACCAAAATGTAAACCTGAAATCCAAAACATATCAATACAAATAGAATAAATCAATACCCAGCTTTATTATTTAGCATTACTTTACAATTAAATAGATTAGAACATTTATACCACTATTATAATTAGTTATACGTTAACATATCTTTTTAATATATTATGATTTCCAAAAATGGGTTTAAATTCAATGACCAATACAAACCATACAAACTAATAATGATTGGACAGCTGTTTGTTTAGATTTCTATTAAATCTTTAAACTACAAAGACGGCTGATTATTACCAGTAGGTTATTCATTGAAAACTGGATAAAATGCGTGTAATATCGCGTAAAAGTTTTAAATGCTCGTTATTTACTTTTCAAGGGGCGGCGGGCGATTTCAAGCATTTATAAACCTTCTCTGGAATTTAGAGAATACATGTTCCTTAGAAAGAACCGACCATCGTTCTATAACTATCCACAATTCGTGACATCCAAGTACTGTAGCTATATTACAGGATGACGTCACGGTCCCAGGCTAAGTAATATAACATTTTAAACTTTACAAAACATCATTTGGCATAATTCATTACATTCACCACATTCACCCTTCAATTATTATATTCACCTGAATAGTCAATTTATAATAGATTAAATAAATGAGATAAAAATTATATTTACATAAATAATAATGTGTTAATTTAGTATTAGCGAAACTCCAGAAGAAAATACTAAACGAAATCTCAAGTATTTTATATTGAGAGACAATTAGAGAGATAAGAACGATGACGTCATAATGGAGAAAAGGTCTTCAGATGTCACTAGGTATTGGCTAGATATTACCTTCATGTAATGAAGGTTGAATTGATAAATAATAAATTAAGACATATTTTTGAACTTATACAATACTTTCCCATATGGTGGACAAAAGTATTCGTTTTTTATTTATCATCCCGTTACAACGCTGATGAATTTACCTGAAGTAGGTTTATTTCTCATATACACTCAATAAATCGGTTATAGGCTACACTTTCACTGTGAATTAAAATGGGACTGAAACTTTCTTTTAAAAGTAAACCTTTTTATAAACAATCGTGTTAGTAAAAGTTGAAAAAATCAGTTAATTGAAGTATCATCAAGAAGCTTTGTATTGTAAACAATAAAATAATATTTTCATAGATGCTGGTCAGTAAAATTAACCTCTAGCGGTGAATGAATATATTTTATGGTAATTTACTTTCTTTATAATTGGCACATAAATTGGAGCCCGCTTAATTAATTAATCTCACTTTGCCATCACAGCTTGGTTGATTAATGGTATGTTTAATTTAACAGTTTTTTGTAGTTAGTAATTATCCTTAAAAGTTTTATAAATCTCTTCCTAAAAATGTTAGTGTTTACTTCCCTGTGGGGAATAGGTTAGATCATTGATATGTCTAAAGGGAATGTTTTCACTTCATTCAAACAGCTGTTCTTATTCTTTTGTATTGAAAATTCAATACAATAGCTCTGGCGGTTTCTATGGAAACCTACATATTTACATATTTTCCATCTTACAGATCGCCAACAACACCTCCCCCAAAGCATATCCATGTCAAAATTCAAACTTAACCTGAAATTCACAACGTTTCAGTTTTGCAGATTTAAAGTTAATTGTTGAAATACTGCAAATTAATTAAAATTATAGCACAAAATAAAATAATTTTAAAATTGGTGTAAGAAGGAAATAGGCCGTAAATTGTCGAGATCAGACTCAGGGATTGTTATTTCAGCCCACCTCTCCTTATATTTATGTCCGTTGGATTAACACCGCCAACCTACTATGTCATGCTTAACCTTTGTGTGCGGGCTTCGCAATTTGTAGACTTGCTTTGTAATGAAATTACTTACAGCATATAATTTAACGGCAAAATATGAGACTGGTTTCTTTCTTTGGGCGCAATTCGTTATTATTTAGCGAACGCAGTTGTTTTATAGATACTTGGATTTTTATAGCTAAAGTATTGTTTTGAATGTTTTAATACCAACATTTATCCACCGTAAATAAAGCTGTGGTAAAGATAGATAACATATTTCCGAATAACTATAGCTCTGATTAAGGATACAAGTTAGTGATTAGACTTTTGATCGACCTAGGAATTGGCCAAATAAAATCTTTGAATCTTTGATTCACGGACTCGATCTCCAGAATCTCTACAGAACTTTTATTAATCGTTTTCTCCTCTGGAATCTTTTACACAAAAATTCAAACTTAACCTAAAATTCACAACGTGTGCACACGTGTGTGCATGTCAAAAGCGTGTTTAAACTTTTAAAACCAAAATATTTGTGTGATAACTAATTATGATTTGACCTCCTCCTAACCAAGGCAACTAGAACCAAGGCATGGTTCATGAAAACAAAAATGATGACGTCATTGTGGTCTAGAATATTTAATCATACTTTCTTCAGTTTTAAAGCAATAAAAAAATACATAGCTGATGTTGAACTACTATATATTTGGCGGGAAGTTTGTTCGTCAACTATACTCGGTTCTCTCTCTTTATCATTTTAGACAACTCGTTCCACCAGCTTTACACGGTCATTTATTGAAATAAAATTTTATGTTTTGGAATTAACTTTTTAAAACAATACTCTAGGGCATTACATTGCCACTTTTTTTAAGTAATTCTTATGGGTCTTGAATTAATTTTTTAATTTATATGCAATTTTCTGGGGCTTAAATGGTAATTATCTCAGTAGATACAGAGAAAATAAAAAATGTACAAATGTAGTGCCCTAGATAATTACTTTATCTTTAATTTGACACCTCAACCATCTTTATACGGCAACCGAGTGACCTGTAATGCTTGTTCAAAATTAACATTCTAGTCTCATAAGAAATGAGACTAGAATCCAAGATGGCGGAGGTACTGCAGGCTCTTAAAGAATTGTTCTGATAATTTACTTAGGCCTGAGCAGTTTCTTTTTGTTACTCTCGTTCTTGAAAGAGTGAAAACTTAATTTCAATGCCACGAAACTGAATACATTCCCGATGACTGTCAACAAAAATGTTACCTCAATGTAATCGTCTTTAAATTTTCAGTTGGAAATCCAAAATGAGTAAAATAGTATTTAAATAACAATTTTAGATCATAATGTCTTTTTTCATACTTACTCATAATTTGATTCAAATTAGATTGAACTGTCTCGTAACGCAATCGCTTCCTCGTTTTTCAATATGTATTCAACATGCAACCCTGCTTAGCATTTATACCTATGGAAAACACCTGCCTCCAAATATCAGAATGGTTATTAATTAGTAATATTAGTATGGTATAACCACAACAATGCGATGATAATTATGTGGGAACCACTATGAATTATATCGGTGAAAGACTAACTCTTGATCATAGCACAATTTCGCCTCAATGACCAAACAGTTTCAAATAAACTGCCTCATTTTAATTTTAAAAATTTCGCACAGCTTTAAATTCTAAATGCATGTGGTGTTGCCAATCTTTACCAATCGGCTTGCTCTTGTTAATCAATACCTTCCAACATGTCAGTCCAGTTCGTTATGGTCCAAGAGACTGGTTTAAACCCGGTCCAAAGGCTGGCACGAGTTTTTATCAGCTTGTTGCATACTTGATACAGAAATATACGACATAGAGTACTTCCATCTGCCACTTTAAAAACGAAAACAGTTTCCAACACACCTGTCGTTCGAGTTACACCGAGAACATACGATATTCCTTTCTCTATGGCGACACTAATAGAAACCTCTTAGCTCAACTGCCCAAATGTAACATGTCAGCTGGTCGTCTGCGTCAGTCAGAACTGGTCCGGCTCGGCGTCTATCGCTATCAATGGCCACATGTCCAGACAACCGGTTCCGAGCTCTATCACTCTCACCATGAGTCACACTCCCATTGATTCGCTATAGTAATTATTGGGAAACTTGCGGTCTGTGCGCGCCTGTCCCTCCACTTTCAACGGTTCACTGTCATACATGTGGGTACTTTGAAATTGGTCCAAGTGCTTTGTTTATTGCTCTTGGTAAATTAATTTGCTACGGTTCTCTTGATCTTGCGTACAGGAATAACGGGGTTTAAATGGCTGTGAAGCTGTGGTTGGCTCAACGCAAGCAGGAATCGAAATTGGATATTCAAACTAAGCGGGCACCTGTTACCTTGGTTATGCAGCGTGTCGTGCTTCTTTATCACCTTGGTTTCTTTTTGTCTCTCCTGGGGGCTTCACCACTGGCTGAGCCTAAACATCCGATCTGATCCAAATGTCTGGGGGAGTGGTGTGTTGGGGATATGGCAAAGAAGTGTACTGCCCTAGGGTGTATACCATCAAATGAAAGTTGGGAAGCTTCCTGGGATAGTCATTCCTTTTCCATTGGACTTGGCATGGTTAAGATGAGTCCTCTTAAGGCCTCTAAGGTTTAGTTCGTTAAACCTCTCAGTTGCTCTCCGTTGTTCGATTTGATTATGTTTACCCATCAACACTCACAGGTTTACTATGTTCCCAGAGATTTTTCTAGAGAAATTTCTGATGGGGGAATACTTCAATGAAGTGACCGAGATTAAAAAATCTCCTAACAGTAGAGTGATAAAAATGTGTAATAACATTATTTATTTTGTTATGAAAAGTCTTCCTTGAAGTAAAATCTTCAAAACAGAAGACTTTTACAAGTCTTTCGTTTATCTTATATGTTACAAGGATGTGAATTTTATGATAAACTAATTCACAGCTCGTTTAAGGTATTTTAATAATACTATTGAAAACAATCAAATTGCCTCAAAACATAAAATAAAAATTGCAACAAACAATAGTTGTAGAGGTTTCACTTTTATCTATTCTAGATACGATATCTGATCTAGATAAGTTAGATTGCTGAATTAGATATTAAATAATCCCGGATAATCCGGATTTCTTTGGTGAAAGTCAGTGGTAAGATTGGATTTAAACAGAAATACAGTAATAGGAATTGTAAGAGAAACCCCAGCTGTCTTGAATGTTCAAGGAGGAAACGCCCTAGATAAAACCGTAAAAATATTAACTCTAAAAGACACTGTGAGGGTGGAAGCGCAAAACTTGTAGCAGAAGTGTTTAGATTGTTTCCATAGAAACTACCAGAGCTATTGTATTGAATTTTTGTTTATAAGAACAGCTGTTCAGATGAACTGAAAACATTCCCTTTAGACATTTTTCAAAGTATTTTAGTTTAATAATTTTAAATGGCCGCCATTTTGAATTTCGAGCTTTGATTATGCTAGTTATTTTGTTAATAATAGTAGTCTACTAATATAAAACACATGAAACTTACCAAATTTGAAAATAATCCATTCAAAAATGTTTGAAATAAAAAATATTTTGTGAAAAATATAAAATGGCGTATATCTGCGAAAATAAGCGTTTTAGGCCATCCCTCCATTGGAACTTTTTTATTCCTTTTAATGTACCTAATCACTCGCCGAAGTCCTGAAATGTTTTTCATGGACAATCTGTATAAAACAAAGTCGTGTTAATTACATTTATCAATCGAGAACGGCTGGACCGATTTTAATGATCTTTGGTTTTTAGGATTTTTTATTGGAAGGGGTGGATTACTCCCAAGGCACTTCAGCCGTAGCGGCTTTTTACGCACGCCTGTTTGGGTTGCGGAATTATCACATAGCGTAAAGCCATTGGTGATTGGCGCGATTTGAACCCGGGACCTTGGGCACCAAAGCCCCGCGCTCTACTCCTAGACCAGTGCGCTCCCCCCTTTTTAGGATTCGTCTCTGCTCCAAGCAGGCTAAAGGCATACTCAATTTTGTATTAAACCTTAGAACTAAGCCCCACTGGCCTGTAAAGTTTGTATATGTTAAGCTTATACAACGCTGATTATTGAAAAGACGTAATGTATTTTGATGATATGTATCATAATAATGTGATTACTAATAATTTGTGATTAGTAATAATTTGATCACACTATTGTGAATATTTTACTAACCGCTGATTTTGTGTTGCTTTATTTTCACTGTTAATCGACAATTAACGTCAATTCGTTTCCTTTTGATTTGTGATTTCTCTATTCAGTTAAAATGTAGACATTTTAGGTGGTACGATTTTCGCCGGGTCATCTAGTATCAGCTAGTATAATTATGATATTTTTGTTTTTTACGTTTTATGACCCCGAAAGTCCGGAATAGGTCTTATCTCAATTGTTGTCTGTCTGTCTTTCTGTAACGTTAAACAAGGGATTTGTGTTTGTCTTCTCCATGAAAACGAGATTAGCCAAAATGAAATTTATTTTCCTTATCCCATACGTGTTAGAGAAGATTTTTTTACTTTAAACTAACCCACACACTGTGAAAATAAAATAATAAGCTCTCAAAATTCGAGTTTTGAGCAATATTACACACATATTTTCAATTTACAGAACATGTGATCGACAAGGTGATTTAATAGAGAGAAAAACAAACAGTTGTCAAATTGAAATCAAATTTCGTTTTTTTCCATTGATCGTTGATTTTAAACCTATTTCGATATCATTATACGTATTTTAAAATGTTATCTTGAAGTATAAACAGTTTTTATAATGATACATGTTTTCTGATTTAATATAATATATCTAATTGTGAGTTAATGCTAAGTAATTAATTAACCTGAGAATTTATTTATATTTATTTGATTAGGATTTCAGGTTTAGTTGTTG
Source organism: Nephotettix cincticeps (assembly GCA_023375725.1). Lineage (NCBI taxonomy): Eukaryota > Metazoa > Arthropoda > Insecta > Hemiptera > Cicadellidae > Nephotettix > Nephotettix cincticeps. The sequence goes on along the minus strand of CM041787.1, from coordinate 33,493,419 downwards.
TCACGATAATAAGTCTCTTTTTTCTTGACATAGAGTCCATCAACCCGTACAAAGGACGGAAAATACTGCTAGTAATGACTAAGTAAGTAGTACAGTACCTATAAATTTTTTTCTGTTATCAAATGCAACATTACAACTCTATTCCTACAATTTCGCAACGACACAGTTCAACAAGCAGTCACACCTTGATGACTTTGACCTGTGGCCATAATACGTCGGAAGGTCACGTATGACCGTCGCTATGTCACGTACCTTAGAGAGCGTGGAGGTCACGTACCACCACAGGACGCGCCACCTACCGGATGTGGGAGTATTCGATTTCCGCTACCGCTTCATCGGTGTGGACGAAGCTTCGACACCGAGATGTTTCATATTAAAAAGATACGTAAATGTGTCAAAATTGTATACTATATTTAATATATTGCTGAATGTAACCTTTAAAAGATGGATCTATGAAACCATTTATGATCTAAATCAAGGTAACTAGGAGATATAAAGAGATGTAAGGAAGGATCATGTAAACAAAACCGGTGACGTCTCTTGTACAGAAATGCTTATGTTTACACTCCAGCTCCCAGTGATTGATGATGATGATACAGCCATGTGGATTTTATGCAAGACGAAACACTAGACGTGGATATCCTGATGATGTGACTGTTGTCGCGAAAGCGGTAGTCGACCCCGTCAAACTCTAAGGTATATCGTAAAGGTAAAAATCCTATTAATTAGTTATAATGAATATTCAGTATTAGGAACATAATTTCTGAGAAATGTTTGAATCAATTAAGCTATAAACAGACTTATTATTTGACAAGGAAGCTTTGATCCGAAATTCAACTTCCTAAACTCAGGGTCAATGGTTGTTTTGAAATGTTACTGTCCTTAACTGGGCCTAAACAATAATTTTCGAGTTTGGGTCACCAAGAAATGTGGCCCAAAGCAAGAACTGACATTCCAAATTACACTGCGGGGTAAGAGTTGGGCCAATAATTTGCATCCCAACTAATGAAGCAGATTACAGCTGAAACGTTCCACATTCGAATTTACGACCCCGTGGTTTGATAATTAGGTGGTGCACTCGCTCAATACGACAGCAGCCACATTTAAAATACACTTGACAAGAACGGGTCGACCTGAGCTGGTAAAGGCAGTTAATGAAAGTGGTTAATTAAAACAGTAAATAAAAGTCGTCTGACGTCAAACTCGGCGCCCGGAAACTTCGGCCAACCTTACCTTTTCTGGCCGTAAATGTCATGCGCTGCTGCAAATGTCAAAATAGTGTTCCAGAATGTCCTTGGGTGAATTGTCTTTGTAAAGTGTTGTGTAGCCAGCTGTGTCCTGTAAATGCAAATTAAATTACAAATGAATCAATTTACTAAACATAAATCAGCATGAAATTTTCCGATAAGATGATCATTTCGAAGGTACACATAATCTAAAAAAAGTATTAATTGAACAAAATATTTATTGATATACAATAAAGCAAATTCAACTACAATGTTGACTAGTTAACTGGGTTTGTAAAACAGTTGTACATAACCGATTGAGCCTCTCCGAAATAATGTAAGAAATGGGTATACCACAAGGAACTATATTAGACCCATTTCTTTATCACATTTTCTTAGCTTACGATATTTGTTTCAACGTTGAAGATACGTTTTGCTACTATGAATAGCTATTGATTGTACTTTTATTACATAAGTTTTTGTTATGTATAATTTGTATTTGATTTACATTCTTCACTAAGTAGTTTACTCTGCAAATGTTAGATGTAGGTGTAAAATGTAAGTATGCTGGACATGTGATGGGTGTATGTGATGTTAGATCAAGTGACAACTCATTATATTTTTAACCGTAATAAATGTACAGATCATTATGACAATAAATTTTGAATTTGAACTTGAAAAGACACGAGTGTTTACCAAGATATTGTTTTGGAATTTACTCATTGTGCCCAATAAATATATTCATATTTAATAGAATTGTACTTACTGTAATTGCAAATTACGTCAATAATGAATTAAAGTAACTGTTTACTCTGTACGTATGTAAAGTATTATTTTTATGAATATCAGAAGTTGTGACTAAGTGGTCTTCGATTCCCCGAGGTCTACTTTCAAGGAGCGTCCCCTGTCCAATCACGTGTCGGCCGGACGGACGATGGGTCGTATCAGGCAAGTGTTCCTGAGGAAGTCGTCGTCCTGGGGCACGCTCCCGCAATCGGCCACATCCGCTGTTACCACTTCCTAAACTACGTAATTTGGGAAAGGATTGGAATTAATTGCTGTGTTGGCCGCTGGGCGCTCTGCGGGCGCTTGGAACTCCCGCACACAAGTCGTACGTGTTATCAACTAACTGCCATGAGAGACGAGTATCTATTAACATAGAGCTCGTTTCGTTCTCAGGGGGAAAAGTTGTAATTTCCCATTGTTTGAAACATCGAATCTTCTTTGTTATCTTGTAATTCGGTGAATAATTCTTTTGTTACGGGAATTCCAAACCGAATGAATTTTAATTGTGTGGAATATATTGAGCTGTGAAAATCATTTACGTTTTGATGACCCCTTTTAACTTGCTTGTTTCCCATTCTTAACTACATCACAGCAATTGCGTTATAAGGATCTTTGATATGCACTAATTCGTAAAGAATCTGAACAACGACAGTTTAATGTGTATGGATATGTTTCATAGTGTTATGCACAGTCGGGATGTATAAGATGAACAAATAAATTAAAGAAGTTCAACGGTTTGTGACAAATTTAATTGTTGAAGATAGACGTTTGTTGTGCATTTTAAAAGAATATTCGTTGTATGCTTTTTAAAATCCTGAACGTACTCGTCCATATTCTTCTCTAATTAAGAAGACACAGATTTCGAATTTTTCATCAACAACGACGAAGTAGACAAACGTTTACTTTAAACAAGCAGTATAGTAGCAGTCCATACTTTATACGAGTTGTAGGATCCAATCAAAGGATAATTAAAATTAGAGTTTTGAATTAGGTCCGTATACAATAGAGAATGGGTACTTTTAACAGTATAAGTTGCGTACGAGTACTACTCTCTTTTCCACTCCGCTAAGGGAGCGTTTATGTCGGAGTTGTGATCCTAGCAACACGTAGATAATACTGACATGCTTTCAAATGTAACTGTTTACGTCAGAGCTGCGTTAATACTCGCTCTTGGGTCCCGACCATCGATGAGAGAAGCGATAAAATAGCTCAGCCCTTTTTCTCAGCTAGTATCAAAGCTCTGAACTTGCTGGATATTAAGATGGATGTTGATAATTTAATATCACAAGTTTTTATGTGGAAATTCTAGTCAATATGTAGTCGAAATATTCTATTTTCATCCTCATATAGTCCGAAAGTTTTCTAGGACGCTGTCTTAAATCGTTATACAAATTATGGTACTTTCCAAATACATTCCTTTCCACATTTTTAGGGTGTGCATAATATTCCCGTTTTCTGCATCCTATTAAATAATACTTTACTGCATCTGATGATAAATTAAATCTTCTTCAGAATCACTCATCACTAATTCGTTTTTCAAAACACGAACTCACGAATCAGCCTTTGAGCGCACCTCAGACATGGACAGCCAATAGAAGCAGAGCGCAACTCCGGACTTAACAGACAGACACCTTATATGTCTAAAGCTCAATACGATAAAGCTCAAAACTGGGTTTTGAGAGCATATTATTTTATTTTCATAATGCCTGGGTCAGTTTAAAGTAAATAAAAACCTTCTAAAAAAAGGTATAGAATAAGGAGAATAAGTTTTATGACTGATCCTCAGTCATCTCTCGTTTTCACCCAGATGTTGAATGCAACAAATGCCTTGTTAAGCGTTACAGACAGACAATAATTAATTGAGACAAAGCCCGTTCCTACTTTTCGGGGTTATAAAACATAGAATCAACTAAAAATGTTATATCTCCAAGTAATGTATAGACAACACTTTACTTTTATCTATATAGATGTGCTTATAACGAACACTTAGCATAGGGGCTTATATCAAATTTATATAAAACTCTATAAACCTTCAATGACAACGTAGGTGAAATAATTATACTCGCGGTAAATCCAGACAAGCTAACTACCAGAAATGAATACGTAACAAGTCTTTGATCGGGACAATGGTATTGGAAACAATCGACTGCATATTCCCACAAAGGGCTGACAGCCAGAAGCGAAGGTTCGCGCAAGGTAACTATTGTCTTCGACCATTATCTGGTGACCTTGACTCCACCAGATCTTATCTCTTATCGCCTCGGGCGAATACGCCTTGCTCCAGTTGATCTACTTACCACCTTCCGGCTGGAGGTAATTTAAAACTAGTTAATTTCCAGTCTATTGATAGCTAGGTGCGTACAATCGAGTCGTAAATTGGAGTTGAGGGATTTTCGTTGCCTTTGGATGAAGGTCTTTGATATCTACCAGACCCATAGTGAAAAGACTTAGGTGTGTGTGCTATTCCGGTTCTAAGTCTAAAGACAGCTGATTGAAATGTAAATTCAGAATGTTTTTACTGCGAATACTTCTTTTGTCTTTTTAGGCTAAGGTATTTATTTTTGGCAATGCAGCTCCGGAGTAGACTTTTTTAAAGTAAATTTTGTAGACATCCTGGGGATCGAACCCGTGACCACTTGCACCAAGACGTCTTTATTGCGAATATTTTATACGACCATTGTCGTTGGCCGTTTTATTTAAATCGGTTCAATTCCTTCTTGTGCTGTGTATGGATGCAAACTTACATCAGGAAAACGTTGGTGCAAACAATAGGTATGACGGTGCAATGCAAAGTTAATACGTGAGTTATTTCTGACCATTTTAGCAATGAAAACAAAACAAATTTAAATTTACACCTTTCAAACACAAAATTTTAAATGATCAACCTTAAAAACATTTAATATTATTAATAATTTAAACTTTATGAATGTATGGACAAAAAATTATACGTAGGCTATTGAAAAATAAAAAAAGAATATTTGAATATTTCTTCAAAAATTATTTTCCTTGAAAGCTTTATAAATAAACCTAACCATATTGATTGAAATATTTGTTTATCAGGCTAGAGAAGACCAATCACTGTTACTAGACTGTGAGACCTTTAATACGATGGATTTTCTAATTTTAGTGAAACGGCGTATGTTTATAAACAACACGCGACACCCATCACACAAACCCGGATAGCACACCTATCATAGATTAGATTAAATTAATGAAATGAATGAGAATTGAATGTAAAATGATTTTGGCGCGATCTTGTAGTCTTACTGACTAATGCTGACATGTTCCTTAGACAGGACTGTTAATTTTATTAGCCCAACAGCGGATTGCAACTAAGGGACTTACAGTTTAACGTGGAGTTCGAACCACTGCCTCTGAATTACGAATTGGACTAATTATTAGGATGGTCTTAGCGGATTAATGTAGTATTCAAGTGTGGACGTTAATCCACACAAGAGAACACTACAATCACCGACCATTTCTCACAACTATCCAAAATTCGTGACCTCCAAGTAGCTGGATTACAGGACGACACCATCGTCCCAGTCATTTGCTTTATTTATTATCATTTTCATACGCACACATATAATTTTTTCCACCATGGATCATTATATAATTAATTAAAGTTTAGGGTAACATTGATTTTTTATTTTCTGTCATGGTTTGGTACTGGACCCAATTGCCTTGTTCATTTCACTATGTATTAATAATCCTGGTAAATGAATCATTTTTAATGTGATAGCCTCCAGATTATTGTGTGAAAATAAAGAAAATTGTTCAAAATCCGATTATGATTGCTTGTATAGAAACTAGTTTTGGCTCCGAGGAGCCATCATCAGCCATCATCATCAGGAGCCATCATCAGGCGAGGCAAGGATGTATTTATTCTCACCTCACGTGAAGATCGTTATATTTATTAAACTAGCTGACCCGGCGAACTTCGTAACGCCTGACAGTAAATACATGTTAACTTTATGTTTGGCCATGTTCTGAAGTCGAATAGCAATACGGCTTCATTGTGAAAGGTTATATATCCTGGGTCGCGGCATAGAGAATAACAACACTGAAACGATAAGACATAATAATAACATTCCCATCAAACAAATAAATCTGAGTGGATTAATTCAAAATTTAAAATCGAATCCAAACCCAAACCACACCTAACTGTAATACGGCCTTTATAGGAAGGATGTAAAACAGCTGATTATTATAATAAACGTAATAATATAAACATTTTAATTATCATATAAACACGTGATTTTAATCAGACAAAAAATGAAAATATAAATACATAATCCCCCAAATCCGTAAACTATTAACGTGGTGAATAAAGCTGTTCATTTTTTACAGTACACATTTACTTCATAGTTTTACATTAATGAATGATTCAGATGGCATTGGATAGTAAAGCAGATTGCTAATGGAAAGTAAACCAATCAGCTGTAGCTAAGAAATCAAATGTTTTAATTGTAGACAATTTGTAAACAAACTTACTCTCCATAAGGTTAACATTAGAAATTTAAAACGTCATAAAATGGAAACTTATGGGGTTTTCGAAAATATTTTTTCACTAAAACCTTCCCGGACACATGTAGAGCAACTTCCTAAAATTTCATGGCGATCGGATGAGTAGTTTGGCAACGCATAAAGGACATACATACAGACATACAGACAGACATACATACATTCAATTTTATATATAGAGATTTTGTCACTACATATATTACAAGAAAACAGGACAAAGGACGCGATACGTTGCTACAAGCAATAAAAATCAGGTGATTAATTAGCAGGTATTTGAACTATTTTATTTACATGAACAAGGTGATCTTTGTCCGTAACGAGGCTACATGTTAAAAAAATCTCATCACACTTTCAGTTGATGACCTATGTACATATATATGAATATAACATAAGTTGCATATATTATTTGTGTGTAACACACAACTAACGGCAGTCTCGGGTTTCCAGCAACCTCACAAATCACATCGCTGGCCAGCAACTCGGGCGGGGCGACGTGATGAAAGCTAAGAACTCCCCGGTCGACTCCGTCTGTCAGCCGACACGACCGCGGTTTTCGGCGGAACATCGATACAAATAAAACCGCGCGCGGAAATAAATTCATTTATGCGCGGCCGGTTATGGAAATGCGGAGAGGTCGCGATCGTTATAAAATACCCCGCGAAAAATATATTCCGGTCGGTCCAATTAGGCGGGGCCTCCGCGGCCCAAATTTGGGTATAATTGGGCAGCCAGGGGCGACTCATTAATGGGACACATTCCGGTGGACCATCGGTATCAGTAACGGAGGCGGCGCGAGCGGAGCGACAATACGCTGGTGGAGGTCACGCCAGGAGGCGAGGTATACTAGAGAGCAACAAGAATTGCAAGGACAACTTTGTTTTACGCTTGCGTTTTTTTTGTGGCAGGTGGTAACTCTTTATGTGTACCCCAGGTATGTGAACCTCACACCGTTAAGAGTCTGCATCAGTGGTAGCCATCTTGAATTTTAGTCCCGTAAGAGCAATGTTAAATTCTGGCACCTATATCTCCTTGACCTATTGTCATAAATTAACGGAAGAGGTGTCAAATTAAAGGTATTACAGTCCTACAGGGCACCACCTTACAGAACTTCTTATTTTCGCTCTCAATAAAAAAAAGATTTATTTTATAAAATATTCCTGGATTTTTGTTTTTATATCAAGTTAAATTTTTGAACATATTAAAAGGTCATGCCCTTGAGCCACATCTCATCAATGTACTTCCAAAGCTTTACATTGATACTTTGATAATTAACGCCACTACAGACGCCAAAGTGAAGGTATGTTCTGCCAGAATTTAACATTGCTCTTACGGGACTAAAATCCAAGATGGCTACCACTGATGCAGACTCTTAGCGGTGCATACCCTAACTAAACCCACCTTTCCCCAAACGCCCAAAAGTGTCTGCGCAAATTACACACAGTTTCAAACAATCCTGTTTTAAAACGTAAAGTGTAATTAAATGATCAATGTGAAGTATTCATAATTTGATAGATAAAACTGGTATTTTACGCTCAGATATTATAGTAGCAAAACTTGGTTGTAATAAGCGAAATATTTATTACCAGCTCGTGAAGCCGAGACTCAGATTTTTACACTGGGACTTTGTCCTTTCTCTCCAAATACAGAGTACAGTATATGATTAAAGTATTGTTTTCAAAAGAATTTTGAATTTGAATTGGGGGTGGATAATATCAGTTTTAAGGCTCCCTGAATCCAAAAATGATTCTCATTTTTGATGATTCTCCCTGATCCAATTATTTCTCATGAGGTTGATATATTTTTCCCTTATTGAATCAAGATTAAGGTATGGAATTATTCTTTGGGGATCTACATCACAATCAAACTTTATACGCGTTTTTAGGCTCCAAAAAAGAGCAATTCGAATTATAGCCGGAACCCATAGGAAACATTGTAGAGTTTTTTTCAAATCGATGGAAATTTTAACGTTACCTTCCATTTATATTCATGAAATTCTAATGTATTACAAATTTAAATCAACCACAATAGTGACCGGTACCGACATTCATAATTATAACACAAGGTACAGGCACCATCATAGACAAACTCCACACAGGTTAGAACTAGCCGCTTCACTTCCTCAGAATATTGGACCAAAACTACTAAATAAATTACCTGAAAATATAAAATCAATTACTTCTGAATCAAAATTCAAAATTCAACTGAAGAAATACCTTTTGGAACGTGCCTGTTACTCTATTAGTGAGTTTTTGGAGAAGGCCTCTAACAGAAATATTGATGAAAAAGGGCATTGGTTTGTTGGTCTGCAGAATTTTATTTTTTACCATTTTCATTCATTTTTTTAAATTTATCTATTAATTTTTACTGTCTAGCAAGACTGGTCTAAACTGGTTTAGTAAGTAGAAAAAGAGGGTTTTATTTTTAAGTTTGACGTTTGTAATGCAATTTATATTGTCTTACTACAATAAAGAATTTTTGATTTTGATTTTGTTTTTTAAAAATGTTGTTTTCGGACTCATGCCTGTCTGTCTGTGTACAAATCCCGGGACCACATTGGTAGTCCGTTTTTTATGAACTTTGGTACCCGGGTGTACTTTGTCTCTACATTTTTTTTATTTTTAAGGGTACTTTATCCCTATGTTATTTCGTAACACCGACGGGGGTTGGTAACCACCACATTAATATGAAATGTTTCTTGTACTTTTCTTAAATTTACAATCTCAAATTGGTATCCTGTAATATAAGTATGCGTGGAACGCCTAATAGAGATTTAGGAGTTTCAAACATTGCTGTTACATTTAATTGTAGTTCTACTCTAACAACGTTAAATTCCGTTTTCCATCAATCCTTTTTCTATTGCCACAAAAAGTAAAGGGAGTTAAATTAACGTGACTGTAGTTTTCAAGGGAAATTAAATATGTGACTTTTCTGGAGAAAAGATACTTGTAAATCGTTACCAATGTCGAGGATTGTACAGATATAGTATTTGAAATTAGTTGCAATGACGTCTTGGAGAACATTTAATACTGAAATTCACAGTTAAATTATGGTAAACCGATTAGAATTGGTAAATGTTTCTTAATTTGTAAAGCTATTCACCACCCATGGAATCTTTATAGCAATTTTGAATTTTTTTCTCTCTGAAAATGCGCCGTTTTCTGATTGTAACCGATTCGAATGGATCACACATGTAAAACCAGCGGAATACGCATCAAAGACTGCGCTCACTCCTTCTCACATTTCCTCACACGCTTTCCCGAGGTGCTTGGCCTGTCTATCAGTGGATGACGATACCGTTGGCTAATTACTCACATACCATGTTTAATTTTCCGTCCGGTGATTAATTAGAATACGTCTAACGAGTATCGACTCGCATATGGAGTAATTGGGTGACCAGTGACCGGCGACTAGGCGCGTGCGCTGAGGCAACGCCGATGCCGTCCTGATACCGCGCAACATCCGCGCACCCACGCGGCCAATTAGTGAACCGTCCGAGATAGTGGTCACATGCACTGTGTAGTATGTACTGCTAGGTTGGTTTAGATGTTTGATTTGAAGGATCAGTATATACTTTAGAGAAACTGTAATGCGCTACTTCTTTAGAATCTCCTTGATAAAAAGAAAATAAGGTTATCTGTTCATCTGACACGATGTCTTCGTAATACCAGCGTACCATCCGCGCACCCACTCGTGCGATTAGTGAACTAGTCTTTGCCGATCATTTTCAGTCTTTAGTGAAGAATCAGTGAAAGCTCGATAGAAACTGTAAATATGCAACATCCTTTGAATCTTATAATCTTGAATCTTGAAAAAAATGTTATCTCCCATCTCGTGGTGTCATATATTATTTGGGATTTTAATAACTATACTCCATGAAATTGTAATAATCAAAATCGTTAAAGCGGATTTTGAGAAATATTTATTTTTCACATTTTAAGGGGTACAATAAAAAATTCGAAAAATAAATAAATACTGGAGATATAGCCAAAGAGCACTGTATACCAAATGCCATAAAGTCGGACGATCGTGGTCTCATGGTACACAGACGGATAGACAGGCAGACACAAGTCCGAAACCCACTTTTTTTGGATTCAGGGAGCCTCAATACGGAGATATCCACTATCAACCCAAATTCGAAAATTTTGACAATAACAGTATTTTTCCATTATTGTACTACGAGTTGTATAAAAGGAGAAAGTAAGTTGAAAGTGGGGTTATCTAGATATTTAACGCAAAACTCAAGGCAGATAAATGTATTCACTTATTGGCAACAACAATGTCTTCCTAATACCGGCGCAACATCCGCGCACCCACGCGGCCAATTAGTGAACCGTCCAAGATAGTGGTCACAGTGGTAGTGGCGCTCTCAGGCAACGTTCTGAATTTACCATGGACATTAAATTGGAATTTTCTCTGGAACCAATAGTTATAGACTGATGATTCAAAATACTACTTTGTTAGATTTTTAAGCCGGTTTTAATGGTGATAGTAAAATTAAAAAAATAGTTTTTCCAGAATTGTTTCATTCAAAAGCCAATAGCCTCTGAACCATTAGTTTAACAGACATGGGGGTGGTATCACATAGTTTAGGATGTTAAAAAGTATAAACCATGAAATTTTAAACAGAATCGTTAGAGCAGATTTTGAGAATAGTATTTTTTACATGTTTAATGACTTTTAGGAGAAAACTACAAAAACATTTTAAAAAACTGTGTGGATATGCCAGACTGTCGGTCTGACGGACTCTCAATTTAAACTCAAAATGTTTGACAAAAACAAACGCCTACTTTCATACACATACATAAGCAGAGAAAGTATAAATAGACTAATAAAAATAATGTTTACAGAAAACTTGAGAACTAATTTGGAGGACATTTTAAGAACTCTAATCAATTTAAATCATAATGAATATTATTTCAAGTGTTCGCTGAATAGATTATTCCGACAAATAATGTAATTTTTCGCCGAAAGAATCCATTTGAATCTATAAGAGGGTTTCAATGTCGATATATTTAGCTACAGCTGAATGAATTATTACATAAAATGCTCTTGAAGACTAAAATAAAATGACTGAAGAGGTTTTAAAGATATGTTAAGAGGCAAACAAGATATTGAGTGTTGAGGTATTTCTTTCAGAGCATTTTTGTAATGAGTGATTTCATTCCCCACATAGCCAGATAATTTTAATTGCGTTTAACTGAATAAGTTGGTGATGAATCTGAATGAAAAAATTCCGGAAGTTATGAGAAAAATGTTTATATTTATTTCCCTGTGGGAAATAGGTTAGATCATGTCTAAAGGTGTTTTTTCACTTCATCTAAACAGCTGTTCTTATTATTTTATATTAAAAATTCAATACAATAGCCCTGGTGGTTTCTATGGAAACCTGTTACAGATTTTACATCTTACAAATCACCAACATTCCCCCAGAGCTAAGACATATCCACGTCAAAAGCCCAATCTAATTAATGATAACGACAGTTTGCTTGGAAAATATTTTTAAAGATACAGTAACAAATAGGCCTACACAGTACTGGTAGTTTTATTCAATCTGCATTGTGTGAAACCCCGCAAATAAACTTATTTTAACCCTAAATCATTAAATGATGTTAAACCATGAGGACATTAATTTACGTAATGAGGAAAGAGAGATTTTTATGAACTACGTAAATCAATTTAATTTCTCTCGTGTTTCAGTAACAAAAAGACCTGTTTCAGAGTCCTTTTGTGATAACAATATGATAAAATATGGACGGCGTGTCATTATGAGCAGGCATTTATTGACTTCGGATTGTTAATTCCTCAAGTCCTAAGTTAAAAAATGTTCATATATATACTGTAATTAATATTTAACTAGCTGAAGTTTGAATATTTAAAACATGAGAATTATATAAGCATTATTATTATTACGTATTATTGTAGATATTTTAAGCCAAACATGAATGAGAAATGAGTGCAAAATGATGATTGTGTCGCGATGATTCTGGCTAGCTACGTTTCTCAAAACGACTGTTAATTAAATAATACCCCAACTGGAAATGTTATTTAAGGGGCCTAATGTTTGACGTGGGATCCGAACCATTAATTATCAGGATGGTTTTTGCACAACTGAAAATATTGCTAGGTGCATGTACTGAATTATGGGTAAAGTGAAGGAGAAGTGTAAAAAAACACGCATCTTTTATTCAATCCATCTTTTTTGCGACTAATTCTACATATTGTATGTGTAGTCTGTTGTTTTGAACAAAACGATTCAACCAAATTAAAATTATACATTCAAAGATGATATAGTATCGTTTGAGGTATTTCGTAACAATAGTATTGCAAGTCAATGGAGAGGTAAAGATAAGATGGAAATAATTGAAAATCAAAATTACAAGAGGATTAAAAGATTTTTAACACAAAACAAAAATTTCGTGTATGACTAGGAAATCCCTCCAGGGATGACGTGAAACACGAATCAGATTAAAATTTTGAAACGTTAACCCCAAATAATGGACTGGGATGGTGGTGTCATCCATTAATCCAGCTACTTGGAGGTCACGAATTGTGGATAGTTATGAGTGATGGTCGGTGGGTGTAGTGTTCTCTTGTGTAGATAAACGTCCGCACTATTGAATACTACGTTAATCTGCAAAGACCATCATCATAATTAGACCAGTTTGTAATTCAGAGGCCGTGGTTCAGATTCCACGTTAAACTGTAGGTCCCTTAGTTGCCATCGGCTGTTGGGCTATTAATTAACAGTTCTGTCTAAGGAACATGTCAGCCTTAGTCAGTAACAAGACTAAAAGATCGCGCCACAATCATCCTACACTCATTTCTCATTCATACATGGCTTAAAATACCTACCTGGGTAGGTTGCCATTTCAATAATCTAAGTCTAAAATCTAAATCTAATGTGAGTTAATAACAAGAATGTTTTATTTGTGGTTTTAGATTGATACTTAACGGGACTCTCGTTTACTGTAAACCTATTCCACGACCACGCATCCTTGTCGAGATTGCAACCGATCGATAAGAACACTCAAAATAAGCTCGATGTTATTTATAACCTAAACGGTTCTGGGACACTCGAAAGATAACTGTCTAGTGACGTGACGGACACGTGTGGCTGGCTGAGGTGTCAAACCAACGACTAGGTCATAGGCTGAGTGTGTGAAGTGTGTGAAATGAGCAAGTTGATCATAGGACGTGTGAGACGAACGAGTTGGTCATAGGTTGTGTCAAGTGTGTGAAATGAGCAAGTTGATCATAGGACGTGTGAGACGAACGAGTTGGTCATAGGTTGTGTGAAGTGTGTGAAATGAGCAAGTTGATCAGAGGTTGTGTGAGACGGACGAGTTGGTCATAGGTTGTGTGAAATGAGCAAGTTGATCAGAGGTTGTGTGAGACGAACGAGTTGGTCATAGGTTGTGTGAAGTGTGTGAAATGAGCAAGTCGATCAGTGGTTGTGTGAGACGAACGACTAGGTCATAGGCTGAGTGTGTGAAGTGTGTGAAATGAGCAAGTTGATCAGAGGTTGTGTGAGACGAACGAGTTGGTCATAGGTTGTGTGAGACGAACGGGTTGGTCATAAGTTGTGTGAAAATTGTGAAACGAAAAAGATGATCATAGGTTATATGTATTGTGTGAATCGAACAAAGTAGCCATGTCCTATTTGAAGAATATAAATGGTCAAATTTGGCCATAGGGTGAAGTGTGTGAAACAAACAAGTTGACCATAGCCTATATGAAGTCAAGTGCGTGAAACGAACAATATGGTCATTGACTATATGAACTGAAGTGTGTGAAACAAACAAAATGGTCAAAGGCAACATGAAGCGAAGTGCGTGAAACGAACAAAATGGTCGAAGGCAACATGAAGTGAAGTGCGTGAAACGAACAATGTAGTCAAAGGCTATGTGAAGTGTTTAAAACGGTCAAATTGGCCATAAGTGAGTGAAGTGGCTTAAAATACCTACCTGGGTAGGTCGCCATTTCAAATGGTAATCTAATCTAATCTAGCTAGTGTGTGGAACGACCGAGTTGGTCATAGGTTGATAATGAAATGTGTGAAAAGATTAGATTATAAACCTGTGTAGTTTGTGTTAACGAATTGGTCTAAAGAAAGTGAAACAAAAAATATAAATAGACTTATTGTAAAACAAATGAATTAGTCAACGGTTATGTGTGAAGTGTGTGAAGCGATTAGGCCATTGGATCTCACTGATTTGTGTCAAATAAACAAGTAACCTCTTTACTGATGAACAAGATAACCATTATTACTCAACTAACCCATTAAATATATATTTATGAATCTCGAGTGAGAAGTATTGGAAAGCGCAATTTGACATCGTTCATGTGAAATTCAAATCCAATATTGTTGCACTAATGAAGACTCTAAATTTGTAAATATACAAAAAAATCACTAAGATGTGATCACTCTGCCATCACATAACGTGTGACCGACATTTGTAAATGGAAGATTGTTTTGTGACTGAAATAGTTTGGCGGTCTCTCAAACAGTTTAAACTTTCCAAGAGGTTGGTCAGCGCTATTTCCCCTTCCTTCTTCGTCAACACAACACGCTAACAATAACAAAAGACCTTCTCTCCGCGGGGGCACGGCAGGTAAGGAGGGTCACAGGTACAAAAACACAACTGACCCTCTAAGTGGGGTAGGTGTGATATTGACCCTCCCCGACCTTTCCTGGAAACCACCCTCTGGGAGAAAGCGACGATTCCTATTCCTGGGTCACCGCGACCCTCTGAGACATACCGAACATCCGACGCTAGCGCGATGGGAAGTAAAATTTTGAAATTGAATCCTCTAAAATATTAAGATTTTTTTGTATTAAATCTGGAACCTTTTTGACAAAGATATATCAAAGTTCTATGGCGTGTTAGCAATTTGCATGACCGCAAAAATCTAAATAACATAAATTCACCATCACCAATAATGAATTACAAACAAAGAAAAATTGAAAATATTTCCTTCAGACATTTTCATGATCTTACCTATTTTCCACAGGAATGTAAATACATTTTGTTTATTAAAATGATTTAAGTTATGTACAGTACTGTAGTCCTAGCTACGAGTACAATAGATTTGTTATAAAATATGCCTGATATTTTTAATAATAATTTATAAATACACAGTGGCGCACCTACATTGGTTCCAGGTTCGCTAAATTACATCTAAATTATATTTTACACGTAAAAACATAAGTTTCAAGCCTAACCTTAACAAATATATGGATAATAATCTCTAGTGTCAATTTATTACGTTCCATATACAGAATCAAAGTGATCCAACAGCTATGTCTCACGGTAAACTTCTTGTGAGGGACCCCACCTAAATTTTAATGCTGATTTTAGGCAAGTACTGTATTTAAATTTTTGAAATGTACCGCCATTTTTCCAGTATGGCCGACAACTTCGTTTCTTCTTATGGACCACCCTTTATTTTTTCATTATTTTACATTGACTTGACATTTTTTCAGGAGCATCTGAAATTTTAGAATTTAAATTTAAATAATCCCTGTATACAGGGATTATGTGTAATTTATATTGTTGGAAAGCAGTAACTTTCGGCCACTTGATTCTCTTAGTAACAGTGAAATTAAAGCTTCCTCTAGCACCTGATTGGTTAGGTTAACAACATTTCAAAGAATAAAAACGCTTTATAATCACGTTTTCTATCTAAAATCATGATAAAATACAGAATGTTCTATAAGGAAACCCCAAGTTGTCGTCCATATTTAAAAAAATTAAATAATTATCTAAAAGAAGCATTAAAATATAAATGGGCTCCTCCATAAGAAGTTACCTGTCAGACATAAAATAATAAAGTTAGCAATTGCAACACTTTAGGTCGGACATCCGGTATACTTAAGGTCAATAATAATCAATCAAGGTCAGGTTAATCAATATTTTTTAAACCAAACCGATACATATTTTTTTGTTAACTAAAATGGATAAAATTTTATCTATGGTAATGACGTAGAAGGCTATTTTTACCTGAGTCCGGTGTGTAGGACACAGTGAATGGAAACCAAGAGTCGGGCTTTATAGATAAAATTATAGATATGTTTTAAGCTTTGTCTACAATAGTGAGCCGGGACCAAGAGACGCGTTTAGACTCTTAATGGAAAAGACATCCCTCAACTTCTCTTATCTATTTACTAAGCAGTTAGTCAATATTGTTATTGTTGTGCAACTAATAACAAAGCATCGCCAATTTCAACGTTGAAACAAGAAATAAATTGACAAAAAATGAAACAAATTTCTAACTAAACAATATAATTATCAGAGCAATGCTGTGGAACTCTGAAATTTTCTGTCTTAAGTTAACTAACCAATATTATTGAGTCTCTCTCATTATCTTGGTTTTTACTTCTAGACGTTGGGGGTCGTCACAGTTGTTATATGAAGGTGTTTTTACTTAAAAGCTCACAATTATCAGTAATTGTTCTAAAATATATAAATAAATATCTTTATAAATAAATATGCCTATTACGTGAGTTAAAGTGGACCAGTGAAATACGGTAGCATTTCTTCTCATAGAGTTACATGATATATATCTCTATATCTATTTGGATATATTATCTATATATATAAACACGGATATTATTAGAAAACAATTATTTTTTGTCTAACTAAAATATATTGTTACTACCACCATAGCCAAGATTTTAGACTTTGATATTTAAAAATAAAGATAGTTTCAATGAAATAGTATTCTTTTACCTCAAGAAGCTACGTGGTGCTAATGTTCCTATATTTATTTTTCTATAAAAATGAAAAGTAAAATTGACATTTCTTTTAGTTTAAATTTAGTAATTCTTGGGCACAAAGAACATATGTTTCAAGTACATCAACGGTGGTTACGAAAAAAATTTAAATATATATTGCTTTAGATTCAGTGAACTATATAATCTACTTAAACAAAGGGGTTGAGAGTGATTAATGATGACTCGAGTTTCCCAGACAGATTTAAAATTCATGAGACGATGCTATCAGTTTTCAGAAGAAGTTTAGTGCAAGAAGAGCCTTGGCATTTGATTGGTTCTGGTGCGTTTGTGAACTGGATCAAATGGCGTGAAATTTCAGACCAGGGTCTGTTTAATGCTGTGGGCTAGTAATTTATTCTCAACTCCTAGTAATTAGGTCGTTTCATTATACTATTTAAAAATATAAAATATTTGACTTGGAGTTTGCTAGATTACAATCTATTTCCGACAATAGATTTCCTCTTCTATATTACGTTTTTTTGAAATTACGAAACGAAAAAAACTGCAAAAAACGAACGCATACCGTTTCAAATTACTTGCCAATAAAACCGTGCCACAGATCAAATAAGGTGAACGATTTGACCAGTAAAAACAACAATATATTCGTCTCAGCGACTGGCTGAGTTATCACCGAGCAAATGTAATTTTCTGATTCAGGGCATCGTCGGTTTTAATGAATATAAAAAAGAGGTGGTCAAAAGAATGGTCAGACGGAGAAAATAAAATAGAGCGGCCAGTTTGTGTAGGTAGCGACGGCGAGCTGAGGGCACAGGTGTGTCTGTGGTGGGGGGCCACACTTGCCGCTCTATACTCACCTGCCATTCGCCGACTGTCTGGCGATCGAGAACCACCTGATCAACAGCTGTTACGCGCGTCGACCTCGCGAGTGCCGAACATAACCTCACTTTTGCGGTCTCGACGTTTGCAGAATAAACAATACAGTGCATTATGGATTATTGAAGTAGAGCTGTGATTTGTGTACGTTGTTAGTGTTTGTGGTTGACTGTAGTGATAACAACAGTGTCGTCTGGAGTGTGTTGTTATGGCTGTTTTGTGATTGTGTGTAAGCCCACATCTTCATGCGCGAAGTGGACACTGTCAGCCCTGTCATTTGGCCGGCTTGGTGTTATTCAGGTAACAAAACAATTATATCTTCAATTGAAGGTTGCTTACAAAACATAAAACTCTTAAAACCCGTTCAAGTCTCAACGTGTGAAATATTCTGAGAAACTTGAATTAAACTTATCTTTCTGCATTATTTATAAAAAATAACAGCTCCCAAAACTAATATTTATTCCACAAACATGAACATCGGTAAATTACCTCTACACGTTGATAAAACTAACCCAGCATTTATTAGCCTAATGATTTATTAGGTAATGGAAACAATGTCATAAGGAACATATAAAAACACAAATCACTTTTAAAGAACAACACTTGTGTTAGGCCTATATGTTTTTTTAATTAACAACAGTATCAGTAAAATGTTGATTTCTGAACGGCTCTTCTTCAATCCAAGGATTTTTTATAATGGTTTCACAAGGGACGAGATTGGGAAAGTAATCGAAACCAAGTTTACACTTGCTCCTGCAAGTAAGTTCCGGTAGCTCGGCAACTGTAATGGACAAATTGTGGTGATAACAATGCAACCGCGACCGCGTCGTTGATAACACCGCGATTAGATGACAAAGCATAATGCACTCTGATTTTAATATAGAGTAATGTAATGTAGGCTAGCTTACACGTGAACGTGAAAAGTATTTATAGATTCAAAACATGTAGTTTTTTAAGATTATTATATTTACTAGCAGTAAGTCTGTCCTTTGTACGGATTGTAGGATTCAGTTTAAAGATTTAAAGTTTAGAGATCATCATACCAAAATGTAAACCTGAAATCCTAAACAAATCAATACAAAGAAAATAAATCTATATCCAGCTTTATTATTTAACATTACTTTACAATGAAATAGATTAGATCAGTTATACCATATTATAATTAGTTATACGTTAAAATAACATTTTAATATAGTATGATTTCGAAATGGGTTTAAAATCAATGACCAATATAAACTAACCAATATTGATTTTTTATATTGATTTGACAGCTGTTTGTTTTTATTTCTATTAAATCTTTAAACTACAAAGACAGCTGATTATTACCAGTAGGTTATTCATTGAAAACAGAATCAAAATGCGAGTAATATCGCGTAAAAGTGGGTTTTAAATGCTCGTTATTTACTCTTCAAGGGGCTGCGGGCGATTTCAATAATTTACATATCCGTCTCTGGAATGTAGAGAATACGTGAAATAAGTTTAATTGTAATCAGTTCTCCCGTTTTTTACGGAGAAGACAGCGTAAAATGCCTCCTGGAACGTCACAGACAAACAGACAAAAATTGAGATAAGACCGGTTTCGGCTTCTCTAACGCACGAAAAGTAAAAATAACTAAAAAAATGAATAATACAGAGCAATGTACAGACAAAACTCTAATTTTATTTATATAGATGTAAAACATAACACTGTTTATATAATTTTGTTATACTTTTTTACAGGAGATGTTTGTTTTATGATAGAATGAATACTTTTAAATAAAAAGAATTTGGAGCTGTAGTAGTGTTGTTTCATCAGGTAGAGGTAAAAATGTATTTAGGACCAAACACGTGGGTAGTTTTTTTCACTTTAGGCCTACACTACTCATTATAAACGTAATCGTATAGAGTAAAAATAAACAGACGTATGCAGCATGTAAGAATTATCTAGAAATGTGGGGGCGAGCGAAGGTTATCCCAATACGTGGGGAACGATAACCTTTAAACTGCAATGTTTTTTACGCCTCATCCCGACCCCTGGCAGCATTGTTGGAGATAAAACCGAACGGGGAACATTGACAAGTGTTCTTTTGTGGTGTTAGAAATTAGTACGGCCAATTTGTGGAATTGTGTGGATTTTTACGATTTTTAAAGTTACGGTATGTGTGAATATTTTCCTAGTGTTTAGGATATATTACCTATTAGTGGAAATGAAAACGTGTTATGCAGCGTGAGGTCGTATAATATATAAGGATATAGAGTATAATAGTGTGAAGGCGTGTTTTAATTGTTTATATAAAGTTTTTCATAATTTTCTCTAGTAGAACACGTCCTTCAATTCTTTCTGTTTCATTAACCAATTTTACGATCAATGACAAATCAGTTGTTGCATTGGAATGTTTGCAGAATTTTTTACGGTTATATCTCGGACAATATTTACAGTGATTTTGTGTATTCATAGTGTAATGATAGTTGATGGAAGTAAAATTACATGTCGACTATATAAATTAGATTGGTTTCATAAATTTAAAAGGTTACTTGTTTAGTTGCAGATATTAAAAAACCATTTTCCTACAAAATTGGGAGAATTTTTCTCCATCATCATAAGGGTTACAAAACGTTTTTTTAGTAATGATCAAATTAGGAATTAAACATAATTGTAGTGTCTAGCGCAGCTGTACATATTTGTGTTTCACGTGACTTAAATACAATTACATTTTTTTGATATTTTGTAAACCCTTTATGATCGAGTAAATAAAATTACGAAACATTTAGAAAACAACCAACTGTGCCTGTAATATAATTATTTAATTTATTTATTACTAGACTTTGAGGCAGATTGGATAGGTTGGTAAATTAATTGAATTTTCTTTATGGAAGTCGGATATTATTTTGTAATCCTTACTGAGATGATATAATGTACTGCTTATTGTGTGAAGCGTTATAACACAACCACGCATTTTTTAAACTTAAATCTTGGTTATAAAAATATCAAAATATACTCGCTAAATATAAATTTGAAGTACGGTGCCGTATTTGAAAAAAATCAATAGTTCTACTAGCTCTGTTTCTAATGTTCGTCTTACAAATTGCCAACACCTCCCCAAAGACATGTCAAAATCACGCTTCCTGTAACCAAATTTGTTAACATAAGTTCATATTGTATTAATACAATATTATAATGGCCATTATAATATTGTATTGTTTTGTATAAAATTTAAACATTCATTTAATTAAAATAGGTACAATTTTAATACTTCGCTTTTTGTGTTCTAAATAGAAGAACTATTCGAAGGACATTGACATTTTCATCTTGAATTAACAGTAAACATTTGAGTTAAATTTGAAATAGGTAACCTCAAGTCGTCAACTTCGTTTTGACGTGGATATGTCTTAGCTATGGGGGGGGGTCTTGGTGATTTTTAAGATTTGAAATCGCCCGCCGCCCCTTGAAAAGTAAATAACGAGCATTTAAAACCCACTTTTACGCGATATTACTCGCATTTTGATTCAGTCTTGATAATCAGCTGTCTTTGTAGTTTAAAGATTTAATAGAAATCAAAACAAACAGCTGTCAAATCAATATTAGTTAGTTTATATTGGTCATTGATTTTAAACCCATTTGGAAATCATACTACAGCATATTAAAAAGTTATGCTATCGTATAATTAATTATAATATTGGTATAAATGTTCTAATATATTTAATTGTAAAGTAATGCTAAATAATAAAGCTGGGTATTGATTTATTTTATTTGTATTGATATGTTTAGGATTTCAGGTTTACATTTTGGTATGATGATCTTCCTTCTTTTAACTGAACCCTACAATCTGTACAAAGGACGGGCTTACTGCTAGTCTAAAATATTAGAGTTTTGCAACAAAAAAGGCAAAATGAAAAACGTAAACTCTAAAGAAGCAGCTCTTCCATCTACTTATAATGAATCAGCTGATTCAACTTATAATTTTAACTCAAATTCGAACATTTTTACGAAAAAAATAATTTCTTTATATAAGTTACCATCGCAAAACTGGGAGAAAGTAAAAAGGACACCCATAAGAAAGTGAAGGAATGTCCATTAAATTCCATATATACTGTAGTTCAAATCAGTTATGTGTTGCGTAGTCGGGAAGGTGTGGAAAATCATGAATACGGCTTGATTAAAGTTATTTTACTGTAAAGGATTAACATTTTTTATATTAAGGTGAGGTAAATCGGTTCTCTATTACTATTAGCAAAGATTAATTAGTTTTTATGAGGTAGATTAAAGACCAAAGGTTCACACTTACAGCTTCACCGGATTGGTTTGAAGGTGTGGAAGAACGCGGTTTAAGAACGTTTTAATTATATCAGGAATGCGTAGTGAACAAGACTTTATTGAGGGTAGAATGTTGTACTCACGTTAGTATGTTAATTTCTGACGCATAGATGGAACATTTCTAAATACTCGATTGTATTTAACGAAATAGTTATTTTAACTTGTAAGGCTGTTAACTCAAATTTTTGATTGAAATTAAAAACACGCCACACTGTACGTATTAGGACATTCGAATACGTCTTCGACGTATTAGTAAGCGAAGACGTCTTCGGCGTATTAATACGTGAGCTACGGCAGTCTCGAGCGTCTTCCGGACGTATTAGTAAACGAAGACGTCTTCGGCGTATTAATACGTGAGCTACGGCAGTGTGGTGTGGCTCTTTGAGATACGTTGCGGACGTATCAGTAAACGAAGACGTCTTCGGCGTATTAATACGTGAGCTACGGCTGTTTGTGGATGGTTGTGGCTCTTCGAGATACGTTGGGACACATATCAGTAAACGAGGACAGCGTTTCGGCGTATTAATACGTGAGCTACGGCAGTGTGGTGTGGCTCTTCGAGATACGTTGCGGACGTATCAGTAAACGAAGACGTCTTCGGCGTATTAATACGTGAGCTACGGCAGTGTGGTGTGGCTCTTTGAGATACGTTGCGGACGTATCAGTAAACGAAGACGTCTTCGGCGTATTAATACGTGAGCTACGGCAGTGTGGTGTGGCTCTTCGAGATACGTTGCGGACGTATCAGTAAACGAAGACGTCTTCGGCGTATTAATACGTGAGCTACGGCAGTGTGGAGCGGCCTTAAGACATACCAGCATGAGTAGACATATGTACACTCGATGTAATCTAGTTTAATACGCATAGCCAACGTAACGTGGTCAAAAACATCATCCTTAACGTCAGAAACTCTCGTTTTCCCTACCCAATCAACGTGATTTCGTTGTGCAAAGGCGGATTTTGTTGTGGGGTAGATGGTCACCATTAACCGACTGCACTTGCATAGAGTAATAAGTTGTTACCTCCCCGGTGTCCAAGTGTGTGTACTCCGTGTCGGGCCGCGACAGGTGGGAGTGGGCGAGCAGGCGCGCCGCTTATCTGTTATCACCGGTGATAAGGCGGCCGGTTGATAAGCACGCGCAGGTCACACACGGCTTTGCGCCGACTGATGGCCTATTTGCCGTGAATAAGGTAAACCACCAGCTAAGCCAGATTGCACACATTGAAGTTTAATCTTAGAGTCGGAGCACTGCGTAGTGTTCTGATCGCTTGCTATCTTGTGTCTCGAAGGCGGAGTGTTGTGGTTATTTGATACGTTATCTATATAGTTGTTTTATTGTACACGGTAGATAAGTATAGCGTTGAAATCATGATTTAATTAATATCCGTAACTTAGTCGTTAATTTTAATGTAAATTATTATAAGTAATCACTTGAAGACGGGGGAATTTCTCCTTCACAAATGTGTAGTTAAAAACACAGACGCGTTGGAAAAGTACAATAAAAGATATTGAATATCTTATTTTTTTATTTTGACTAGACCATAACCTTTTTTATAGTTTACATTGTGCTTCATAAATTACATCAATGAAAGACAGCTTCTTGGAGCATAGGATAATGTGAAGGTAAATAGGCCTATTTAAAGGCCAAGTGTAGGACTAGTTAGATATTATATCATTATATCATTAACGTATAGCTATTGTTATTGGTGTAGATTGAGGATATTTTTAGCGTATCATGGGGTTAAAGTACTTTTTTACTATTCGTCTAATATTCTCACTCTCAAAAACACAGCAATGTAAGGAAACCTTTAGAACATTCAAAATACTAACTTTTCCGTCCATTTATATCTTTCAATCACTGTTGTTTGCAAAAAACCCCTTTCAATGTTTTCTTTTCCCTCTTCCCTCAAGCTACCCTTGCTTAGGTAGTTTTGAATTTTTATTGTCGACTTGACTAATGCAATATATACGTTGTTAATTCACTGTTGTTTGCAAAAAACCCCTTTCAATGTTTTCTTTTCCCTCTTCCCTCAGGCTACCCTTGTTTAGGTTTAATTTTCATTGTCGACTAGCTAATGCAATATATACTTTGTTAATTTGGCTGAATAAAGACTCATGACTTGCCCCTCAGGAAATTGTGACAACAATAATTCTGTTCGTGCTCAAAACATTTCACTCAATCCCTTGTTGAATAAATAAATAGCTATTGCTTCCAGATATTGTTAATTAAATATTGGTTTGATCAATTAATTACTCCTCAACAACAATCATTTTACGTCTGCAGTCCATTTTACCAATAACTTCGGATAACAGCTTTGGAGGTAAATTAAATTTTTAGGAAGTTCTTTAATTACTGACAATATTACCGGTATACGTGATACTAGCGTGAACATTATTGAAATGTTGAACAGATGAAAATACCAATGGTAAATCGATAGTAACGAAACCTTTCGTCCTTCGTCTGTAAAATCTTTGGTGTATACAGTAGTTAGCTCAATATTTTATGCAGTTTGCCGAAAATTATAGTTCTTAAGAGACGGTTAAAAAGTTTATTTCGCTCAAATTACTTCACCTAGCGACTCGTTCGTGGTACTCGTACTTTGAGTAGCTCAAGCAGAGTGCTACAACATTGCAATTGATGTTTCGATTTTCAATATAAAGGAATGTTCTAGGTTAAAACATTATCACTGATTAGTGAAATGTACTGGCGCATACTTTAGTAGGATTAAAAATATTACAAAATGAGTTTCTAGAAACGACAAGAGAGATGGGTTGAAATCAAAGTTTGAGCTGCGGAGCAGAGTTGTGTAGGCAGGCGGAGTGGGCAGGAAGCAAGGCCGAGCCGCGACCTCTGCCCTCTCACCTCTGGCCGCCCTGCCCTCCATTGTGTCTGTGACTCGCCCGTCCCGCCTCACCTGCTAGTAGTGAGCAGACGAGGGTTGTGCTGCAGCAGGTCACGTGACCATGGTGTAGGCAGGCGGAGTGGGCAGGAAGCAAGGCCGAGCCGCGACCTCTGCCCTCTCACCTCTGGCCGCCCTGCCCTCCATTGTGTCTGTGACTCGCCCGTCCCGCCTCACCTGCTAGTAGTGAGCAGACGAGGGTTGTGCTGCAGCAGGTCACGTGACCATGGTGTAGGCAGGCGGAGTGGGCAGGAAGCAAGGCCGAGCCGCGACCTCTGCCCTCTCACCTCTGGCCGCCCTGCCCTCCATTGTGTCTGTGACTCGCCCGTCCCGCCTCACCTGCTAGTAGTGAGCAGACGAGGGTTGTGCTGCAGCAGGTCACGTGACCATGGTGTAGGCAGGCGGAGTGGGCAGGAAGCAAGGCCGAGCCGCGACCTCTGCCCTCTCACCTCTGGCCGCCCTGCCCTCCATTGTGTCTGTGACTCGCCCGTCCCGCCTCACCTGCTAGTAGTGAGCAGACGAGGGTTGTGCTGCAGCAGGTCACGTGACCATGGTGTAGGCAGGCGGAGTGGGCAGGAAGCAAGGCCGAGCCGCGACCTCTGCCCTCTCACCTCTGGCCGCCCTGCCCTCCATTGTGTCTGTGACTCGCCCGTCCCGCCTCACCTGCTAGTAGTGAGCAGACGAGGGTTGTGCTGCAGCAGGTCACGTGACCATGGTGTAGGCAGGCGGAGTGGGCAGGAAGCAAGGCCGAGCCGCGACCTCTGCCCTCTCACCTCTGGCCGCCCTGCCCTCCATTGTGTCTGTGACTCGCCCGTCCCGCCTCACCTGCTAGTAGTGAGCAGACGAGGGTTGTGCTGCAGCAGGTCACGTGACCATGGTGTAGGCAGGCGGAGTGGGCAGGAAGCAAGGCCGAGCCGCGACCTCTGCCCTCTCACCTCTGGCCGCCCTGCCCTCCATTGTGTCTGTGACTCGCCCGTCCCGCCTCACCTGGTAGTAGTGAGCAGACGAGGGTTGTGCTGCAGTTGTAGGTCACGTGACCATGGTGTAGGCAGGCGGAGTGGGCAGGAAGCAAGGCCGAGCCGCGACCTCTGCCCTCTCACCTCTGGCCGCCCTGCCCTCCATTGTGTCTGTGACTCGCCCGTCCCGCCTCACCTGCTAGTAGTGAGCAGACGAGGGTTGTGCTGCAGCAGGTCACGTGACCATGGTGTAGGCAGGCGGAGTGGGCAGGAAGCAAGGCCGAGCCGCGACCTCTGCCCTCTCACCTCTGGCCGCCCTGCCCTCCATTGTGTCTGTGACTCGCCCGTCCCGCCTCACCTGCTAGTAGTGAGCAGACGAGGGTTGTGCTGCAGCAGGTCACGTGACCATGGTGTAGGCAGGCGGAGTGGGCAGGAAGCAAGGCCGAGCCGCGACCTCTGCCCTCTCACCTCTGGCCGCCCTGCCCTCCATTGTGTCTGTGACTCGCCCGTCCCGCCTCACCTGCTAGTAGTGAGCAGACGAGGGTTGTGCTGCAGCAGGTCACGTGACCATGGTGTAGGCAGGCGGAGTGGGCAGGAAGCAAGGCCGAGCCGCGACCTCTGCCCTCTCACCTCTGGCCGCCCTGCCCTCCATTGTGTCTGTGACTCGCCCGTCCCGCCTCACCTGCTAGTAGTGAGCAGACGAGGGTTGTGCTGCAGCAGGTCACGTGACCATGGTGTAGGCAGGCGGAGTGGGCAGGAAGCAAGGCCGAGCCGCGACCTCTGCCCTCTCACCTCTGGCCGCCCTGCCCTCCATTGTGTCTGTGACTCGCCCGTCCCGCCTCACCTGCTAGTAGTGAGCAGACGAGGGTTGTGCTGCAGCAGGTCACGTGACCATGGTGTAGGCAGGCGGAGTGGGCAGGAAGCAAGGCCGAGCCGCGACCTCTGCCCTCTCACCTCTGGCCGCCCTGCC
This sequence comes from Nephotettix cincticeps, assembly GCA_023375725.1. Taxonomy (NCBI): domain Eukaryota; kingdom Metazoa; phylum Arthropoda; class Insecta; order Hemiptera; family Cicadellidae; genus Nephotettix; species Nephotettix cincticeps. The sequence goes on along the minus strand of CM041787.1, from coordinate 33,466,154 downwards.
CTCCATTGTGTCTGTGACTCGCCCGTCCCGCCTCACCTGCTAGTAGTGAGCAGACGAGGGTTGTGCTGCAGCAGGTCACGTGACCATGGTGTAGGCAGGCGGAGTGGGCAGGAAGCAAGGCCGAGCCGCGACCTCTGCCCTCTCACCTCTGGCCGCCCTGCCCTCCATTGTGTCTGTGACTCGCCCGTCCCGCCTCACCTGCTAGTAGTGAGCAGACGAGGGTTGTGCTGCAGCAGGTCACGTGACCATGGTGTAGGCAGGCGGAGTGGGCAGGAAGCAAGGCCGAGCCGCGACCTCTGCCCTCTCACCTCTGGCCGCCCTGCCCTCCATTGTGTCTGTGACTCGCCCGTCCCGCCTCACCTGCTAGTAGTGAGCAGACGAGGGTTGTGCTGCAGCAGGTCACGTGACCATGGTGTAGGCAGGCGGAGTGGGCAGGAAGCAAGGCCGAGCCGCGACCTCTGCCCTCTCACCTCTGGCCGCCCTGCCCTCCATTGTGTCTGTGACTCGCCCGTCCCGCCTCACCTGCTAGTAGTGAGCAGACGAGGGTTGTGCTGCAGCAGGTCACGTGACCATGGTGTAGGCAGGCGGAGTGGGCAGGAAGCAAGGCCGAGCCGCGACCTCTGCCCTCTCACCTCTGGCCGCCCTGCCCTCCATTGTGTCTGTGACTCGCCCGTCCCGCCTCACCTGCTAGTAGTGAGCAGACGAGGGTTGTGCTGCAGCAGGTCACGTGACCATGGTGTAGGCAGGCGGAGTGGGCAGGAAGCAAGGCCGAGCCGCGACCTCTGCCCTCTCACCTCTGGCCGCCCTGCCCTCCATTGTGTCTGTGACTGGGCTAGTAGAGTGGAGCAGACGAGGGTTGTGCAGCAGCAGGTCGACCGTTGACATGGTGTAGCAGGCGGAGTGGGCAGGAAAGCAAGGCCGAGCCTGCGACCTCTGCCCTCTCACCCTGGCCGCCTGCCCTCCATTGTGGTCGTGTGACGTCCCCGTCCCGCCTCACCTGCTAGTAGTAAGCAGACGAGGGTTGTGCTGCAGCAGGTCACGTGACCATGGTGTAGGCAGGTGGAGTGGGCAGGAAGCAAGGCCGAGCCAAAGCAAGATGGGCAGTAAGCAAAAAATACTGGGTCTGTTTTTAACATAACTACAAGTAAGTTATTTAATTTCATACTGGTCAGTAAAATATTTTTGCTACTCGTAAACTACAGATTGGTAAACTCGATAGACTACTATTAGACCACCCTAGATATTTCCTATCCCACCCACATTGTCTTCGAATCTACAAACATGTATACCAACCAATAATTTTCTAACTGTAGTTTAATGGATATCATAAAATCTCTTTTTAGCTATCGTGACAAGCCCCCTAGACTTGTCACACCAACAGAGAGGGCTGCTAGCCGATACACACGCGACACAGCGCGACAGGTGGTTGCTATTTCTGTCTCTGCCACACGGTTCACCCCGAGGTCATGTTATTCTCGCAGGGTCGCCAACTATTTTTACCCGTCTAAAGTCACGCTTGCCAACTGTCAGGGTTGTTATTTACCGCCGTTATTCACTTCCGTCCCACACGCCACTTTAATATGTTTATTGTTTTTCGCAGATAGATCGGTTATCCATTGTTAAGGAGAATTTCCTTTTAAGATTTTGCTACATCAGTTTAATCTGCTGTTAGATTATAGCTACGTTTCTCAAAGTTATTTTTTGTTTATACATTTACATATTAATTTTAGTACTTTCTCAGTGATTAAGCGAGCTGTCCAAGTAAGTATTTTAAAACAATTCTGAATTGAAAATGTACTTAAGATGATTATGACGCAATCTTGTACTTATTTTACTCACTAAGTAAGGCTGACATTTACTTTAGACAGGATTGTTAATTAATAGACCAACCGCCAATGGCATATGGGGCATTGCCTCTAAATTATTACATTTACTTTAAATTTGACTGTGATAATTTTAGTTTAAAGTTCTAATTGAATGAAACCATTACTTGCTTATTACGAGCATTTTCAATATAGACTATAATTTTTATTATTTTATATTATTACCAGCAGTATGCCCGTTCTTTCTACAGGTTGTAGGATTCATTTTTAAGAAGAAAGATTATTATAACATAATGTAAACCTGAAATCCTAAAGAAATCAGTTCAAATAAAATAAATCAATAACCAGCTTTATTATTTTTGCATTTCTTTACAATTAAATAGATACGATACGAAAATTAGTTATACGTTAAAATAGATTTTTAATATACCTTAGTATGATTTCGAAATGGGTTTAAAATCAATATAAACTAACCAATATTGATTTGGCAGCTGTTTGTTTTTCTTTCTATTCAATCATTAAACTACAAAGCCAGATGATTATTACCAGTACGTGATTCATTGATTGAAAGCAGAATGCGACTAATATCGCGTAAAAAGTGGGTTTTTAAATTCTCGTCATTTACTTTTCAAGGGGAGGTGGATAATTTCAAGCATTGAAACCCCTTCTCTGGAATGTATAGAATGCATGAAATAAGTTTCGTGGTCATCAGTCCTCCCGTGTTTTCGGAGAAGACGGCGTAAAATGTCTCCTGGAGCGTCATAGACAAACAGACACAAATTGAGATAAGACCTGTTTCGGCTTCTCTAACACACGAAACGTAAAAATAACTAACAAATTAATAACTCTGAGCAATGTACAGACAAAACTCTAATTTTATTTATATAGATTAGTTTCATTATAATCATCATTGGTATCTTATTTTTCCCCTCGAAAAAGCGTTTGATTGTAAAATAAAATATAATTTTAAATCAATTTTATTTAAATTTTAATTTTCCTCGGAGAGTAAAAGTAGTTCGTTTTTTGCAGAACGAACTACTGTATCTGTAGAATTTCTACCTGATTTTCCTGTAGAAGGTCTTGTATATGTTTTTTATTGGCCTAAGCAATGTAAGTTGAATGCGTTTCTCGACCTATTACGTTATTGAGATCCCAATCTTAATCTCTCCTAATCTTACTTAGTGAAGGGTTGCGATGGCCCGGACCAATCTTCACCACACTCCACAATGCCGGTTATCCGAGCGGCATCGGGCCCCTAAAAATAATAACACCGATCTACCTCATCGACCGCTCTACCTCACCGACTCCAATCTGCCTGATCGACCTTTCCCGCGGACACCGGAGCGGCGGCGCGGGTGACCCGCGGGTCAGCAGCTGACATTTGGCTGGAGTTTGGTCCTCCGGGCCGGATGCGAAACACCAACGCCCGGGCCCGAGGCTTTCACCGGTCGCGGGACAATAAAATTGGCTACACGACGGACAATTTTGGCGTGAAAGCAATGTTTGCGGCGCGGGAGCGAATTTCGGAATTGGAGGTTAGGACAGACTGCTCTATTGGTGGCAGAGGTCACACACTGACGAGATTAGATGATAGATATTTTCTTACTGACCACACGATGTAATTTAAATAAACGTTAGTTTTTACCAACAAAATAATTCTAGGCTGAATATTATAAGTTAATAATTAGGCATAAAAAATATTATGCCTCATTTGTAAAGTGACATATAGTAATTGTATTCTGATAAATTTGTTGTTTTGCGTGGTTATAAAACCTAAATAAAATGCAATCTATTTAATAGGAAAACTCTGGAAGTCATCGGTAATGCTACTCAAATAAATATTTGTGAGAAAAACTGTAATTATATTCATAATATGTACACTACAGAATGCTTTACATACAATGAACAATTCAAAATGCTTTACTGAGTAAGGTTTAGACAGTGCAAAGTTAACACTTGAACGACTGGGCCTTATTTCATGTCTTTGACAGTGGACCAGACAGACTATTTGTATGGTTGCAAATTGGCATAACTTTCGGTTTGGACCTAATACTTAATTTAGTATCCATGTATCATTACAAATCGTACTCTGTGGATGATCTTTACCAATTCAAAATGCAGAGGGACCAGAGGAAGCCTTATTTCGTTTTAGTCAATATGATGTGTGACATCCGAGTGTATATACTATATGAGATTTTTTAAACCTTTGCAGGTGGTTACATATGGTACATTCGGTCCACTTTTGAAAGACGAGCGTGTACCACCCGTGGCACACGTTCCACGTTGAAATTTTTCTGTGTACCATAAATGGTATTCCCGTCGTTAAAGTTTTATTAGGTTCCTATATTTATATTTGAAAGTGATGTCTAACACACTGTACAGTACATTGAATGCGTTTACCCATAGATTATACTGTTGTCCCTTAGTTAGCCCCTCAAAATACGATACATTTACGATAATATATGTTGTATATTCTCGCTTCTTAAAGTGGTTGCTCTGTGTACAAGAAGGGCCTTCGTGGTGCGCACTTCCGCCAGTAGGGACAGGTGATTCATGTAGCGTTACAGGTGTGAGTGGCGTGGTGCGGGTATTTTCGTGCTGTCAGGTTGGTGTCGGTTGACCTCAGGTGACAGGTCTACCAATTAACACCCCATTATCATAACCATGTCCCTGTCACCAGTCGAACTGTCGTCTTCCACACGCCTCGCTGGTATGGAACACCTGACTAAAATCTTTTTAGTTAATTTAAAAAATTGTAGGTATTTGTATTTGTTCTGTTTTTCAAATGCTCTATTTTTAAAACAACTGTAACCATTACAATAATTTTATTTTATTTTCTATCAACATTATTCCTCTACCGTTAAGGTAACAAAATCACAATTATTATATTTTTAAAAAACGTTGGGCCTTGCCAACTTTTGTTATACGGTGTTGTTGTTTCCAGAGATATAACTATACACTGTTGTCTTTTCCAGTATATTATATTTTTTTAGGTCTTATTACGTTACGTTATTATTATTATTACGTTATTTGTATTCATTATTGTTTTAATTTTTAATTTATGCTATAATAATTATGTCTTTGTGAACAAATCTACTTTATCTTCGTGATCTTTACTATATAGAATAATAACAGTAATATAACAGTTTAACAGAAATAAAAATATTTTACTAGTAGGTCGACGCGTGGGTATTGTACTTAATTCATAAATTGTAGTAAACAGTGTGTTTACTATTTTGTTTCAATTTAAGTAAATGAAGTCCAAACATAAATACACATAATTTTTTGTCATTATTGTTGACATGAATTATTATTATTTTTTTAAACGTAGAAGGCTATAATTTTACCATCAGCTCCATTAAACATCATCTTGCAATTTCCCAAAAATATTAGGCAAGTTCACCAAGGTTTGGAGTTTTCCGTATCCGGTGGTGGTTGGCTAATATTTGAAGCTCCATTGGCCGCCAGATAGCGCCAAGGTCACTTCCGGTCCGCCCACCGTGGTGGGAGGGGCTTCGCTTGACCAATCGCGATAAAATATAAACAAAGACCGCCAGGATTGGCTGGCGTGGCAGCCCCGGGTCGGCGGTTCTGATCATCAGCTGGTTCTGGGATTTCGTTTCCAAAATCTGTCCAGGATGAAAATCAATCCGTTCCATCTGGTCGCGGGTCAAACCTTCCGGAAATCAATTTTCAAAATCGATATCGCCCTAATGGATTAATCGCACGGCCTTTCCGCGGTGTTTGTTTTTCGTAAAGGTCGGACCCGTCGTTAAAATTAATCGCTTTAAAGGTCGTCGAGGTTTAATTAAACTTAATCGTTTCGATAGCTACCGGGCGGTGGATCGATTTTGACAATCTTTGACCATTGTTTACCTTATGATCGTTAATTGCTGTGAAATGTTAGGTTGAGCAACTTTGGTTGATTGAATTATGGGAGGGGCTGCCGGCTGCTGGGGAACTCGTCGGAGTTGATAGATTAGTTGTGTGCGATTATCTGTAATTAACAATCAATTACCGTCAAGTGTTGGTTGTTTTTCCGTGTAAATTTGTCTGTGGATAGTTTAGTATGCACTATTAGATAGGATATTAAACACAATGTCGAGTCTATCTAGGTATATAATTACAGTAATAATTTATTATAATGGTGATGATGATTATGTTTCAATTTATAATAATGATTTTTGTATACACTTTTAAATATTATGACTAATTTAAATGTAAGGCGAATGTAACAAATAACTTTTTCTTGGCGAAATGTCTTTTAAATTAACCATGAACCTTGAAATAGTCTTCATAATATTTAGTCTTGAATAAAGGCTAATAAGTAATCACGAAAAATCTTTTCACGCGAGAGAGCATTATGGTTCCTTTCTGAAGTGATTCCACAAAAATTAAACTTTTAGAATTTTTTGATGGAGTTTTTTTTAACATCTTGAACTTGGGGTCGTTGGATGAACAGACATTGATACAAGTGTTAGGCTTGTCTTAAAAAATAAATTTTCACACAAAACCTAAACTACAACGTTTTGAAATCAATGTGTTTGTTATACCTGCACAGGGTTTGGGACAATTACTAAAAATTATTAAGAAAGTAAATTGTTTGCGAAATGCAAGTACATTTAAAGCGGTAAGCTCTACAGATAGGCAACGCTGCAGTGGCGCACTCTGTGGCGGCGAGCGTGAGTCATACCTGATAACACGTTGATAACGACGAGGTCGTCCCAACACTAGGTCCGGTATATCATGTGGTAATAAGAGAAACGAGAAGTTTAACCTAGAGGGAGCCAACGTTTACTAGATAAAATTCATATTTCCACTACTTAGACGGACGTTTAGTCAAAAACTATTTAAACATTCTTTTTAACACTAGCAGTAAGCCCGTCCTTTGTACGGGTTGTAGGATTCAGTTTAAAGAAAAAAGATTATCATACCAAAATGTAAACCTGAAATCCTAAACAAATCAATACAAAGAAAATAAATCAATACCCAGCTTTATTATTTAGCATTATTTTACAATTAAATAGATTAGAACATTTATACCACTATTATAATTAGTTATACGTTAAAATAACTTTTTAGTATAGTATGATTTCGAAATGGGTTTAAAATCAATGACCAAAATAAACTAACTAATATTGATTTGACAGCTGTTTTTTTCTTTTAAATGTTTAAACTACAAACACAGCTGATTATTACCAGTAGGTTATTCATTTAAAACTGAAGCAAAATGCGACGAATAACTCGTAAGAATTGGGCTTTTTAATGCTCGTCATTTACCTTTCAAGGGGTGGCGGGCAATTTCAAGTATTTTGGAATGTAGAGAATACATTGTTATCAGTTCTCCTGTTTATTCGGAGAATACGGCGTAAAATTCCTCCTGGAACGTAACAGACAAAAAGACAAAAATTGAGATAAGACCGGTTTAGGGTTCTCTAACGCACGAAAAGTAAGAATAACTAAAAAATAAATATTTCTGAGCAATGTACAGACAAAACTCTAATTTTATTTATATAGATGGGGAAGTTAGTGTTCGAAATACTGTGAATATTTAGTATCTTTAAAAGAAACAATAACGGAGTTATAGTCTGTATCCACTAACATAACTGATAATCCTCCAGTAGGCCCTTCCTCGCATAGCTGTGTCTGCAATGAGGAACTGTGATAGTAGTCAATTTGTCAAATAAATGTATGTTCAGGGTAAATCCCGTTCGTCTGCTATTCTAAGGTGTATTTTATTTAAATACTAGCTGACCCGGCGAACTTCGTAACGCCTCACAGTAAACACATGTTAACTTTAAGATTGGCCATGTTCTAAAATCCAATAGCATTACGGCTTCATTGTGAAAGGTTATTCTGGGTCGCGGCATAGTGAATAACAATACTGAAACGACAAAACATATTAATACCATTCCCACAAAACAAATAAATCTGAGTGGATTAATTCACAATTTTCAAATCCAATCCAAACCCAAACGAAACCTAACTGTAATACGGCTTTTATAGGAAAGATATACAACAGCTGATTATTATAATAAACGTAATAATATAAACATTGTAATTATCATATAAACACATGACTTTAATTAATCAGACAGAAAATAAAAATATAAATACATAATCCCCTAAAACCGTTAACTATTAACGTGGTGATTAAAGCTGTTCATTTTTACAGTACACATTTACTTCATAGTTTAACATTAATGAATGATTCAGATGGCATTGGATAGTAAAGCATACGGTATTGCTAATGGAAAGTAAACCAATCAGCTGTAGCTAAGAAATCAAATGTTTTCATTGTAGACAATTTGTAAACAAACTTACTCTCCATAAGGTTTACATTAGAAATTTAAAACGCCATAAAATGGAAACTTATGGGGTTTTCGAAAAATTTTTTTCACTAAAACCTTCCCGGACACATATAGAGCAACTTCCTAAAATTTCATGGCGATCGGATGAGTAGTTTGGCAACGCATAAAGGACATACAGACAGACAGACAGACATACATTCAATTTTATATATAGAGATGAATATGCGAAGTAAGAGGGTAATGGATTGTAGATTTGTTATTCGCCAAGAATATCTGATGATCATTTATTCGGCTTAGTATAGCCTAATGAGTAAAGATAATTTCTTGTTTTGGTTTTTATTACATCACGATATTGTACACGATTATGTACTAATCGTGTTACGTTTTATGCTGCTAACTCGCCTGAGGACGGGGTCAGAATCCAGATCCCGAAACGTCTTGAAACTCGTACTTAAAATCGTGATGGAAAATGTCTCTAATAAAATAGTGAATTTCAAACAAAGTAAGATAGGTAAAAAATTACAAAAAATTGTTAGAATTTTGCCTAGTTTCTAACCTGGGACTTTCAGGTTTTGACAAGGATCAAAGACGCCTATCGAATAAGATATTTCCAGATGTAAAAATAAGTATTAACTATTGTATTTGTCTAGAAGTTTAAATCCTGTTCTCTTAACCTATCGCTTTCAGGCTAAAGCGGTCCAATAATATTGCCGTGGACTTTTCGGAGATTAAATCCGATCAATCTTTTGGACCAATGCCCAAGTAATGTTTACAGGAACGAAGGCGAAGCGTTTCATTGTAAGTGATGGTCGGTGGGTGTAGTGTTCTCTTGTGAGGATTAACGTCCGCACTTGAATACTACGTTAATCCGCAAAGACCATCCTCATAACTAGTACAATTCGTATTCAGAGGCAGTGGTTCGTACTCCACATTAAACAGTAGGTCCCTTAGTTCCCATCGGCTGTTGGGCTATTAACTAACAGTCCTGTCTGAGGAACATGTCAGCCTTAGTCAGTAACAAGACTTCAAGATCACCCAACAATCATCTTACACTCAATCCTCATTCATACTTGGCTTAAAAATCCTACCTTGTTGTAGAGTCGCAATTTCAATAATCTAATCTTATCCAAACAAATAATATTTAAAAATTATTACCTACCTATTCTTACCCTTAGTGTTACCTGAAATGGCGTCCATGATGAAGTAAAATGTATAAAATTACTTAAGTTGGCACAAGAGTCAATACTTATTGAATTTCAAATCCTATATTTAAAAGTTAACTTGTTGCATTGACAACAATGGTTTTTGTGCTACTCAAAAATAACCCTTTCAAAACTACTGACCAGCTTTTAAAAATATTTTGCGAAATTTACTTGACAGTAATAACGACGAACAATTTTTTTAATGTGTAATTTATATGCAATAAATTGATTAAAATAGTTAAATATCATTAGTGGCTAGATAACTATCCAACGGTTAGTTGGGAAAAGGCTTTACAGCATAATAATTTAAATCAAGTAGTTTAATCTTAATTTGGCATTGTCAAATCAATCTCACTGATTTCGATTAATCCAATAATGCAACACTAAATTACCGATTTGTACCTTGTAATGATTTCATAACCACCTTTTATCTGGTTGGTCATAATGAAACGGCCTCGCTCTTATCTATTATCACCTTTGATAAGCCCTCAACATGGCCCTGACACTTTCCCATATATTTCGTTTCTGTTAATGAAGTTGGGAAATAAAGAAATTTTCGTTCTCGTTTCTTTCGTTGCATCGATGTAGACACCCCTCTAGTGGCACAACTGCGCCGTGGTCGTCGGTTATTTGGCCTCTTTGTCTTCTAAATACTCTTTTAGTCCTATGAAATAATATGGCCTCCTCAGCAGATGTTCTTTGCACTTTGAATTTACCCAGGTCTTCTATGTTTTTAACTTTAGGTGGTGCTGAGATGAAAAGCTACATAAATATTCTCTACACCTTTCTCGTATTGTACTCATAGAGGACGGCCTGAACTTTATGGCCGGCCTTTGAAAAAGGTATGAAGGTACGGAAAAGATCTAAACATTTTCAGAATGAATTAATTATTTTCGTCTTTTATCTAAAATTCTTCGTTTAAAATTGACATCGGATGAAAACTTTATACATTAGGCCCAAGTGACGAAATGTACTTATACCCACTGCCTGAGGTTTACAAAATGAATTGATTATTTCGATTTTGTACCCGTATGACCAATTAAGGTTATAATGGTACAGAATAGTGACTAACAGTTGTTTTCCATAGGTTCGATAAGGTATAAAAGACGTTTTCGAACTGAGGAACGAAAAATAAATCACTTTATGTTTAGGTAATCTGAATCAGCTTTTGGTTGAGATACCCATAAAGATATGTTTACTTCTCGTTGGGAAACAGCCTAGATCATGGATATATCACTAAAGGAAATGTTTTCAGTTCCTCTAAACAGCTTTCCTAATAACCATATGACGTCACTTCCGTTTTAAAAATTCGGTATGACGGATTTCCAATACCAGCTGAAACAAGTCAAAGAATAGAAGCTATTTTATGAGTTCAGTTTTTAAGTAAATACATGGTAATTTTTTAAGTTTTTTTTGTAGGATTGAGCATAATATAATGTGCAACAGTAGGGCTATGACGAAAAAATAGTTCTTCATTCGGGCCAAAAGCTCGTTTTTCATAATTGTCCAGTTTCTAACTTTGGCTCGTTCAAATTGACATCGGATGAAAACGTGATAACTTAGGCCAAAGTGACCAAAGTGGCCAAAGTGATACCTTAGGCCACTGCCTAAGGTTTACAACATTTGGTTGAATCTGAAAACATTCCGAAAATCGACTCTTCACCACGAACAACAATGTGGCTGGAGTACCAATCAGAAAATGCCAGAATAGTGAGGGGAAACGACGGGTGGATGGAATGTCACGTAGGAATGTGGGGCAGGTAGGTCGGAGGTCAGGTGCCCCAGGGGTCGCGGTCACCGCGGGTCTAGGAGTTACAATAGCTGCGCTCAGACCCTGTCCTGGAGGAGAGGCATTCCAAACCTACCGACAATACAACAGCTGTCAAGTGATTCTTGTTTCATATTTTATAGCTAAAATCCATCTCCACCTCAATTACTGCAATTCCTTAATTATTAGTGCATTGACTGTAACATTGTACTCAAAATTAATTTCCAGGTTTTTACCTTCTTGAAAATATCCGGTCAAAGAAAGATACTCAAAATTACTCATTTTGTGATATAGCCTACTTTAGAATTCCATGCATCTAGCTTAGTTTTTTTTACTTTTTGGGATGGAAGTGCACAAAGACTACTCGATCTAACTCGTCACCTCTTTATACACTCATAGCAGTTTTACATGCGATCGTTTATAGGTACTGATTGCCGTCTTTGGAACACACTGCTAAATTATACATCACATATAATTTTGCATATCATACTGTGATATTTTGGGGAGGGTCTTTAATATATGTTACAGTTAATTAGAAAATATAATAATTTGTTTAAATTATCACTAATATTCGGATTTGCCAACAACTTTCAGATGTCGGTTTAAAGTCTTACGTTTGGATTTACCAACGTGGCTTACCCAACGATTATTTTGTTGGCCCAACCGCGTGACTACCCACCAACCGTTTCCCTTCCATGCCGACAATAATCCAACGTTAGGGCAACGATGTGTGCTGCTGGGGAAGTAACCCGCTTCTGGCATTATGGTGAAATGGACTGGACGACAAAGTTGTAACACGAGGGTATAAGTTGTGTATTATGAGTTTGGTGTAGGTGTTAGGTGTATGATTGTGGTGTAGGTGGAGTTAGGTGTGGATATATGTGGTGGTATATGTAATGGATGTATTATTATGGTGTATATAGTGATGAACAGTTTTTAATGTCCTGTTTCATTCTTCTGTTCAAGCTCATTAAAGCTTTTTAAATAACATTTTAAAAATATTTTTGTTTTCCGTTTGTAGATTCTTCATAGCTATATTATAGCTATTAGATTAGTGGTTATCCACAGAGAAAAATACGGGTAACTTTTGAGTGTTATGCTTCTTCTATTGTATCGAACGGTGCTTTAAGTGGGCATGAGGCGGTTTAAGGGTCTAGCCAAATATCTATTTGCTATTTCCATTCTATATTTATATGTGTGTTGTTCAACCACGGAAAACAATGTTAAATAACACTGTAGAACATTATTTTCTAGAATCATGTGCCTTGCATTTTAGGGGAACACCACTCCATAAGATAAAAAAAACTTCTGGTAATTTCTTTACTGTGAGTTAGTTGGAAGAAAATGCCAAACGGTTTTTCTAGTCTCCAAAGAATTTTTTACACATGAAAATAAGTTGTATTTTAAGATAACCCCTCTTGCCAACAGGGATATTTAGATATGCATATATAAGGACCATATACGAGATGAATACCCAGTCACCTTGCAAAATTATAGAATACCGAAATTAATATTTCTTCTAGCAATTTCAGGATAGCTGTATTTATTTAAAGGAAATTTGTACCATTAAAGTCTTATTTAGGGAATCATATATGTTTTGGGAAAACACATACTAAGGTTCATGTATTTTTTGTGTATGCTTTAAGGAAAGCTTTATCCAATTGACCTTAGGTAAAATTTCGTTTCTAGGATTCTTTATCTTATATTAACGGAGTGCAAAAGAGCCAATACCAATTTGAGAACGATAAGTAAATGCTACAGATGAGATATTATTAAAATAAATAACCTGGCTGATAAGCAATCATTATTGGGCTTTGCCTTCACGGTTGAGTCAATATGTATGCAGTGAATGTTCACTTTGGTTTCTCACTTTATCAAAGTTGACTGTTTCCGTTATCAGTTAGGTCACCTTATCACTTGCGATATGAGTTGCCTCAACCTGTGGCCCACCTGTCAGACGGGAACGTTTCATTTTTAAACTCGATTTGAAAGGTTGCTTAAAAGCTATAAATAATTTTTTGTTCGGTTTCATGTTTTTTGTGCAGACAGTTTGGTATTAATCCAAAAACATTTTAGATTAGATTATTTGAAATGGCGACCATACCTCAAGGTAGGTATTTTAAGCCAATTATAAATGACGATTGAATGTAAGATGATTGTGGCACGATCTTGTAGTCTTGTTACTGACTAAGGCTGACATGAACCTTAGACAGAACTGTTAATTAATAGCCCAACAGCCGATGGCAACTAAGGGACCTACAGTTTAACGTGGAATCCGAAACACAGCCTCTGAATTACGAATTGGTCTAATTATGATGATGGTCTTTGTGGATTAACGTAGTATTCAATAGTGCGGACGTTAATCCACACAAGAGAACACCACGTCCACCGACCATCTCTCACAGCTATGCACAATTCGTGATCTCCAAGTAGCTGGATTACAGGATGACACCACAATCCCAGTTATTTAAAATTGTTTTTAATACTGATATTCATAGGGAAGACAACAATCCACTTTGAACTTAGGTGAGTATTTTAAGGTGCTAGTTGATGAGTGGGAGGGTTTTGCCAGGAATGAAATTTAAATCCAGATGATTAAATTTTGGCTGTGGACCAAACGCCCTATGGACTAAATGAGATCCTCACTAACCAGTGAACCACCCAGTCAGTCAGTAGGCTGAAACCTCATGACCCCTGCAAGGTTTAGAGGATCAGATAATAATAAAGATTGTAAATGTAAGAGGTCCTGTTACTATTGTTTAAAGACGTAGATAAAAAAAAGAATTCTTACCGAGATGACCTTGTAGACCGGAAGTGGACGTTGAGGCAACCGGAAACCGCCGCTTCGGCCAACACCTTTCCTCTCGGTTTATTTAGCTCTTTAACTCTCAGCCAGTCTGTTATAGGGCCTCTTAATTGTTCACTTTACTGATATGACGTCACATCATTCCGCAACTTGTGGGTTCTCCAGAAATCTTAGGTATTACTCACTCTTTTCAGAACCAATTGGGTCGTTAATAATTTAGTTTTCTTTTAATTACTTTTCCACATTGGCAATTTTAATAATACATGAATTATAGCGATTATGTTCTCTATCCTAAACTGAAGTTTCTCAATTAGCCCATTCACTGATGTTAATATAGTTTTGTTTACTTAAGCTTGGTAGCGTATAGCTCGTTTAATTGTTTTGCGTGTCTATCGTTTTACTTAATATCTCTCGATCCGCACAGCTGGGTAATGTATAAATTGTTTAGCAACTTTTGTGTTTTAGATAAGCAGCACATCCAGAGGTAACCAAATAAAGCCCTCATCGCGTTTTCCTTATTGACTATTCAGCTCCTTAAATTTGTAAACAATAAGTTTCGTCAACAGGAAAATTCAATGTGTATAATCATCTAATACAAATTACAATAGGGTGGGAGTAATTTAATTTTGTCCCTTTTATCTCGAATGCAACAAAGTTTTATCAACAAACTGTATAATGGCTACAGTCTACGGCTGTTCTTCCTCCTACAAGCCAACGCCCTGACTTCGAATCTGATCGCCGACCCGCTCATCAGGACCCCTGCGACCCTGCGCGATCGATGTTCTAACGAGATCGATTATCGATACCGAGACAACCGAATGGCCGAGACGTGTAATTACTAGTTCCGGCAGCGGCCGCTGGTAGCGCTAGGAGCGCTCTGACCCCGGGTCAGGCAATTAAAAATGGCGGTAGCCGCGGGCGGACGGCGCAGGCGCATTAATCGGCGCTTGTTATCGCGCAGCCGCGGAACAGCGCTATCGTGATTGAGATCGCGGCCGCTCTGAGTCGCTTCTGCCGCGATGCGTTATCGCGACCAGGCTTCTGATTTACTCGGGGCGGGTCTCGATAGGATGGTGGATGAGGTGCGGAAGGGTGTTTTGAAAAGAACAAATTGTCTTAAAAATGAAAACTCTTCAGACGTTATTTATAATCGGGGTCTACATCTTTTATATTCCATCGACCTTTTGGGGGGGGAGAAAATAACACCTAAAATCTTTATGTAAAGATGCTAACAATGTTCATTTCAGGCTACCCTTCAATTCACTATTGTCAATCTCTTTAAAAGATTATTAGTTCTAGGTTTATAGATTCAAAAACTCGTTTACGTGTTAAAATATTTTGACTTTGGATTAAGCAACTATTACCACAGCACAAGATTTAAACATACATATTCAGAAACCCCTTCTCTAGTGGCCTTTGTTAGTCTTGGTTGATTTTATGAATCAATCTTAAATTTTGTTACAGACATTGTCTTCGATTCTAATGTATAAATACATCCCTCCATATATCAGATTAAACGTTGATTCGACAAATTTAGAAAAAAACGCAAATTTCATATGAAACTGGGTCCAGTGTTAAACTTACCTCAAAAAGCATACCTGTTTTTGCTCAGATCAATTTGGATATACCCGTCAAATCCCTAGACTGTCTCCATCCACGTGGCATTCTCCCTGCTAATATTTATCATTTACCTAGTTCTTTATGATATCCTATTTTCGCTCTTTCACATTTCTTACCTAATGGCGTTTCTTCGTTTACCAAACCCCAGCAACTGCCACCTGTCACATGCGTTCTGGACGTGTATGACGCAGCCATGTGGGCCGCTCGAGGCGACAACACAAGACCAAGGTCATGCTGAAGATTGATCGTTGGCCTCGCCTACTGTGCGCCTGCTAATGACATCTTCATTCGATCATTAGAGGGCGGCGGAAAAACAGAATTGGAACAACGCTACACCTTTGTGGAACCCGGGCTCGACCTTGGCCTTTCAAAGCGTAATGGGGATATTGCTTTTTATACTCAAGAAAACCATTTTATGGGTTTCTCTATCATAGTATTTTATGATCTAAAAGTGATCTGTAATATGTCTAGATATGCTGAGTAAAGTCCAACATTGTCACTTTCATCTAATTCACATTTAAAACATATATTTATTTACGTAATATTATTACTACAGTATTTATTAAATAAAACTCCGGAGTCACTTGTTAACCATACTGAAATCCTTTGTTTGGATTTACCGTAGCTTAACGTATGTAATCCCCTGAAGGAATTACATCCTAAAAAAGACACTATGGTAGCAGATGAATTTTAGGAAACAAATCATAGTTTATGTGATCCTCACAGCAGCAAACCTGCATACTCTTTCCCATGTTAATCTTATGGAGAACAGCCAAACTCCTTTATCTATGATAAAACTTAATACATGGTCAAAATAAAAATAGTTTATGGTAAAAATGCCTACTTTCAGTGCTCCTCAAAACAGCAAACCTGCATAATCTTTCCCATGTTAATGTTACACAGAATAGGCCAAATACGCCTATTCGCGTATGCAGGTTTGCTGCGACGGGGGTATATTTGACATGTCTTAGCTCTGGGGTGGGGGTGTTGGCAATTTGTAAGATGAAAATTTAAAAAAACAGGTTTCAAAATTTCATCTTCAAAATAGAAACTACTAGAACGGTTGTATTTAATTTGTAATATATCAGAATAAGAACAGCTGCTTAGAAGAACTGAAAACATTCACTTTAACATATTCCTAATCTAATCTATTTCCCACAGGGAAGTAAATGCTAACCTATTTTTAATATTTCATACCTTAAACATATATGCATACATATTATTGTTTCTATACTTTTGTTTTCTTTTATTCTCATTTTTACTGTCAAAGTCGTTCCGTTTCTGTAATTGTGGACTGATTCTTACGGCTCGTTTCCCCACACATAGACTTCGGTCCATGTGGAAAACTAATTCCAATTCGATTTACACTCTCTGTACGGACTATGAATGTTTTCTCTTGGGAATAAACGATTTTTTAGTTAAAAGATGTAAATGCAAGACTTAACAATAAGAAAGCCCGTCAAACTTACGAATTTCCTATAAATTCTATGATTCCTTTTATATGTACCCATGTTCGATACCTGAAGTAGTAAATCCTGAGTACTACCTAGGGCTAACATTGTTAAAATAGTCATATAACCTCTCGCAGACTGGAATTGATAGATTTTAACAGCATATTAATCGATTTACAACGCGCCATCGGTGAGGCCGTTAAAGTCTCCAGCGCGGTGACCGGTTAATCGCGTATGCCGTGGCGGGTCGCGTGGAGGAAGCCTGTGTGGGCCCGTGGCCTTGCCGTGATGCTCGGTATGCCGGCCTCGTCCCTCGTAGACATCCGTCCACACCCGCGGCATCTCAATCAGCCTGGGTCCTGGGTCCTGGGTCGCCTCGCGGAGCCTTCGACACCGTCTCTGTCGATATCGATCTGCTTGATTTATCGGTTTAGAATCAAGTTCTACAACTGAATTAATCCGATTGATATACTAGTTGTGGAATTCATTCGACTTAATTGTAGTATTGGATACATTCGAAATCAATATAATTTATATTCTTACACCTTAGCAGCCCGGTAGGCTTATATTAAGGGGGTGCGAGTGAAAATATAGACTATCTAATGATACTGTGTTTCTGCTAAATGTTAGAACTTGTCTGACAGATATTAATTGATAAAGATTTAATATTTTTATAATAACTTTATTTTGGCAGATATATCAACAATCAAGGAAGACGATTACGACTTAGAGGGATGATAGTTTGAAAATGTTCAGTAATTATTGCGAGGGATAATTCTTAGACTATTAAAATAGGTAATGCTGAATCAAACACGATTTTCATTCATTTTCCACACGTTACTGGAATTTTGCACTTATGTCGAAAAATTCAAAACACTGCAAGAATAGTATTCCAAATGGAATTATGGAAATACAAAAAACCCGAGTTTTTAAGGTGATTTAGGGTCAATTGAAATTCGCTAGATCGGCGCTAGTGTCACTTATTCGTTATGTATATGTGATTGTGTCATACAAGCTTCCCAATTAATTGATCTGTTTAAGATGACAATACAATTTTTTTGTACATTTTTAAAATTTTTATACCTTCAAAATGATTCTATAAGATTATTGAATTAAAAATAGTGCTTTTAAAATTTCTTTTCCTGTTGTATATGAAATGTTTTTGTCTTTTTCCAAATCTTTTTCGTTACGTTACGCGAAAATTTTTGTTATTCATGCACTTAGCAAAGATTTTAGCTCAAAATCATAATTATTTTTTCTACACTCCTTTCACAAATACAACCAAATTTACGAATTGATTACCCTGTAACTCGAAAACTTTTCACAATAAACTTGAAAATATTACGTTTCTAGGATAGTAGATTTCTTTGCTAGCTCTACCTTGATGATGCATTGTTATTGTTTCGCCTACTTATCACAGTCCGTCCTTGACCTGGCAGATTGAGCTCTAGCTGCAGAACAATCGTCTGGGTTTCCATCAAGTTATTATATAATGGGCCAATCCGATACCTAACAATGGGAAAACGCAACAAAGCGTTGCTTCAGGGCTGCCTCAAGGCTCTCGTTTTGTGGCTCTGCTCTTCTTTCGAGGACTTGATCTATTAAAGTTAGTTTCGGTGCTCATGAAACAAAGATTGGGATGGTGGCGACATCCTGTAATCCAGCTACTTGGAGGTCACGAATTGTGGATAGTTGTGAGCGATGGTCGGTGGGTGTAGTGTTCTCTTGTGTGGATTAACGTCCGCACTATTGGGTACTATATTAATCCGCAAAGATCATCCACATAATTAGACCAATTCGTAATTCAGAGTCCGTGGTTCGGATTCCACGTTAAACTGTAGGTCCCTTAGTTACCATCGGCTGTTGGGCTATTAATTAACAGTCCTGTCTAAGGAACATGTCGGCCTTAGTCAGTAACAAGACTACAAGATCGCGCCGCAATCATCTTGGCTTTAAATACTTGGCTAATTCATACTTGGCTTAAAATACCTACCTTATAGTATGGTCGCCATTTCAATAATCTAATCTAATCTATAGATTCCTTCAACCTATTCATATAATCAATGTGGTGAAGATGTAAATGGTTTGTCTGTTTTCAGGTCCTTTCAATGAAATACATTAATACTTTTACTCGAAGATTGCACGATCTAAACGGTTAGATCAAGATCTTACAGAATGCCAACTTATTCAGTGCATCCTCAGATTAAAAAAATAAACCATAATAATCAGAGTAAAAAATTACATAGTGTTTTATTCGGAAGTGTTGTAAAATTACATGTATAATCTTGTAGATAAATCAATAGTCTTTGGGAATAGAATAGGAGTTGTGATCCTTTATTTTCAATCGTTTCAATTATTACAATCGCGATTATGTTCCATCAGCTTTTGATAGTTGAACTTAATTTACATATATTATAATATTTACACAACGTTTATCCTAATTTATTTCTCATATAAGGGTCCAAATCCAAATAAAAAATGATTGTATTACTCCCCATTGGGAAATAGATTAGATCATAGATGTGTCTAAAGGGAATGTTTTCCCCTAATAGCTGTTCTTGTAACCATATAACGTCATCGTTTGTCTGATGGATTGCCAAGACCCCCCCCGCCCAAAGAGCATATCCATGTCAAAAGAAATTAGCTTTTTGTTTGATCCAATTGTTATGGAATATTCAAAAGCCAAAAATTAAGTAAAATAATTGAGAATATTAATCGAAGCCTTAAATGGCCATAAAGCACCCGGAGCCGCTCCAGACACAGGCTAGCCTCAGCCAAGCACTCGGGTGTTGTGGCTGTGCACACTGCACAGCCCGTGTGCCGTGTGTGAGCGGAGTGCGAGAGAAGGTTTTTCTGCTCCTGTCCAAGGTCACTTGACAATAAGATTGGCTCCCGTACTCCGGCAATCACTCACAGTACACTCCCTGACAAAACGCTACACATCCATGTACACGCACACACTCGTGAGCGCGCCCCAGCGGCGTTAGTCATACCCAGCCTGTGCACGGCACACAGTTCTCCAGGTGAAAATATGGATCTACATCATGCAAGTGCATCATCACAAGTCTATTTTTGTGTTAATTGTACTTTTGTAATTAAAACACCTTCTTAACCTACTATATGTAGGTTAAGAATCAAGAATAAGAAATAAGAATCAAGTGCGAAATATATTTTCGCACTTGATTTTAGACGCATCTAGATCGAAAATACTTCGGTTTTTTTACTACCGGTACTTATACTTTTTTGCAAAACGAGACCACTCGTAATAACGAGTTACAAATCTGGTGTAGTATTTAAACATTTTTGATTCATCACCGTCTTTCCTTGAACAATCTTGTTCATAGATACCTTCACGTTGTATATTCTCTTTTCTTAATTGTTTTGAAATGGATATGTCTTAGCTCTAGGGGGATGTTAGCAATTTGTAAGACCAAATTTCGAAACATAAGGACAGCTGTTTAGATGAACTGAAAAAAATTGTCATGTCCATGATCTAACATAATTCCCGCAGGGATGTAAATGGTCAGTGGCCAGTATGGTCTGGTATTTAGCATTGGCCTGTGGTTGGGAAAGTAATTGATTACTGTAATCCTTTCTACAATTGGAGACTGGGTCCAGAATCGGACCAGTAACTCCTGGATTTCAAGGTGTGTAAGTTTCTACTCAGGAACTCCGATACAGTATTGTTAATTGCTAATATTAAATAAAAAGTTGCGTGAAATGAGCTCATAAATATCGACCTTCATAAATTTGTATTTTGGCAGCTTCATAGTTGACAAATCTAATGCTGTGATTTTGGCATGAATCTTTCTCAGCTCTGGGGATATTGGCAATCCATCAAATTTGAAATGGAAGTGACATCATATGGTTATAAGGACAGCTGTTTAGAGGATCTAAAAACATTCCTTTATGCACATCCGTGATCTAGGTTACTTCCCAAATGGAAGTAAAAGTTTCATTCTTGCACTGTCAGAAGATGTAGCAATGTGTATGTGTATACTGACGGCTTAATGGTAACTTCAAAATGATAATACCTATGTCACTTGCGAAATAGTGCTAAACTATTTGCATACAAGTTATGCCAACTCGATGACCCGTTCACCTGTACAGCACCTGGTGGTGGTTGCCACGGTGACCAGCAGGCCGCGCTAGTGTCGAGACTCATCAGTGGTGATTGTGGCGGATGTTTACTGCCAGACAGACAAACACGCGGACAAATGAGTCGTGGCCATTAGCGTGATTGATGCTTGTGACTTGTGACCCGCCGAGCCGTGACCCTGCACTGTCTCTCTCTCTCTCTCTCACTCACACATTCTCCAGCCTCCTGCATTTAGATCTGTGTGTCTATTTAACCTTCTGCACTTCTATCTCTTACTCTCTCTATAATAGCACACTTCTATGCCTATCCTTCTAAGACGTGACACCCTTGCATATATTCTTCTCCTTTTAACCTTCTGCATTTCCATCTCTCTTTTACTCTACAATACCACACTTCTATATCCATCCCTCTAGGTCGTATGCATCCTGCTTCCTTTAACCTTCTACTCCAGGAATACCTCAGATATGTGCCGATGGAGGAAGCTCAGAAAAACTAACGGTCTTTAAGCACGTACTAGACTTTTTTACCTATTTCAATTACAGACTATAAACCGGGAAGGAGTAAAAAATACGACGCAGGAGATGTCAAATTGTATAACACATTGCATTTGTATCTTTATCTTCTCCCAAGAATACGTGGATACACACTGCATCCTCATATCAGTTCATTGTAGGTTCTTTCTAATGATGGATCGAAATTATTAAATATTTTTGTAATCGAGTTTAGTAATGTTTCGTCCTACATGGAAGGAGACATTCTGGTGTCTATTGTCAACCAAAGACGGGTTTAATGCAAATCTTCAATCGAGGACAACACTACCAAATAGCAATTTCACAAAAATATGAAAGTTTGTAACACTTTGGATTGATGGCCCAACGACTACTACATCGGATCCATTCACACGCGGTTGACTCTGCGTGTGTAGAAACAATGACGGTGTCTGGGAGCAGAGGTGTCACATCCGGGGACCTTCGCATCCTCATCCTTGAACCGCCGGTCCGCAGACGTGACACGTCGCCTAATGACGTCTCTTGTGCAACAATCTGAACAGATAAACATGTTAAAAACATTAACACGTAG
This sequence comes from Nephotettix cincticeps, assembly GCA_023375725.1. Lineage (NCBI taxonomy): Eukaryota > Metazoa > Arthropoda > Insecta > Hemiptera > Cicadellidae > Nephotettix > Nephotettix cincticeps. The sequence continues at coordinate 33,443,994 of CM041787.1, read as the reverse complement.
CTGTGAAATAAAGTTCAAGGTTACGCCAGAACACGTTGACTATAGGCTTAACCTATTTCTTTAGTGAAACAATTTCAATTTGCATTAAATGGAAGAAATTAGAGCATCTAAGTTGAGAAATTGGAAGCGTCTCTGTTTAAAATTTCGCGTTCGTGACACATGCATATATTATTAGCTTTAAAATTCGTTTTAATCAGACTGTCATTTGGAGGTTGTTGTTATTACTGTATTATTACGGTACCTGAAATGAGGACCAGATACTCATTTTAAGGCAAGTATGAATGAGAGATAAGGTGATTGTGACGCGATCTTATAGTCTTGTGCTGACATGTTACTTGGGCAGGACTGTTAATTAATAGCTCAACAGATGTTATTTAACCTACAATTTAACGTGGAGTCCGAACCACTTGTGCATTTGAATTACAAACTGTTCTAATAGTGTGGACGTTAATCCACCGACCGTCGCTCAAAGCTATCCACAACTTTGTGACCTCCAAGCAATTTGATTTAATGAAAAATACTGTAAAATATTATTAACTGATGAATTTAAATGATCGAATATTGTTATGCAGCAAATGTAATGTAAAATTTGATCGAAAGTTAGAATGAATCGTTTATGACTTAAGGCAACCGTAGTTGAGTCTGTGACGTATTTGAGTCGAAGCTAATACTTTAGGGGTTGGTGTGACCTTGTGTATTAGGTTAACGGAAATACCCACCCTGTCGTCATAGCGTTGCGACAGAATCTTCGCAATCAATCTTTTCCTGATGGCGTATTAATGAATCCGGCTCGGTGAGGACCATAAAAACATGGACGCGATAAGTATGTACAACGATAGCGTTATACCGCAGTCAAGTTCGATGTCAAGTACGGCGGGCGACCGGACGGACAAGTTGCCGCGTCCACACTTGCAGCTCCTCCCGAGGAATGCCAACTGTCTTATTAACTTGTTTACATCATGCTACATATTTTATCATTCCTTCTTTACGAGTAACCGCTTAATTTCGACGTTGCCGTTACCCAGTAGAGCTGTTACTTTAAACGGCTGCCGGTCTGGAACAGTTAATAACTCTAGAGAGGTGTATTTACAACCATATCGGTTAATGGTTGAAGAATGTTGCGAGAGGAAACGTTGCGTGTTTTGAGCGAGTATTTGTCTAGTCAGGGTCACTCTGTTATTTAAGATAATAATTTATATAATTTTTTTAAAGTAGTCTTTCGGTTTTCAATCGAGTATTTACACCTTTTATTGGCTATTAGATCGGGAATAAGACAATGCGATGGTAAAAAGACGAGTGATGACAGGCATAAAACGCGCTGAAAGTTATAAATCTATAATGATGAATCAGCGACGACTTTAATCAATAATGTCGAACAAAAGGATGAAACAAAAGTCATGTCCTATAGATACTTGCGGTAACATATCGGGTGATACAATCCTACAGTTTAATATTACAATGGTTTCAAGCTACGCTAAAAACCCTTTGGTAGATTTTGACTCTTTTTACACAGTTTTGTATTGATTTGAGTTTAGAGCATTCAAAAAACGTAATGTAATTTAAGTGCAAACTAATATCATTAAGTAATTCTGCTTTTCTTGATTTAGAAATTCTTTAGATGTACTTTTCAAATCGGGCTATACCGAAGGGTTAACACGAGTGTAAAAATAGGGCTATTCCGTGAAATGATATTAAAGACCAAGGATAAAAATGAGTATTACTAAACTTTAAAACATGAGCCCTGTTTTATACCAGCATCGTTTCTTATAGGTTTAATGTCCGTATATATCGACGAAGGCTACCCGCTCTCATATCACATCAATATTTCTTAGAAAAACTATTTTTAAAGGAACAGTAGAGGGTCATTGTTTGTCAGATTTTAATTCCTATACTGTGTCTACTGCAGTGAAAACACATTTTAAATCACTTTGTCATGAAAATACAAATATACTTTTATTCGTCGAATCAATGAAATAGGAAAGTTCAAAGGCTTCCTTATCACTATTTTACGAGTCGAAAGAAACTTAATCTCTCTTTCAATTCCCAGGCTGCGCTGACTGCAAAGGAAAGTCAATTTCAATCGTTTGCCATGAAATAAAATCGATTTTGATTCGCTAACTCCGTGAAATAGGAATGTTTGGCGGCAGTAGCCAGTAATTAACGCTAACGCACTGGCGGTCGCGACTTGCGGCCGGTGCGGAAGGGTCGTCACCCAACGAGGCGTCCGACAGACAAATTGACTATTGTCTTTCGTCCTGTGAATTCCTGCGAAGATTGTCAACAAATAGTCATTACAGTTTGAAAAGGATTGGTGGACAGACTTTACTGAATGGGAAGACCGGTCGTTTCGTTTGGGAACAACGTACGCAAAAAACGTTTACGAGCTTCGTAAAAGTTTCTCACGGTCGTTATTGACAGAAAAATTAACCTTTAAAAGTAGAAGTAATAGAACAGTGATGCGCTATTGAGTTTTGAACTCAGCAGTACAAAAATAAAGGGTAATTAGGTTGATGATTTTAACGATTTTGATTCAGCAAGGTTACTTTTTATCTTACTGGATAAAAGATGTCTTTCAGAATGGAAATACAGTTTTTATTTTATATTGAGATAATGTAATGGATATTAACGTTGTTATGAAGTGACATTATACAGTAGGTACATATAGGGACTAGACCAAAACATTTATTAAAAAATAACTCCTACCTCGCACTATTTTTAATTGTTCTGTAAAATTACCTCCTTAAATTAAGAATAAAAATTATTTTTATATATTAATTGTTAATATAAACCACTTTTAACTAATTTACCAAAATTTGAAACGAAAAAATCGTGTCCCGTCCGAGGATCGATCCACAGCGCCGCTCGACAGTGTGTTTAGGCTATTTTATTTGACATTGGTCTATTCATAAAAAACCATTGTTATCTGCCAGAACATGAAATATTTTGGAAATATATTTCACAAACCTATTCTAAAACTATTTAGGCCCAACAAAATTCTATTACTAATTTGCTTAGTTTTAACTGTTTTATTCAATTTACGCATGTTATTGGAATCCTTTATATACGTGGAACTTCAAGGTAAGGCGTGGGGACAAAATAATTTCCAACCTCCCCGTGGAGATGCTCGGCGCTGGCACCAGGCTCGCTCCGATCTGCGCCTGTTTTACAGCGAACATACCTTCATTTAAACCTGCGTTACACGGTTATTTATTGAAATAAAACTTTCACTTTTTGGAATTAACTTTTTGAAACAATACTCTAGGGCATTACATTGCCAATTATTGTGGGTCCTGAATTCATTTTTTAAATTATATGCAATTTTCTGGGGCTTAAATGTTAATTATCTCATTAATTATTTGTACATTAAAAAATGTACAAATGTAGTGCCCTAGATAATTATTTTACATTTAATTTGATACTTCAACTATCTTTTTACGACAATCGAGTGACCTGTAATGCTTGTTTAAAATTGACATTGTTCTTATGGGTCTATAATCCAAGATGGCGGAGGTAGGACACAGCCTGATAACTTACACCCGGCCGGTCCAATTGGTCCTTCGTGGAGGCTCCTAGTCGACCCTTCTGAATTCTCACTGATGAGTGTATCAGTTGAAGCCTTGGCCAGAACCCCTCAATTCAACTACGGCCGACATAAAATAATACTTGCGTTCTAGGTTTTAATTTGAAAAAAGAAATCGTTTTTCGAGGGAGTGTGTTACTAAAAGTCCACGGTGATTAAAGTAATAGTCTCGTTAGCTACGGTTGTGCTCATAATCAGATTCTTTAGCGTGGTTCTCCACAGTATTAAGGCTGTGCAAAAACGAGTCCGACAGTTGCAGACAATCCGGCCCGGAGGACCAACGTACGTGATCGCGAGGACATGCGCAACGCTCGCGGTGACCAGAACGGCCGCTGAGGTCAATCTATATAAATCGATCCCTTTGTATCAAGGTCGGGCAAAAACACGTCCGACAGGTTTGCTCGCCGCCCGCTTTTCTTTTTATTCCCGCTATAAGTTTCATCCACTGGTCTGCTCGTATTAAATATCAAGTGCGGGTTCCCACAGTCCGCGACACTGTTTCTTCTTTTTCCTCTTATTTACAGTACACCTTTTACCTCTTTATGACCTCTGGTGCGGGTAGCTGACCTCCATGCTGTGGTGTCGCGTTGAACTCCGAAACGATATGTTCTAGGAGGGACTTCGCCATCAAAAGAGATAATTTTTTTCTTCGTTCTATATTTTTAATGGATTTGGCTTTTCGTCGACTAAAGTAATGGGGTGTATGCAGACTGCGCCTCGCGGTCAGTGAAATTCGAGGAACGATCCATAATCCTCAAAAAGGATGTCTTCGATTGCGCCTGGCCAATACCAGAACCTCATCCTCCCTTGTAATATTACATCCGCCCGGTCAATGGTTAAAATCGCGTGGATCACATTTACATCTGACTGTTATTACTTACCTCGACATACCTCAAAGTAGACATTTTTAACAATTGTCTGTAGATGTCTAACAGCTATATCTTTATTTTAGGACATTTCTGACCGCAAGACGCAGTCGGAGTATCCCATCGTAATGTCTGTAGAGCGCGGGTCGTGTTTCCAGCCGGTTCCCCACCACGGTGTCATTAGCTCAGTCAGGGCAGGAAGAGCACCGGGGCCAAGGGTCGAGGAGAAATTAACAAACTGGAACGAACCCGCCGTCTAACATCCACCTTCGGCTACCTTGGTTTCACCTCCGCCCCCGTACACGAACGGCCAACTACCGGCTCGCTGTAGGTTGACTAGTCCACCTTTGTCCCATGCGGTTAGTTAATTATAGTGCGCCACTGAGTGTGCTGCCTGTAAATATCTAGTTACATGCACTGAATTACATTTTCAGCTTTGCAAAGGACAGTGAGCTTTTCGTGAAGAGAAAAAAAGTTATCGAGCGACTTTTTTTATATTAGTCTAATTTGTGTTAAGTTTGCGAAAATTAAAAGAATCTATTAGTTAAGTTGTAAACAAATGTTCATTAGCCAAGCAGTTGGAAGTGTTTACAGGAAAAAAATACGCTTAATCGTTGCGAATTGACTCTGTTCATAAATCGTATGGACTCTTAACCCTCTAACATCTCCTAACACTTCTAACCTTGTGCTCTTAGCCTATCTTAAACTCCTAATGTAGTATTCACGGGTAGTAGTTTTAAATAAGAGCGGAAATCCGTCGGTTGACGAAAGAAAAATGGCTTATGGAATGATGAAAATTAAAAAAAAATGTAACAGTTGTAGACGATCCGGCCCAAAGGATCAAACTACGTGATCGAGGTGGGAATGATTTCCCGCTCAGACTCTTGGGACAATCCGATGGTCTGATTCAGATGGTCTTCACGGACCATCAGCAGAGGGCGGTCGACCAGGCACGTAGGGCTGCGATGTGGAGCGTCATGCAGGGAATTAAAACGTGATACGACGATTGTTCTGCTACCATTCTCACATTACGATACAATAACTGCGTCCGACGCGCGACTATGCGGGCTGCGTGCGTTCACCTCCATTCTGCACGCATCGCTGCTCGCACGCACGCACGTCTCCCGTGCGCGGTGGCTTTCCCAAATTTCAGGTGCCCTCGGACACTAATTGAGGGTCGGAGCTCACGAACGCCGGTGACAACGAGCTTAATTAGAGCGTGCCACGAGCGCGAGACTGTTATTACTTCATTACGGATCTGGTAGCGCGGTTTCCCTCCTGGTTTTCGAAACCGATAAGCCTATTTTTAGACACGGATGGCTCTGAAATGTTCTTTTCTCCGGTGATTGATAGGAAATCATTCCATTAATTCGTGAATTAATTCGTATTTCGTATATCATTGTCACAAGAAATTCAGACAGGAGACATTCTTTGTTTCATAAATTTAAGGAATGGCCTCCGTTTCTGTAAATCTGGTTACTGTATATCCAATCAATGCAAAGTTACATAAATTGTTATTTCAACACTAAAATATTTAGCAGTTGCAGTCTTGCAAAAATTGTTCACAAATTTCTTCTTCATTAGGATTTTACCGTGCAAAATTGGAATGTTTTTCACTGATATCATCTGCTTTTACAAGCCATAATCAGTCGATGTAAAACCACCCGGTGACTTATTGGGAGTTAATATTCCTCCATATGCTAATTCTTGGCTAAATATTGACACAATTTTGTCTCAATACTGGACACAGTTTCCTTTATTCATTGGGTTATTATTTAATGATCCTGAAAATAAATCAGCTGGTATTTGTCAGAAACAAAGACATATGTCGCCAACACTGACCCTTCACTCATACCCATAAAAGTGAGGTGATGTTCTATCCACGAATCTACTCAGCAAACCTTCAGCGAGCCAGAGTGCATTACGACTAATTTATCTTTACGACCGATATAATTTATCTTTAACGACGTATTGATAACTATACACTTAACTACCGGTTTTAATTAATACCGGCACGTCTACGTTCATTTCAGATTCGACCAAACTTCCAAGGTTCAGAATTGATTGTTATCTTCACGAGATGGATTGAAGTGCAGCCGCTCTGCATGTGACACTTCCGACAAATCCCGTTGAAGGACTGGTCCTCCCTGCGGCCGCCGGCCACCTACCAGCTGTCTCCGATAACGAGACCGTTTGGGCAGACGCCAGGACGGGGATTATTCTAATTCCGGGGCCGCGCCGCTCCATATTTCCGTCATCACCAGACGTCTTTTACTGCTTCATCCGTCGCGTGTTGTGATAACGTTACTGTCCCGGCCTTGGGCTCTGTTTATGTTTACGTCCCTGTTTTGGCAGCCTCTCGTAACCTGAGAGTTTTTCGAAGGGGATTTCTTTATTCGGAGTAATTTTATTTGACCCCGTTAGGTTTTATTTTCTGGTACTGCCTTAAAGATTCTGCGTCACCTTGTAAATTTATATAAATTTATCACTTTATGATTTGTGTAAGTGTTGATTTTAGTAATCTTGATGTGATGGAAATGGCACAGTGAAGCCATCTCGAACTAATTTGTAAAGTATAGTTTTAAAGCTGACATTTTAATTACAAAGGAGATCATAGTTTGATGCTTTAATAAACTGAAATATCTACCTACCCAGGTAGGTGTTTTATACCAATAACGAATAAGAAGAAACAAGTGTAAGATAATTTATTGTTGCGATATCTTGAACTCTTGCTACGGACTTAACCGTAGACAGGGCTGATTTAATAACACAGTAAACAATGGCATCAAAAGGATCTACGGTTTGATGTGGGATACGAACCATAAGTTTGTTACTGAACTGGTCTAGTAATAACCTAGTATTCATAGTGTGGACGTTAAAGAGGAATGAAATTGACAAAATGGTTTTCAAATTTAGTGATTTCTGTTACCGGGCTAACCCACTGCAAATGGATACTTTTGTTTAGTATTTGGTTTAGAAGAAAGCCTACAAGAAACCAAAGATAATCAACAAAAAAGGTAACGTCCACTAGCTGTCCACTTCATCAACTTATCGGAATTGCCACAGTTAAACTTGACGCTTCAGTAGCATGAGCAAATCACCTGTTCGATCTTCACAAAGACATTCCATGCACATCACATCGGTCATAATAGTACAGCGTGGGTCAGGGGTCGTGGTGTGGTGGGAACCGCACAGTCACCATCAACCTCTCGTCAGCTGCCTACTGTAGTCCACCACAGCCGTCCACACTGACTGCGAGTCATGTTTGTCTCTGCGGATTTGATAGTACAGCGTGGGTCAGGGGTCGTGGTGTGGTGGGAACCGCACAGTCACCATCAACCTCTCGTCAGCTGCCTACTGTAGTCCACCACAGCCCAGTCAAGGTCCACACTGACTGTGGTAGTCGTGTCTCTGGTAGTACAGCGTGGGTCAGGGGTCGTGGTGTGGTGGGAACCGCACAGTCACCATCAACCTCTCGTCAGCTGCCTACTGTAGTCCACCACAGCCCAGTCAAGGTCCACACTGACTGTGGTAGTCGTGTCTCTGGTAGTACAGCGTGGGTCAGGGGTCGTGGTGTGGTGGGAACCGCACAGTCACCATCAACCTCTCGTCAGCTGCCTACTGTAGTCCACCTCACAGCCAAGTCATTATCGCGGTCAAAAGTACCTGACTTGGCCGTTTTCCTCCTTGATTCCGTTGTATCAAATATTTTCCTAATGACGTTCTTTGTACTGTTCGAGCTATATTCAATGTTTCTCATGGATGAACTATATAGTATACAAGTATCCAGTCCGTGTGACTCCAACATATTTAACATACACTTAATCTAAGTAAGGTATAATACTTATGTAGCCTATAAACAGTATATACGTAGGTATAAGATCTTCTTATAAATTTTGAGCAGAAAGACTCTTAAAGAAATATGATTATAACTATTGTGCATTTTGAGAACTAGGAAGTATAACACTCCTAACGGTGCTGGTGTGGTGTGTTTCAGGAGAGGCAGTTACCGAGGACACGGTGGCGGGGGTGGGGGTTCGCGCCGGGGCGCCCGCCTCGCTCAAGGGGAGGAAGCGTCCCCTGGAGGCGGCGATCAACGGGAGTGCGGACCACGCCAACAACAACAACGTCAAGTCGGAGCGGCTGAGTCCCGCGACGGCCGACAACAACAGCAGCTCCTCGCGGAGCGGGACACCCAGCTCCGTGTACCCGGGGACTCCGCCCTCCCAACCGGACAGGGCGCCCAGTCCGTCGTCTACGGCGCCCCAGGGGGCTGACTCCCTGATGAGCCGGAACTACAGCGACTTCATGCGCAGTCTGGCGGCCAAGTACAACAATAACAACCCCAACGAGTAAGTAGACAGTTTCAGTAGTCTGATGTCAAAATTTCAAAATAGTTTTGTAAACTCATCCTTCGTATGTCGTGCCAGAAACCGCTCTCATAAGAGATGCTGTCAAAGAAATTACCGATATACTACACTATTCACACATGTGCTTCAAGGGGCATATTACAAATATTTTATGGATGGTTTTTTTTAGATTGGTTATTAATTTCAAAGTAAGGCCTAAAACACACGTAAGTACAATTTATAATTTTTATAACAATCAAAAAGTACTTAAGTTATGTTCATAATTATTTTTTCCATTTGTTAGGATGAATTTCAGCATCCTGGAATCGGTTCAGGAGAGGCAGTACCGAGGACACGGTGGCGTTTCGCGGGGCGGGGAGGTCCTGCGTCGCCTGTCGCGGACCCAGGTGCCACGCCAACAACAACCCTTCGGAGCGGCTGAGTCCAGTGACACAACAGCTGTCCTCGCGGAGCGGTGAACCCGCTCGGATAAGCGGCGACAGGTCAACCCAGGCCGGAAATGGCTTGAGAGTGCAAGCTACTGTAACATCCAGCTGATAGCCCTGACCAAACATCAACAAAACTGAGAGAAACGTAGTCTATGCAAAAAAAATTTTAAATATCTTTTTTACTCAGTATGTGTCATTGCTTTCAACAATTACCGTAAAATTATGTTTCAATATCTTAATTTTGATATTATAGATTGGTATTATTATTTAAAGTACACATCAAGTAAATTTTTCCTTTGTTCAAATCTACATTAAACGTTAGTCTCTAGTAATCATAGGCATTTTCAGCTTTGAGGTCCCGTTTTGGAAAACGTGGTCAACTCAGCGGCTCCGGTTTGATGGTCTTTCACCGGTCAAGGACCCTAAACTTCAAATATCTCCTTTTGTCGTGATAATGTTACTGTTGCGTGCAACTTCAAGAAATCGTTGTAGAGTTACGTGTATGGTTATGGAGAGCTTTTAGAGGAATTGAAAAAATCCTTTAAGCATTCATGATCTAATTTTTATAAGGGAAGTAAATCTTAATTTTTTATTTTATAGAATCTCTTTTTATTTAAAAATAACTTTTAGTGAGGTTTAACTAAAGTTTCAATTTATCAAACAAATTCAAGTTACCTTAATTGACCGTATCGGTTCATTTTCACCGAGTTAATCAATACAGATTCATTGTCAATCTGCCAGAAAATTAAGCATTTTTTTTGATTTTAACAAAACCAAGAAAACGTAAACAGGGCACCTAGATTTGATGTTCTGCACAATTTTGCTAAGATTTATTTGGTTAGCAGGATATCCATTGTTGGACTTGTTACACTTGGGGGGGTTAGCATTACAAGATGCAAAAAAAACGTCATATTTTTGATATAACTGTTTAGAAAATAAAACATTCCCTAAGTCCATGATCTTAAGTAAACAATTAATTATTTTTTTTGAATTAGAAAACATTAACGTAAAAAATACTTTTTTGTTTAACAATATAAGTTTCAAAATACAAACAATTCAAGTACCTGTAAACAATCTGACAGCGTGAATAAGGTTATTTTCATACGGAGTTCGGAATCAAGTACAGTAATTCAAATTTGTCAATTGCCAGAGAAAAGTCATTTAGCATTTTATGTTTTGTTATTTTAGTATAGAAACCAAGAAGAAGTGTTAAATTCCTGTCAGGTTGCGCTATCTGTCAGGGTTTGATGTGATCTACAGAATTATTTTGCTAAAATTTAATTGGATTGAGAGAAGGTCTCACATAAGGTTGTCGTTTCTGGACTTCTTTACCCTTCTTCAAGTCTTTTAGGGTTCATCCAAAAAGAGTGTACTTCGAAATTGTCAATAATTAAACTCTGCAATCTGAAATACTGTACATTCTTTTCCTTAAGGAACATTCCTCTTCACTTCTTCTTCCTGTCTAATGAATACCCAATAAAAAATATTCTATCTTCCATTCCTCTAACTTATAGCCCGATTCAGCAAATCGTGAAATCCTCAGACTCGTATCCCGTTACAAATTGAGCCGTGTCGGCCAGCAAGTGACGTCTTTGTGCCGCGTGCGTCGTCGACTCCCGCGGCCGCGGACTAATTCCAGCAGCTGCGTTGTCAGCGCTGTCAGTGGCGGCTGATGGATGATGGGTTCACACGGCACAAAGGAGCTGCCAGTTTCAATATGGCGACGCGAGGTCGACACGCATCACAGATTGTCCACGGTGCCGGATCACACATCATCACGGCAGATGACCTTCGCCAGGCCTTGTCTTCGGGCTTCAATCACGAATGGAAGGGCGCCGTTAATGAATTTCCACGTAACGAGGTTCGGATTATCGTAGGTCCTTGGATTTTTTCTGTAATTATCTTAATAAACTGTCAGTAACTTAAACTTAGGACGACCTGATCCACGTTTAAAGAGATCTCATCGTACGAGATGGAGATTTTACTATTTGAATGGAATACCTTGCTATAATTCATTATCGTAGGCCCCCTAGTCACTTTCGTAGAAGTTGTTCTCTCCTGATATTTCTGATCTATGTATAAGAAAGCTATAACTGATTATCTTGTAACTTTCAGAGGTAATATTGCCAGTTGTTGTTGTCTAAAAGTGAAATGTGCCACTAATTTAAGTTATTTAGAAGATGAGTTTATAGTTGGTAAAAGATAACTGTTCACTTCCCTATACAGTATTGACATGGATATGTCTTACCTCTAGAGGGGTGTTGCCAATTTGTGTGACAGAACAGCTGTTTAGATGAACTGAAAACATTCCCTTTAGACATATCCATGATCTAACCTATTCACCACAGGGAAGTAAATGCAATTATTTCTTTCAATGCTCATACCTCATACCGACTTGGATGTTGGTTAAAGGATTTGTTTAAAGCATACTAAACATTTTAATCTTTTCTGTGCAACTCATCGGTTTGAATTGCTAGTTTCTGACAACAGTTTTCTTTTCCAGCTACTTCAGTTCCCCGAGGAACGGCTACCCTCCCAGTCTGGACCCGCGGTTCTCCGCGTTCAAGCCGGGCGCCGCGACGCCGTTCGTCGGCCTCATGGCGCCCCTGGGCTCCACCTCCAGCACGACGTCGCCATCTGCCGCGGCGCCCTCCAACGCCAAAGACGCCTCCGATGCGGACCTCAAACCCGGCATCCCCACGCCCGCGGAGGCTCAGCAGGCGCTGTGGCTGAACGCGTTCTCTCACCCTGGCGTCGGCGTGCCGTTCCTGCCGCCCGTCGTGGACATGAGCAGTACCCAGGCGCTCCTCAACATGGTGCGAACCGCCAGCGCGCAGAGCGCCAACCAGCTGGAGACATATCTCAAGGGAGCGATCAAGCGGCCCCCGGACAATCCCAACAACCCGTTGGACCTCTCCTCGAACGCCGTCACCCCTCCCCCGAAGAAGTCCCGGAGACATGTTCCCTCCCTCAGCGAAAGCCTGTACGGCCCCGACGCGCTCCTCAACTTCCCCATGCTCACCGCTCTCCAAAGAACCACCAAGGACAGGCTGCAGAAGCGCACCGGCAGCGTCTCGCCCAAGCCCAAGTCCAAGCTCGCGACCTCCCCCAGGGACTCTACCTCCAGGCCGTCGTCGTGTCTCTCCCTCTGCTCCACGGGGGACAAGCCGTGCTCATCGTCCGCCGACTCCCAGACGGTCGCTCACTGGACGGTGGACGACGTCGCCACCTTCATCACCTCCATCGACCTGTGTGCCGAGTACGCTCCGGTGAGTAGTCCTACCGATTCATCAACTCTCCTTCCCATATAGTAGTTCATGATATTTTTGTTTACTGTAAACGTTTAATTTACATTATTCAAACGAGACGGACAACGCTTAGTGTATGGTGTATTCTAGTAATTTGGCTATATGATCATTCCATATCATCCAGGTAATACGTTAATGCACAAACCTAACAATTCCAAAAAAGAAACACCAAATAAAAAAAACAAAAGCTAGAAATACATTAATAATTTACGTGCCGATGTGACAATTTTACCTAAACAACATTTAAGATAATTTACATACACTACGAGTTATTAAAAACTCTTCAAATATAAAACTTGTTAAAAGATTTGTCGCCTAGCAATGTAAGAATATTTTAATAAATAAAAGTAATAAGGAGTGAAATAATTTATCAATGATGATTACTTGGAGGGTAGAAACACACTACTTTTGAAATTTTAGAACACTAATTTATTGTGAAAGATCATGAGAAGAGCATATGGTGATTATGTAAGTACTGTAGCAATAATCTTTATATCTTAACAATTGCGTTGTAAAATCTTGCGTAATTTATATAAGTACTATAAAAGAGTATACTGTATAGCATTAAAAGCAAATAGCAATTAGTTGGAGTCGACTATCAGTAGTGTGATGGGAGTGGGAGGGGGTAAGCTAGTAGCAACGCCACGACTGCGCCGGCGCGCGGCCGACTCACCTGTACCGCGCATGCGTATTATAAATCATGCGCGGCGAGCCTGCGCGCCGCGGTATTCTCTATTTGTTGACCCTCATTTCCATACGACCACGCGACTGATGCACGCGCTCCACCCTCATTAGGCGAACACTCGGACCTTTCGTCTAGGAATATTTGACGTGTTTATCGTGTTTTATGTCCACCTCCTATAACGTATTTATATTCTAGGAGAAAGTTCACGAGGGATGGATGGTCACTACGTACTTTTTGAATTTTTACGTATGACTTGTTTACAGCTTTAATCAAAATACTTTTAAAATAAAATTTAAACAGACGTTGTCACTAGAGATGTTTTTTGGGTGACGAAAACATCCTGTTCTGCCTTATATTTTTTGTTAAAATTAGGCTAATTTTTAAAGATTAAGTTTTGTTGAAACTAAATAACACATCTTAGAAGTCACGACATTCGAGCGCGCGGACCAATCGTAATCCGTTCATATCAGCGACTGCGGGCATAACAATCGAATTACACGCTCCCCCGATGGCTCTTAATTACCAAGATAATTACACGAAACATAACAAGGTCAAACGAGGAACTGCCTCTATAAATATGTATTGTTCATTAGTCTAAGATAATGATCGTGGACCGGTTGTACGTAGCGAATTAAAAGATGAAATCAAACAGTCGCAGGTAATGATAGGTTGGGATATTTCGTGCGGCGAGGTTGGTAGCTCTTGTTCCGTGTGAAATGCAGACTGCATCATACGCTAATTAGGCGGCTGTTTGTGTTGTGAGCGCGTTCAGCTCTGATACCTCCGTTTAAATAGTGAGTAATTTCAGTAATCAGATGCGTTTCCTTCGGTACATGTTTTTAAAAGGCGAATCTAATTGCGTTTGAAACCGGCAATTTATCGGGTCCTGTGCGAATCAGGTGGCGTTTTGTATTGTTAGCGCAGGAACATTACTTTTTATAGCTGTAATTCTTAGGTTTCCAGGCGTAATTGTTGCACCCAAATAGGTGTTAGCATACTCAACAGTTAAGTCTTATTTCTTTTACCCTTAAACTAACCTATTCTCGTTGTAGCAAACTAATCACCAAAAAATCCGAAAGATGTGTTGGTATACTTACGAATCCAGTGTGTAATATGACACGAGCGTGTGTAAAAAATGCAAAGATAACACTTAAAACTTTCAAGTCAGTAAAAGCAGTGAGCGAGGCTGGGGAAAGTCACTGTTCCGGTGCCGGGGCTCACACACCGACGCGACTCATAAACGTGTATTAACGTAGCTTAATTAACTTATATGTACACCAGTTGTGATAAGCGGGGCTGAGTTATGTCCCGTATCGTGCCAAGCACGCTATAACAGACCGCCTTGAGCCCTCGACATGTGATTCTTCCTGCGTACATTTCGCCTCATGAATCTTTCCTGGTTTCATTTTACCATCGTGATAAGAAGGGCTGAACGTAATAGTTATACGAGTTTTTAGAGAGCGGGTAGTGGTAGGCCTGTCTGTTTATAAACGAAAAATGTGTTGTGTAATTTCTCGTACTTCTGAAGTTTTCTCGAATCTACGATAATTTTATATTGTTTTACTACTTTTCCACTGTTTTGCACGATGCATGTACAGTAAGTATTACTATCGTATGCGGAAAATTCTAATAATATTTATGGTCCGGAACTGGTGTAACGTTTTCCTTGTACGCTGCACTGCGTGTGTCTTTTGTTACTCTGTAAATATCATTTTAGTCCTCTGTGCCATGTTATTTTTACATTGAACGATTATGGCTACAAGAATGGGTTATTATTTATTTTGCTATACAAATTTTATTGTAACAAAAATGTGATTATCATTTCAAAAAGTAAAACCGTTCAAGTTTGAATTTATAAAATTTAGATAAGAGATATACTACTAGAGTTTATACATTTTTATTTAAGACAGTTTAATATTATGATATCTAATATCTCTTTCAAATTGGTTTGTATGTACATAAGTAGAATACATGCAATAATATTTGATTATATTATAGGTATTATAAGCTGATTTGTTGCTTGTAAAATATTTTTTCAAGTACGATAATTTCGCAGCCGTACGATAATGGTATTGTAGTAGGTGGTAACCCTGCGCCGCAGACCGCGGTATGACCGGTACAGTCCGCGGGGGCACCGGGGGCAGCATCGGTGTGTGTTTTGAATCCAGTTGTCGGTAATGATGACCGCGGGACGCCGCTAATGCCGCCATTTACGGACCAAATGGTCGACAATTTGACGAAACGAACCCGAGCAATCAGCTGCTCGTTAGGCGTGATTGTGCGTGTGAGAGTGCGAGTGCCGGCGGCGCGCGTGCGTGCGCGACCCGCAACTCTGTTTTGACAGCCGCGCCCGATAAAGGTTAATAGGCGCTATTGTGGGGGGAGGGGCGATCCCGGATTGATCTCTGATCGAAAACGCTCCAGACTGGGCGCCTCGGGGGCAGCATCCTTGCATCCTCGTGCCGGTGGAGGTCAGTCTCGGCCGCTGTTTGGTAATCACCTCGACACCTCGTTGTGCCTTGTTTCACCGAATACCTCCTGTCACGATTTCGCTTTGTCTTTTTTTCCACCTCTTCTTTTGGATTATATTGCAATGAGATGCGTTACTTTGAACACCGGTGGTTGTATTAACGTACTTTACTTTTGGAAAAAAAGATTTTATAGAACATGAACGTGGTCATTAGTATTAGTGATGAATTAGAAGAGCCTTTGTCGTCAGATAACGAGGAACCGTTGAAGTTTTATGTGTCATATCGAATGTAGAGTTGTCCGTTTCTTTAAACATCTGGGACTGGGACGGTGGCGACGTCCGGTAATCCAGCTACTTGGAGGTCATGAATTGTGGATAGTTGTGAGAGATGGTCGGTGGATGTGGTGTTCTCTTATGCGGATTAACGTCCGCAATATTAAATGCTACGTTAATCCACAAAGCCTATCCTCCTAATTAGACCAATTCGTAATTCAGAGGCCGTGGTTCGGATTCCAAGTTAAACTGTAGGTCCATTAGTTGCCATCGGCTGTTGGGCTATTAATTAACAGTCCTGTCTAAGGAACAGTCAGCCTTAGTCAGTAACAAGACTACAAGATCACACCACAATCATCCTACACTCAATCCTCATTCATACTTGGCTTAAAATACCTACATTGTAGTATGGTTGCCATTTCAATGATCTAATCTAATCTAGTTCTCT
The DNA here is from genome assembly GCA_023375725.1 of Nephotettix cincticeps. NCBI lineage: Eukaryota > Metazoa > Arthropoda > Insecta > Hemiptera > Cicadellidae > Nephotettix > Nephotettix cincticeps. The sequence continues at coordinate 33,427,566 of CM041787.1, read as the reverse complement.
GAAGGTTCTACAATGCTTGAAACAATACTGAATGATCACCAAATAAATCTTTAAAAAATGCAAATCCATTCCGAAACGACCTTGGTCTTGAATTATCTGCTACATAAACAAAATAGGAAGCATTCACTTACAGGTAAACGAGTTTTCAATATTTTAGTCCAGTCAGCAAATACACGTAGTTGACCTTGACATTTCTCCAAACGCCCAACGGTGACAAAGCGAGTTTATCAGTTTGACCTCTAGTGATAACGACCCATCGCGTCTCCTTTCTCGGAACTGGCGAGGCGGAGACCTCCGAAGACAATGACTTCTGTGAACACCGATATGGGATAATTGGGGTACCGCAGGGCAGCGCGCCGGGACCGGTGCTATTTCCATAATACCTCCTCTGCAGCCGATCGTATTTCATCTTCTTTTTTATAATTGATTCGCTTAGGGCGCTGGAATGTATTATTTTAATAGGTCATCTGGCGTTATTATACGCCCGCGGTAAGGAGAGTGACCCAGCTGCTTGCGTTGTATTAAACTGGAGTAAATTATTTTCTCGCTGAAAGAGCAATTCCACGTTGCCATGTATGGAAAAGTATGCGGGAGATACTAAAATCGCAAGGTCTTAGTGTAAAGTGTGCCGTTTTATGGACCGGTAGGATTGAAACTGTAAACGTGATAAATAACGGGCGTTTGCATAATCTTTCGTTAAAGAGTAGCAGAAAAGCATGGACAGCATCATACTTAAATTGTAAGATGAGAGTTTTTAAATGGCACATTTTGAGCTATTTATTTACCAATTACACACGATGTATATTATCATATGTTACAAATATTTTCCTATTTTGTCCTCGTCTCCCTTTGTATCACCTTATATACTCGACGAAACCCTAGATACAAAATTAAAAAAACCTAATGTAAATACCCGCGCAGATGGTATTAACAAGCGTTGCGATTCTGTTCAATGGCGTGTGAAACAGCTTCCGCTAACAGGAACCAGGATTTTTATCTTTCCATTCATAACTTCTCCGTGGGGCGGGCCGGGCTGAGAATCGTGCCTCAGCGAGAATTGAATCTTGGGCTCATATGGTCCGAAACACATTAATACGAGGGTTCCGAAAGAAGTAGCTTTACAGTAATGGTTACACGGAGTAAGCGGATCAGTTCCTAGTAACGGTTACATCCGCGTAACTGATACACTATAACTGATACCAAAATGTGGAGTTAGTAGTGGTGATGGAGATACTAAAACCGGAAGGTCAAAGTTTTATAAAATCAAAGGTGTATTATAAATAACATGAGTTTGCTTAATCTTTTGTTAAAAGTAGTGGGGAACGTTAAATTTATGTATATTGACAATGCTTGGAATGTTTAAGAGAACAGTATTCCTTAGTAAGTTTGTTTGCATCACTTACCTGCAGTAGATACAATACAGTGTGTACAATTCAGATACACTCTACGTATTCTAGTATTTCTAGAATAATTTATGGTTTTCACAAGGTCCAAAACGCATTAATACGAGGGTTCTAGTATAAGTAGCTACACGTAGTAAGCGGAACGGTTATATTGGCGTAACTGATACACTAATAACTCATACCAAAATGTATCGAAAGCAATACACGTTTTTTTAAGGTGAACGTTAAGAACTAGGTGTGTACATTAAAAAAGCAGTTTTAAATATCAGTTTACGCTCGGTCACCTCGTTTTGCTGACAGTTCCACCAACATTGTGACTAAACTAATATAATTTTGTAACCGTTAACAGCGGTAACTGATTCGGGAAAACATCAGTTCCCAGCCAAGGTCAGGCGTTATTAGAACATGATATTGGGTACCTTTCACCGGCTGATGGACGGCCGTCGAACGTGCGGCCAATAAAATTTACACTTTGGCTGCCCCACATCGAACACGCGCTAGCCCGCCGGGACAGGTGTAGCAGTAAATGCCATAGAGTAATGGGGTTTGAGTTTTATAACGATAATATACGGGTCGGTCCACGCGTGTTACACATATCGATTTTGTAACTCATAATCGAAGACCTTGGAAGCTAATGCTTGAACAAATATCGCAATCGATTACTGTTTTCACTTACATTGGTTGTGGTGCAATTCCTACCATGTAAATATATATATATATTTGTCTGCAAATTACGAGGAATTATTATATTTTTTGCTAATTTTACTTTTGACATCGCTGAAACCCCGAAATTAGTCTTACTTCAATTTCTGTCTATCTTTCTGCAACGCTAAACAATTATTTGCATAACACTTCTCCGTGAAAATGGGAGTATTCACTATGATTAAACTAGTTTTCACTATTCTCTACTATTTTGAGATAGGTTTTGTATACTTTAACGTTTATACATTGTTGTCTTAATCCTAATTCCTATGTCCGCTATACTGAAACCATAAATGCAAACCGAAATGGCGAAATTTTTTTTCAATCTCATTCATTTTATTCAAAACTTCCAGCATGGGAGAGTGGAATTTCAATGCAAACATTAACCTGGAATTAGAAATTGTTCGTCGATTTCCTAATTGGAACCGAACGACCGAGAGTACCATTAAACCTCCTGGAAAGCCCCAAATCGAACCTTAATGGACCGGAGTGATGGGTGATGGTTGAACCGGTCGACGTCTCCCAGCCTCCCGTGGACCAGATACGTGGGAACCCGACCATTAATCTGCCCGGGGACATCGGATAAGGCGGAGGTCGTGGTCGCAGGATGAGTTCGCGCCGCTGCCGGAAGCCGGTGAAAGAAACTGACGGTCATCGCGCATTATGACACCGTGGCGCGCTCTCACGATCTTCAGATAGAACTAGAACCGACCGAACGGTGTGATTCTTACAGAGACGTTCAGAACCGTCTTGATCGACGGGAATTCCTTCAATTATAGACTATTTCTGTTGGAGGTATTGGCGACTACATTCCAGGCAAGAACGTAGTCTTAAAAGGATTAGTTAAAGTGTCAGAATTGGCTTGTCCTTGATATATCACCTAACAAGTTAAATTTCAGGTGTACCGGGTGCTGAAAGCTTCAAGGCCTCTAAAGTCTACATTTAGCAATTTTTTTCTTCGAGGTCCTTCATAAAATTACTTTAAACACATGATTTAGCCCACAATTGATGAAGGTCATAATGAAGAATAGATAAAAAGAACCTGAGTACAGGAAAGAAATAGTTTGAGGAACCTTTGAAGGACGTTCGGCATCTAAGAAATTGCTAAGCAGATTCTAGGCCACAAGGGTTTCAACCGGTACACCTTAGAAAGGGGATTCGTTTTCAAATGATATCGCAGGGCTCAGCCATTTTGGACACCTTGACCACCACATTCTTGTCTGGAATTTAGACTCCTCAAGTGAAGGTAAACCCTCGATCCAGACGGTTGAGATATACATTTCTTATGTGTACTGGGTGCTGAAAGTCTTGTGGCCTAGAATCTGTATAGAGCAATAATTCTTACGTGTACTCAAATCCATTTTACTATCCTTCATTATGACCTTATAAATGTAGCCTTAATCATGTTTGAATTGCTCTAAACGTGAGCTCAAGTGGGTTAAAGGTACCCCATGAAGGACGTTTTATCTCCAAGGAATTGCTACATACAGATTCTAGGTCTAAGGCTTTCACCACCCAGTACACCTAATAAAGGCAATTCGATTTTCAGGTGATACCTCAAGGCCCAGCCAGTTTGGACACCTTGACCACCGTATTCTTGTCTGGAATCTAATCATCCGACCGGTAATTAACAGCGATTTATCGACTTGTAATGCGATGTCAATCACTTCAACCGGTAGCGTGTTATCGATCGTGTTACTGGTCGTAAATAAGCGCCGAATCCCGGACGCGAATCTGATAAGGGAACGAGGTGAGATAATAAATAACCGGACGCGGTAAATAACGGCAATCAGCTGTCCGGGTATCGATACGTCGCATCGGATCGCAACAACCGATTCGACGTAAGGTGAGATCAATCAGGAGATTACCGCTGGTCGATCTTCGACACGATCTGGGAATTATCTGAGTAATCGAATGTTTGATGGATCGGGTGCGTTTTCAAGGATGCGAAATGGTTTAATCGGTAGCGATTTATCGCGTTTGTCAGGTGAGTTATTTGCTTTGGTCCGCAATTGCTAGATGTATGGATGGATTTATTTAAAAAAATGTAGAAACTTTAATTAACGTCTCCACCCTTTTATAAACGGCACAAGTAGAATATACAATTTAAAATAGATTCAGGAACCTTCCAGAAGTTTACAAAATAAAAAAGAACGAGGTCTGCCTTCAGCGTTTGTCGTATAGCATACTCGTTGACAGCCTCCGCTCATGATCTGACAAGAGTCTGCTCCCACTGGCTACTGGTTCTGCGCAAGGCACATTTGATTTACTTACCAGTGCGTACATTGAATTTTATATTAGCATTATCAGTTGTTATTGTACGATGTTACAGTTCAAACAGTGCAATTTATACAACTTAAACGAACAATGTCAAACAAACCGTATATTTTCCTGTAAGTTAATCTCTGTGTCTGGATAATCATTGACATGTGTGCACTCATTTTTCACGGACATTTTGGATTAAATACCCAACATTGGGTTCTCAAAATTCATCTACTCAAGGACCTCCGTAACAAATTATCATCATCCTATGTAATAGGGTCCCTCTAGAATTACCCAGGCCCACCGAAGAGCCCTTGACAAAACAAAGGAAAACAATATTTCTTTGATCATAGCCATGTGCTGTGCTTGTTATGCACTATGTAATACAAATCAAAAATGTTAATCTCAGAAGTAGGAGCTTTTGAGGTTAGTAGATAAAAATAAATTTGATTCGAAAAATGTCTTCCCGGACCCCCAAAAACTGTTCGCGGACAACACTTTGAGAAACTCTGCTCTGAAACATCGGGTTCCTTTCATAATAAGTGATTGTGTCGAAGAGGATGGTTGTAAGATTGTGACCAAAACGAGTGAAATTATGATCAAGAGGTGAAATTCGTTATGGTTAACAGTGAGGGATAAGACCGAACGTAGTTTTTGGTTTTCCGCCATTGTTCCCTACGGTAGAGAGCGCCCCGGACGGACAGACAGGACAATTACTCCGCTCTGGTTTCGTTCAAAGGGGGTAAATTAAACACGTCGGCTGCCTGGGGGGCCGCACAATACGGACGTGCTCGACCCGACTACTGTGCCGCCGCTTGTTCCGCGATCCCGTCCAACAACGCTTTGAATCAGATGTTTTCAGTCTCTATAACCCGTACCGTTAGTTTCAACTGTGTTCAATTTAGAATGAAATCATTCCTATTTATTTCTCTCCGGCGAAAAGATCAATTAAGTAATTGTGGTATTTGTTGTAGTACATCAGATTTGGTACGAGAATATTAATATAATAATGTAATATCATTAGTTGTGTAAATTAAACACTTGCAGCTTCCAGAGATGTGTCTTAAGCCATAGAAACATTTTCATATGATTAATCCACAGCATAAGCTCTACAATGCATAGTATCGGCATTGGAAAGTAAATGATACTGCTATAAGAAAGTAAACCAACGGTTTGTAGCTTTAGAAAATCAAATTTTTGATTGCAGGGAATTTGTAAACAAACTTATTTCCTGCAAGGTTAACATTAGAACTTTAAAACGCCTTAGAATACAATCCTAATGAGAAAAAATATTTTTCAAAAATGTTTTATTTCACTAAAACCTCCCCTGGAACATATAGGGTAAAACTTCTAAAATTATATGGCAATCAGTTAATGATTTGGCAACGCATAAAGGACATACGGATATACATTCAGTTTTATACATAATACGAAAATATTATTTTGAATAGAGCACTTGTTCCTGAATATATAACGTCCAACCGAATTTCAACCCGTGGTGAAATGTCCGTAATTTGTCGGCAAATGAACTTCGAAACGCTTCACGCTTGACGGAGCTCTCGGTCGGAGAAATAAGTTTATTACGCCAGCAGCGGCGGAGGTGAGAGGTCGGCGAAGGCCGCGAGGTCACGTGATAACGCGGCAAAGGTCAAGTCAGAGGTCAGAGGTCGCCCGCTCCGCGCCGCTCTGAATACGTAAATGACCTCAGCCCCGGCCGCGCTCTGCCGGAATTTTAATCAACTATAAACTGATTGTTGCACAACTGACTTGCATCCACGGCCTTTTATATCGACAGGGAAAAATAAGTATTTTGAACGATTTGTTATACATTTTAATATAATGTTAATTTTAGATATTATTTTACACGATTAGAATTTGATGGACTTCAAGAAAAGTGAAAACTGTGAACAATTAACTGAGATTTGTTTAACCGTTGAGTGATTTGTACTCTGTATTGCTTTCAATACTTTATCAATACAGTATTACTTCTTTTAGAATGATTTGTACTCTTGGAATGTAAAATATTGTAATACGATTTTAATTAGTAACTTTTATATATATTCTTAATTACTAAACTTATACATAAGTAGGCATAATTTATGCCCAAATTATGCCAAAATATCACCCGAAGATATTTGTAAGGCCTACAATAATTCTCAGAGCCTAAAAAAACTATCTCAGCAGCATTAAACTTTAGACCATACCTACATAGTAGATTGTCATATCGATGTCTGCATGCATTCACATGTTGAATAAACAATTTGAGGGTGTGCTGGAGCCTTTGTGCCGGATATTAGAAGGCTTGCGGAGTTTTACAAGTATAAATCTAACGTTACGTCATGCTTATGGTGAAAACCAACAATTATGGAATTAAATCTATGAGGGGGTTAGTGCTTGCAGCATGTTCGACATTCATTTATACTTACACCTTGGGTGAGTTTATATTTAATATATAAGTTCACATAATATTAGAGTCTACTGGCAATGGTACTTATAAAGATCTTCACTTCAACAATAAAAGTAAAGGTATAAATACAGGTTTTAAAAATAATCATAAAAAATCAGCTTACCTATTGAAGTATCTAACTGCACATAAACCTGGTTTTTGAAAAGTCTTCTAAATAGATTAGTTTAATTTGTCATCAATGGCGGAACATTAGGAGATAATTTGGATATAGCTTTGAACATTAAATATAATAAAAATCAATGAAATCATGGTGGCGTCATCCTGTAATCCAACTACTTAAGGGATAGTTGGAGCAATGGTCGGTGGGTTATCTTGTGTGGATTAACGTCCGCACCATTGAATACTACGTTAATCTGTAAAGACCATCCTCATAATTGGACAATTTCGTAATCAAGAGGCAGTGGTTCGGACTTCACGTTAAACTGTAGGACCCTTCTGTATGGTATTGACTGTTGGGCTATTAATTTAACAGTCCTGTCTAAGGGACATGTCAGTCTTAGTCAGTAACAAGACTACAAGATCGCGCCACAATTATCTCACACTCAATCCCTCATTTATACTTGGCTTAAAATACCTAACTTGTGATATGGTCGCCATTTCAATAGCTAATAGCTTACCAGCAAGAGTACGATATTCTTATCAAATTATGTTTGGTGAGCAGTTCTAATCAATAATTGCTTTCTAAAATAGGATTATTAAAAACCTTGTCTATCCCAGTTGGGGTAGATCGGTTACGTAAGACCCTGCCTTTTGATGACATAGTTTGTTTTATCTTTATAAGAACAATGTTAGTTTTGTGACAGCATTACTAGCTACACAATAGTCTACACAATAAAAGGTAAAGTAATGTACGGAATTACACTTTCCATATTTTCCCCCTAAAATGGTGATACTCCATACTATACTCCATAAGATTAACATGGGAAAGAGTGTGCAGGACAGCTGCTGTGAGGAACACTGAAAGTAGTCATTTCTACCATAAATAATTTTTATCTTAACATTTATACCAACTTTCATTAACATCTGTCCATAAATAAAGGAGTTTGCCTATTCCTATATGATTAATATGGGAAAAGAGTATGCAGGTTTGCTGCCATGATAAACACATAAACAATGATTTTTAAGCATAAATGGATAGATCTCAACCACATGAAGCTAAATGTCAAGTTTTATCCAAAAATATTGATTAATATGGGAAATATTAATTTTTCTCTATCCTCCATAAGATTAACATTGGAGCCCCACAATACAACGTACTGTGTTTAGATTTTTTTATATCTCGGTAACCGTTGGAGATAGAGAAAAACTTTAAGGAACTTAATTGTGTAGTTTTAAGCTGATTCCAATGGTGAAATATAAAATTAGAAAATTTTAATAATTACATGTGAAAAACGCAAAAAACCCCATTTTGGGGTACAAAACCCCCCCAAGCTACCCGTTCCCATTGACCGATATGTCTGGTTTACGAACTCGTCCGAGCATTTGTAGGAATACACGTCTCTACCAAATTTGGTCTTGATTGGACCATTTTTTACGAGAGTTATTGTGTTCACAGACACACACACACAAACACACACACACACACACACACACACACACACACACACACATATATATATATATATAAATTTTAACGACTATTGTTTTTGGTCTCTGGGCACCTAAAGAAGAAAAAATAACATGGTCCCGGGCTTAAGTCTCGCCATGAGACCTACGGTAATAGCTTCTTCCCTATGGGAAATTCGCTAAAAATAAAGTAAACAATTATTGTAATTCCCTAGACAGCCACTATACCTTTAATTTGATGTCACGACTATAGTGTAACTAGTAATGCTGTCTCAAAATTAACGTGATTCTTTAGGGACTAAAGTCCAATTTGGCTCTAAAGCAAACTGAGGTCCAAAGGTGGTACTAATGAAGATTCATACATAAACACGTAGCCAAACAAACGTGGAACAGCCAGTAGCCTGGTGACCGGTGGCAAGATGTTATCAGAGAACCTTGTGCAAGCCCATAAATATAGATGAACGGGCGAAAGTGCTCGAGATGCGAGACTCATCTTCCTTTCGAAACCTCCGAGTCCTGGAGTCCTGGAGCGTCCAGCGACCACCGTGTGGGGCACCAATTGGAGTGATAACATAACATTTTATGCTCCTTTATGATGCTCTCGTAGCAGTTCAGCCAGTAAAACCATTGTCTTTGTCTAATAAAACCGGTCACAGGAGTGAAACGATATTGTTCGAATGCGAAGCTTTATGAATCCACTAAGTGTGTCGGAGAAATTAAAATTTACTGGTGGATCTGAAATCTATGATGAATTTCAAGACGAAAATATTTCGGAAAGCCTTTTTTAATACCAATTGTGAGAGTTTCCAAAGATATAAATCATTAGTTTGTAAAATGGAGCTAATTCAATAGAAAAGGTAACTGGATTATACAAATTGACATTCATAAAAATCCGCTGAGCCGATAATAATTTGTAATTGTAATGTATTAATCTAATTTAAATTTTAATGACTCAATTCAGTTTTATATTCCTTCAGACTATATAGTTTCTTTTCTCAACTACTGCCGTGTGATACTAATAATTCTACCTTCGGCCTGAGCCAATACTCACTCATAGTCTAAATATTACAGTCTGCAAGAGATGCGACATATTTCGTTCAGCCCTATGAGAATATTGTTAATTTTAACAGCATTACTGGTAAAATTATTACGTAAATCTTAAAACATTTTTTGAGGTCTCTAATTAAAGGTAAAGTGGTTGGATTAGGTTAGATTATTGAAATGGTAGGTATTTTAAACCAAGTACGAATGAGGATTGAGTGTAAGATGATTGTGTGGCGATCTTGTAGTCTTGTTACTGACTGAAGCTGATATGTTCCTTAGACAGGACTGTTGATAAATATCCCAACAGCCGATGGCAACTAAGGGACCTACAGTTTACCGTGGAGTCCGAATCACTACCTTGAATTAAGGACTGGTCTTATTATGAGGGTGGTCTTTGTGGATAAACGTAGTATTCAATAGTGCGGACGTTAATTAAACAAATAAAACACCACATCCACCGACCATCGGCAATTTGTGACCTCCAAGTAGTTGGATTACAGGACGTCGTCACCGTCCCAGTCAAAATATGCTACTGAAAATATCAAGAAAATCTACAAAACTACTTGGAACTCAACTAACTGGGATGGTGGCGACGTCCTGTAATTCAGCTACTTGGAGGTCACAAATTGTGGATAGTTGTGAGCGATGGTTGTTGGGTGTAGTATTCTCTTGTGTGGAATGACGTCCACACTATTGAATACAACGCTAACCCGCCAAGACCATCCTCATAATTATACCAATTCGTAATTCAGAGGCTGTGGTTCGGATTCCACGTTAAACTGTAGGTCCATTAGTTGCCATCGGCTGTTGTTCTATTAATTAACAGTCCTGTCTAAGGAACATGTCAGCCTTAGTCAGTAACAAGACTACAAGATCGCGCCACAATCATCCTACATTCATTCCTCATTCACACTCGGCTTGAAATACCTACCTGGGTAGGTCGCCATTTCAGTTAAAAGTATAAAGTGAAGTGCTAATTACGATTTCAAATTACAACCCACATTACTGGTAGAAAATCCAACAGCGTCGTGTAAATGCAGTTTGCAGTTAAGGTCTCAGGTCCGGGACCCGGAGTGACTCGACCTCCATCCACACCCTCCTCAGCGTGTGACTCCAGAAGCCACAATTACTCTCGTAACCCGCAGTGGCGTAACCCCTGACTTTCACCAGGGAGATGACCCGGCCACTGGTCACGTGACACCTGCCCGGGCAGCGCCACTGGGAATGATAGCAGAGATGTCAGTTGTAATATTAACAATACACCTATGTTTTGCCTGTACATTGTTTGGAATTACATTTTGTTTGCTATTGTAAAACCACAACTCAATCCGCACTCAACTAACCTCTAAACTCTTCTTAACTACTGGGTGGTTTTATTGAACTATAACGCAATAGAAACAATAATTACATCAGGAGTACGAACGTTAAAATTAATTGACCCACTATTATAGTTAATTACCGTTAATGGCGATAGTAAATAGTGTTGGTAGTAAATGGTAAATAGAAATTTTTTAATAGTTTAGAAATCTAGTATACCGTTTTAAATTTAAAATTTCTACAACTTAAAATAAGTAATCAACTTTTCGAAGAGTCTCTCACATCACTAAACAGTTGTAATTCTATTAAAGTAACATATCAAAAAGTTAACCAATTGAGTATCGAGTTAACCCATAGTTGTAGCATGGGCAGAGCTTGAGGTAGTAATTATTTTGACTCATTTTGTATTATTTTATAAAAAGTTGCATAAAACTACTTTATATATAAGATAAGAATAAGAAATATTGTAATTCATCGAGATTAAAATTTTTAATAAGACTTTTTCTTTTTATCTGTTAATGATTTCCCGTTAACACTTGTTATAATCACAATTATCTTAAGTTATGAGAACTGACTAACAATATCAAAGATTCACTATGGATTAATTGGATTAAAATTGCATGTTTTTAGTCCCATACTACCAATACGAATTGTGAAAAACTTACCTATATAAAAAATGAACGTAATAATTGTCAAATTAATCTTAGAAATCAAGTCTTGCACTTCTCCGAAGGATTATTGTGTTAAAATTAATACAAAATTTATTTCACTTGGTAAAAAAACAATACCGGATATTTAAAAAAATATTCGTTGCTAGGTGAATTTTAAATTTTAAAAGATAAACGTTACGAGAACAAATTTACCATCTGATAAATGATAATTTACTCAGTAACAGTAAATAATACTGTATTATACACTAACATAAATTTACCGGCTTCTCACTAGTAACCAAAGGTCAATGCAATGTAGATTGCCGCGCGTCGGACGCCAGCTGGTGTAAATTGGCGGCAACTTTGTGGAGATGATTCGGCGACAGGCCGAGGTCGCTCCATTCGAAATGCATTAGAAATGCAAAACACCGCCCGCTCGATTATGATAACAGAATTGAAACATCTGATTAGGCCAGATGGTGTTTACTGATTTTTAAGGTTATGTTTGGCGCGCGACGTTACCCGCGCATTACCACCAATCACTGTAATCATCTCCGGATCGATTCCACCATTCGATAGTTGGCCTCTCTATTTAGGCTACGTTCCTTGCTTTTGTGTTTTCAAGATGCCATCCACCTTTCAAATCTTAATTCTTGGACCACATATGCAAATCTAGATTTAGCTAAATTACTTAATCGTTTTGAATTAGATTTTTTTGTCATTTAGGCGTTTAAACCCCACGAAAATCTACAGCTTTTCCACCCCTGAGTCGAACAATACGTACAAATGGAGAACCTACTGGTGTATTACTATAAATATGTTTTGTTCGACTACAAATCTATATAAAATCATTATTTTAATATCCTGTATAATCAACAAATCAAAACATCGGATTTCGGTTATTCGATAATCAGTTAAATTTTATAATCCAACGAATTTCCTGTATGGTGGTATTATGACCGTTACAAACAGAAAATGTCCCCTTTGGTTATGTCAATTTCGTTTACGTCACTTTTACTGTACTTAAAATTATGAAAAAATCAGTTATCAGAATTCCGCTAATAACTAATATTTTACTTAAATGCTAATACTGTGTCGAAGTGACGTAATAGGTTAATCTGATTGTCTAACTATTCAAAGTTCAGACACCAATATCAGCTACGTAAGTCCGTGATCCACTAAACGTAATACAGCGCATTTACATAGAACCGCCCGCGAAGTAAGCCACTCAATTCACGACTCGTGTATGATGGAAGGGATGAGCAGGAGTAGAGGGGAGAAGTGACGTCAGACGTCGTGACGTCGTTGCTCAACAGTGAGGTAACGTCTCCGCGACCACGATACATACATTAACAGGGGATGAGATCAGCCACCCTTCCGTTGACAGGTAGGGTACAACACAAACTAACACCAGTGAATGAAGAAACTGCTAGTGTAGTTGAATATTAAAGTTCAACAATCAAAAGTCCGATAAGATTTTAACTACTTTCGGCCAGAAGAGAAAGGCATGGGAAGTGTCAGTAATCTAGTGGGAATTTTTAAAAATGGAGGCGGGAATCTATAATATTTGTTCGTGACACCGATTAATTTGTGAAATATACACGTGAAAAATATTATAAAGATCTAACCTGATAAAAAGTTTAAGCACCACTATAAGTGACCGAAAAGTGAGTTTGTAATGTAGTGCTTAGTGATTCAATTATGGAAAGTGTTAAATTCCGAACCAAACTTCAAAGAAAAAAAAGCATCAAACCCCTTTCCGTTAAGTTCATAGGTTATTAATTTCAACTGTTCAATTTTCGTGTGAGGTGAATTACTTTATATGCTCCTCTTATATTTTTCACGAGTTGCTAAATATAAAGATCGAAGGTGAAGTAGGAGGTTCCTCCCAGGAACGAGACATCTCACAACACGGTCGTGTAGGTTATAATGTGGACAAATCACCGCGCCTGGTTGTAATTACACGCCGCGCGAGATGAGCGGTCGTGGAAAGTGGAGCGGTTGCAATGTTTGTCCTAAAATCACTTTCTAACGAGCGCCAGGTGACAAATGTGGCGCACTCGCTTGACCGACGACGAGCTTTCTCCACAAAACCGCCAGACCATTTAAATCCACTACAGCTTAGCTCTAGACTGTCTAGGTATATTGTATATCCAACTTAGACCATATAAATCCACTACAATCTAGCTCTAGACTGTCTAGGTCTATTGTAGATCCAACTTAGACCATTTAAATCCATCAGAACTTAGCTCTAGACTGTCTAGGTCTATTGTAGATCCAACTTAGACCATCTAAATCCATTAGAACTTAGCTCCAGACTGTCTAGGTCTATTGTAGATCCAACTTAGACCATCTAAATCTCCACTAGAACTTAGCTCTAGACTATCTAGGTATATTGTAGGTCCAACTTACACCATGTATATCCACTATAGCTTAGCTTAGACTGTCTAGGTCTATTGCAGGTCCAACTTAGACCATATAAATCCAATAGAGCGTAGCTCTAGACTATCTAGGTCTATTGCCGGTCCAATCCAGAACACGTAAATCCATTACCGTTTGGCCCTGGTCTTTGAAAACCCACCGCATGTCCACCGAACCTTTGCTGTAATCAGATAAAGACGTTTTCCTACTGTCGCAACGACCTTTGATGGCTCAGGATTAATTAATGACTGGTCTCTTGCCCTTTCGTGAGAGCCAACGTGACGACTTCATAAGGTAAAGGTGAAGCCTTATAAATCTAACAAGGTCAGCCATAGGTATATCTCGTAGTTCAATCTTAGTTATAAAATCTAATATTGCTTTTTCCTAGAATATGTAAAACTAATCCATAAAGGGTCGGTGCTTCAAGGTACTAAACCGCCGATTTGGTTGTGGATCTTGGCAATCTGAACGCTTGGAGATGAGACGGGATTGCTCAAATCGGCGATCTGACGTGTACGTTCTTCTTAGATTCTTCTTCTCCTTTTGCCAACGCAAAAGAGACGTGATTGTGAGTCGACAAAAAGCGCATATTGATTTTATCTGTCTCTTATGATAATAGTCTGGAATCAACTATTTACTGCGACTAGTAATAAATGTAAATACTCAACAAAAAATATGATATATTGCAATATTGCCTTTGTCTTTGTACGTATTTAGATGTATTAATCTACTGCAGAATATGCTTAATCTGCATTCTTGAGTGACTAGTCCTAGATGCACTAAATCTACTACAGACTAATGTCACACTTTGTAAGTGCACTGAAAGTAGAAACTGCTCAAGTCGAAGTCGATCTAAGATCGATCATTACGTTTCAATTATACCCCCCGGTTCATTAGTTTCTCTTTTCAATCGTTTAATGACAGTTTCTCCAACGACTCATAACTCGCACCAATCATCTGACGCAGGTTGTCACCGTGAGAGCTGCTCAGTTATATGTGCACAACTCGTCTTCTCTGCAAAGCTGCCTCACACTGTTGGCCGAGCGGGCGGTACGAAGGATAGGTCACAGCCGGAAAGGAAAGGGTGAGAGGACCGAGGCAGGGCAAGGCAGCCACTTGACCTTTCAGAGGTCACCTCCTGTGACAAGTGCTTATCAGGCTGTAACAGGCGGGTCCACTTGGCGCTTAATCTGAGCAAAGGCCAAGTTGCCCAAGCGGTCCGCAGGGGTTCTACCCCGTGGAGAAAAGACATATGGAAGATGGAGGTGAAAGGGAAGGCGGTGCGGTGCGAAAGACCAAACATACGTTATGACATCTTACTTTGACGTTTTTATAGGCAATCGCTAGAGGTTCCAGTAGTAGTAAGGTTTTGGAAGCTGGTGAAAGAGTTCTTCTTTGATATATACAGTAGTATAACCAAGTTCCCTTACCGCACTAGCTCAACCACATATATTTTTCATCTTTGTTATATAAAAAGGTATCTATACATATTTTGGTGTTGTTTCACATTCAGAGTAGTTTCACGTCTTCCTTTGAAACTACAAACTGAATTTGAAGTCCGAATGTGAAATTGCACCAAATGATAATGAAATACTTTAGAACAAAGATCAAAAGATATGTGGATAGGTTTGTAAAGTAAGGGAGCTTGGTTGTACATAGTTTTGTTATGGACCAAAAGAATTCTCCTCCATTAGCTTCCTCCCAAACCCTAACTACTGTTTCCTATCTTGAAACTGTGTTTTACGTTTTGTAAAGGCTAAATTACATTTGTATGTGTCCAGTAATGGATCAAAACTGACCTGTTACCTGAGGATAGAGAGTACCGTCCATCATGAGGGATTGATTGAGCTTGACCAGGACTTGAGTCCGTCCCAATGAAAATATTTTATGGTTGACTCTTGGTAATGCGTCCAAGATCTTCTCTCCCAAAACATGTTTAATTCAAGATTAGTAAAACGTTTTACCTTTCATTGAATCAAAATTTCGAAACTTTACTCCACGTAACGTATCACAACTGGTTAATGCTACCAAGCCGCTTAAAGTATCCTTTTGGTATTAAATCTATACCTGTCAAAGAACGCGATCCTGATTGACTTTGCAGTTTTCCTCAGGTGGATTGCTGAAGAAACATCCGCTGACCGTTAACGAGTGCATTTGTTCGTCAAAGTGTTTAGTATTCTACGAAGTTGACGATGGGTGAAGATTGACGATGACCCTTCAACAACACGTTCCGTGACTGTGGCGAATCTCAAGAGCGTCATAACCTCTTCTTCGATTCTAACCTGTACGCGGTGAACGGATGGTTGTACATGGTTGGTAAGTGTAGCTTACGGATATACAACCATCCGTTCACCGCGTACAGGTTACAATTTCCATCTAACTAATGTATTTCTTAAATGTGTACAATTGACTAAATTAAATTTCTTTCATTTCAGGTAAGTTTGCGGATTCTGGATTCGTTTCTAGTGAGTATTGTAGATTGAATTTTATTTAAAGTAATTTTCTTCGAGAAATTGCTAGACAGCTTTTTCAAAAAGATTAGAAAGGAATTTTAAAAATAATAGAATTTTGATTCTAAACTATAGATAGATCTTTTCTACTTCTTATGGAGAGCAAGAAATAAGGGCAATTGTGCACGATGAACTAGACAAGGCCATTTAGACCATTTACAGTTTGAAAGGTTGTCGTTGGCGTTGACTCAGTCTGCAGGTTATGCAGTGATGAAACCGTTTGGCTTGTCATATATGACCGAGACGTTTATAGAAAGTTATTTCGGGTTTCTGAAATAGATCGGCAAAATGTTCCGAGGAACTCGGAGGATTTTCTGGGACTAAGAGCTCACGGGATCTTTAATGAAACCGTCTTGCTTGTCATAATTGAAAGATGCGTTCGGAAAAGATATTTTAGATTTCCGAAACAGATCGTCAAAAATCTTGTTAACTAAGAGGCTTTTTAGTTTGAAAACACTAAAGCTGTTGAACCATAAAGTAACCTTACGTTACTAGGTAGACGACTTTTTAACATGTAGTTGATGCCAAAACCGTCTGAGCTGCATGTCATTCCAAATATGCTCTAATCTATTACCATGTTTGATCATACGTGTCGATGTTTTTCTGCCTGGCGACCGGTGGACCTTGTAGGATCGAACCCGCGACCTCGAGGTGAGAGGTGCAGCAGGTGGATGTGGACGTTCTCTCTCTGGAGCCGATCGCCGCTGACCCGCCCTTCGCGGCCTGTAGGTCACGCTCCCAGGATCTAGAGCAGCCAGTCCCCGGGCTTAGCTCAGTCAGAAAGTGTTTTTGAAACGCCAGGTTTACCATCGATCGAATAACTTTTACGTTTGTCCAGTGATATGATCTGTGGAAACGTTAGAACCTTTACTAACTTGTAATATTTTACTTTGGAAACCCCATAACCGAGTGATTGCGTCGTGGACAAGGAAATAAACGTATCGTAATCAAGACTGTAAACAATGAAACCAGTCACAGTTTTTTTGAATCGCACAGGAGTCCTTAACAAAGTAATCATACCGCCAAGTGGTCAAAGCTATCGAGTAACTTCTGTAATTATACCAAACAACGGGCAAACCCAAGCTCGTAATCAGGCCACAAGAAGGATATTCTAGAGTGTACATACAAAAAATTGTATCTTTCAGGTATAGGCTACTGTTGTTTTTTTGCTCGATTACCTCAGACTCGTTCATTAAATGATAATAAACACAGTAGATTACACATCGTCAAATGAATGCTGAGCAACACGTAACCTTTCGCCCCAGTACGGTGTTAACGCACGTAGCGCAGGCTCATCTTACACGGCGTGGTCTGTACTGTCCATCACCCACTAATGGACTCCTCACGACCAGAATGTGTCTGTTCGGATTAGAGAGTCTATAAACACATCAGCTGACGGCCAGGCGCATAGTCAACACAGCGCCCAGTGTTGCCAATCGCTTCATTCCGAATTACCAGAGCCTTTGTTCGAATTACCCTGCATTTCTCTTTCATTCTCTTTCTTTCGCTTTCGTGTGCTGTAGCACTTCTCACTACTTAGTAACTGTAATTTTACATTTTGTATTACTTTCAGTGTTGGGAGGAAATACACCTGATTTTACACTTATTTAAAAGGAATTATCAAGCAGAACGATAGTCAAAAATATAATTTTCCCCTTATTTGTGAACTATTTAAATTCTAAAACGATTTAGTTGGACAATTGATTGTCATATATCTTCATTAATGAGTTAAACACTCTTGAAGAGAACCCTCAAAAAGGTAAATTAACCCCACAATGACAACAGAGTTCCCCCTCCCGCAGTCTACATCCTATAATCAACGCAATTCCCCTAATAAAGCAATTTCTACTGACGAGTCCACCAGGTCATTTCGGCTTCACGCGTCATCAACGATTCGGAGATTGCGGATTGTCACTGAATCATGTGTGAAGCTATCGCGTGAATGGGAATGAATTGGCGTTTCGGATTGTTTATGTTTGCTTAGTCATCACTCGCATAAATGATGACGGTTTGACCATCGTATGATCCGTTTGCAACAGGATGTGGACAGTATTACGAGTTTTACGGTGACAGGTTTGAAAACATTTAACGGTATTTGGCTTTAGATCACTCACTTGTGACAAATCTATTTCGTAATCCGTAAATTTTGTGTGAAAGCATTCGTGATGAGTTGGAGTGTAGCTTATGCCCTCAAACAGCTATTTGAAAACGGCAAAGCATTATTACCTGTGATATACTAGGGGATGCGAGAATGGCCCTTTCAAGGTTTAAGGAAACTGCGTTAAATTTTTGATGCTTTAGGGCAAAGTTGCTTAGTTTCATCTAAGAAACAGACATTGGTTTGCTCATATAACACAATTTGAGAACACATTAAGCGTCTGTTGACTTGCTGAGACGATAAATCAATCTGAATCGATCATATAGAAGTAAATGATTGATTATTGATTGTTTTTAAGCTCACTAGATTTTTAAAGTTCAGTTCTCTGGTTCCATATAACGAAAACACAGCAAGATAACGACTTAAATAATACGATTTAAAAAAAAAGAAATGTGTAAAAAAAGTGTTAAAATTCAGTTCATTGAACAATGTACTGAATTTTGACACTGTCAAGATTCCTCACCAAAATTAACGTCGAAATGTTTAATGAAGATAGCATTATACCTTTGAATTCGAAGCTGGTTTCAGCACGTAACAGAAGCCCGAAATTATATTTTACAAAAGTAACACGTAGCTCAGTACGACCTGTTGAACTCGTTATTGCGTACAGGTGTTGACCAACGACCAGTGAAGCTGTGTCGTGCCACGCTATCTGGCGGGCGGTGGGGGAAGCGCAGAGCGCACGCGCCGAGCATAACGCAAGTGTAACACGCATGCGTAGTCCGCAGTCCGCCACCGACGCCGCGCGGCGCGATGTATTGGCTGCGCCACAAAAATGGATGGAAAGGCGATCACGTTCTCCGTTTCTTCCGCGTCCTTTCGCCCCTTGCTCGGCCACATGGCCAGATGATCGGCTGGCCAGCGCGTGGCGAGAGGGAATGGGTTGTCTCCGTTGTAAGACGTATTATATCACTAACTTAACTTACCATCATCGGGGGAAAAGGCCTGTGATTTCATTAGTAATACGATAACATAAATGGGCGTCCTTTTTAATCAAATCTTTCTCACGAAACCTCAATTTTTCTCCTAACCAAGAAACAACATCTAATTTTTATGTAAGTTCATTCTAATTTACTCACTCAAAAATCCGTTTATGCACCGAGGTTCCACACTCACTTGTCTAAATGTCAGTCTTTCCATTAATCACAATGATGTTAAAGGACGGACAACAAATATACGAAAATCATTAAGGAGTTCTCAATTATTACTTAAGTGTCCTAGGAAACAAAGGTATTGTCGATTGAACTAGTTCTATCCTTTTTAAATCGCAGTTCAAAATTTTTTAATAATAAATAGGCAAAACCTAGCCTTAAATGGCAAGTTATATGTCAAATCAGTAATAGCAATAAAATACGTCTTTAGGAATATTAACACCAACCTATTCCAAACCATGCATCTTGAATACATTGAAGCCCCTGATCATACTAAACTTGACGAACTACAATTCGTTGAGAAACGTATCACCTATCACCATGGTCGTCGAATTTAAAGCTAAGCTAAAATGTCAAAAGTATCTCTCGCAGGGGGAGGAGAAGTGGAGCAGACCATGATGGAGTGGAACGATTTCCTGACGATGTCATTTTAATTAAAAAGTGACCTTGACATTTCGGCTTGTCAAACCACTTGTTCAGCCCACCTACGAGAGTTTCCGCCGCAAAAGGTCCGGTCAAGAAAAACGACGTGTTTGCATCTCCGACATCCTGCATCGGTTGCAGATAAAAATAACAGCTGATTTGCATAGAGCACTCAGTACTGGACAGTGCAGTATTGCACTCTGGTCCTTGCGTCGTTTGTAAATAGTCACCAATATCTCAGATTATTATTCTATATTCCACAAGTTGTAACCAAGATTGTTTTTGTGGACACTTTTCACCACGATTAGTAAAACAACGTGTCACTAGAGCTGGAGCCTAGAACAGTTTTGACTGCTTTTAACATATCTGTTTTCAGCTTTATACCGGTTTAGTCCGGATTATGCAGGCCTACTAATCTTGTTATATTGGAGGTTCCAGTTCAGCTGAGGACGGGGTCACTTACCGATCCCGAAACGTTGTAAAACTTTGTATCACTAATCATGATGTAAAATGTCCGAAACAACAATCTAAGTAGCATATACCTCAATAATTGGTTCCTGTAACTATACAATAGTTTCTGTAAACATTATATTCATTCCATAGCCTGCATTGCAACATATGAACAAAGGACGTATCACCTAAAAAAAATAAATACAGTGTAAATAAAAATAAGGATACCATTATTTTATCGAAAATATTGTACGCTCCTTAAATAGAATGCACTAACTAAAGTAATAAAAATTGAAAATAAAATAATAAAGTAATTAAGAAGTAGAAATATTTTATTGAAAAACTCACACCATTTTTATAACTAACTTTTTAAAAGAATAAATATAAACAATATCTACATGTGTTACATTTAACATAGCCTATACGAGACTCGTCGATGTATACGTCGTAGGCTAATAAACCTCGTATAATATAAATTTAGTAATTGTATTTTGTAATCCTCCAGTTACCTTAAACAGCTTTCGAACCAAACCATATTTGCCTATGACAGCTTTTTCTAGAAGGTTTCTACTTTTCCCATCACAGTCAGTTTAAACTCCCCAAAGACGTCAATCGGGCTGCAGCAGGGACGTGTAATATCCACAATAGTTTTTACCTCCGAACACAATTTCTCCAGTACCAGTACCAGCTGACCTGCAGACGGAAGTAATCGGCGTGCCGGTGTAGTACCAACACCTCACACCAGAGTGCGCCGGGGGAGGGGCACGCCGGCGAAACGTATTGGCCACGATTTTCAATCAGCAGGCCAAACACTATAAACATAATCAGAGGTATTTAATGTGATCAGCGATAGGCCGAGTGTAATGGCGGCGATATCAGCTGATCGGCTGAGCAGCTGATCGCGGCTAACTGTAAACATCGCGGCTCGGAATTGATTTAATTGCAAGTCGGACCCGGCGGCCGCTTGTCACATTAGCCCAACTTCGATTGACCGATATTAGCAGCCCGCTTCGGAACTGGTTCCCCTGTTCTGTGGTTAATCGGGTTGTTTGGCACTAATGATTACTTTGAACCTAGCACGTTTATCAGGTTTCAGACAAAAACAAAGTCTCGCCGTTCGTGATTGACAAGTTTGTGATGATATTTTATTTCAAACTTGTTTTAAACTCAAACTAGTCTTGTTTAATTTGGTGAATCTTTTTAAAGGGTTAATAATGTCTCCTTTTAATTCCCAGTGAGTTGTTCGTGCTTTTTGAGAGAAATAGAAGTTTTATAGAATTTTTAATTTAAAATTAACTTAAATGTTTGATCAGTTCAAGAAACTTTCGTAGGGCGATTGGTTGGAATCACTTTACTTCCTAATTGTAGCTCTCTAATAGAACATTTTATGTTCATCAATCATCATAGTTAATGAATTTAACGTATTTGCAGTTTTATTTGGGCAATCGTAACAGTCAAAACAACATGATGATCCTTTGATAACACTAGTTATATAGCATAGACGAGTGTGTACAAGTCCCTCTAAACTGACTACTGAAATCCTCTAGGGGGATTCAATCTGTTTTTATGTCAGTCTAGATATAAATACTGGAATATTAAGGTTTAAGGACTGTTGTTAAAAATTTTAGCAGTTACTGTATACAGCTGTACTCTAAGTGAAAATCATTTTTCTCACCAGGGGGGGCTTGGGTACCACGTTCGAGTGTTTAGGGATCGACTCCTAGCTGGAGACTCCAGATTGACTGAACCATTCTTTTATCCCCATCTCACTTCTGTTCTGTAACTCCTGTAACTGGAAGCGATAATGGGAGTACTCGCTACTTCCACTGTGGCTAGCCCAATACCTCGGTAGAATTTTCCTGTGGTTTGGAATAAGATCAAGGTCTCCTATCCACCCAATCAACAAGAACAACTACTGTAAACAGATCGCGCAAGTGGCTGCCCAGTGGAGCAGGTCACAAACGATTTAATCAGACTAATCACTCCATCTCCTAGTGTCCGGGGACTGAGGGCAGTTGCACAAAGTAGAGCAGAAGGTCTAATGTTTTTAATCAGGGTGATTACGCTGGTCGCCGGTCGCTGCTGCCCGCAGACATTAATCAGCTGGGCTGGATGGCTGGATGTGCCGTTGAGTGGGCAACGCCACGACGCCCGGAGGCCGCTCAGGTCAGACGCTGCCCATTCATCCTGTATCGACCATCGGTATGGCCTTAACCTTTGGCCGCCCACTCGCCGCCCTCGGGCTGATGCCAGATACCGGCCGCCCAGCCGCCCGCTGCTCCACTAACTGGCTTCTAGATCCTACAAGAAACCTTTTCTCTACGAGATTCATTATTTCGGAGTCAAAAATTCCCTCTTCTGTGACGGTGGCTACGTCGAGGTCAAGAATTGTGGATAGTTTTGAGTGATCGTCGGTTTCAGTGATATTCTGAACATATCATCTAGAGTTTATTCTGGTTCCCAGAATAAACTCTAGGTTCCTTGGATGCCATTAGCTCTTGGGATATTAGTTAACAGTCCTATCTAAGGAACATGTCAGCCTTAGTCAGTACTCATTCATACTTGACTTAATATACCTACCTGGGTAGGTTGCCTTTTCAAAAGGTACATCTCTGATTCGTTCTTTTTTGGAATGAACTGTTTTCTCCTTATGCCTTTTGCCCTCTTGGACGATAGGATGAGTCAAAGTGAAGAAAGTCTTCCGAATGATTCTTGTGTTCAAATCTTTCTCATCCAGATTCATTAGCTTGGAAAAAAGATTAATCTTTCTCCAAACTAGTTTTGTCATGTGGTTTCATTGAAGAAAATTAATTTCCTTTGAACTAGAATATCATAATGTTTAGAGAAATCTTTTGTTTAATGCATTGAGAATAAGACTGAAACACCGAAAATAGAAGAATACTCTCTTGTATTGTTTCGTTTCCACTTAGACGTTCCGCTTCTATCGCATTGTTTTTTTCTTCATATATATTTCACTCACGTTAATACACATTGGCTAAGTAACAATCATTTTTACAAAACTCTGAAGAGTTAAGAATGTCGGTTTCGGCTATTTTTAATATTGTTTAGTACGCCCCTCTCTCAGAAATAAAGTTCCATGATGATTTCTCTTGGGAGGGATGGATACAGGACCTTTTTATTTTCATCACGAGTAAATTGGCTTTGACATTTTTTTAGTTTTCATTGACGGCCTTCTTCTTCTGTAGGTTAGCAACCATTATCATTTGATATAAATTTTTCCATTTCGTTCTCTCATAATTTTAATGTCTACCATTCTAAGTTATGGATGCATTTTTCATGTCATCTCCTTATTGAATTTTTGTGCCCTTGGCCAAACAGACCGTCCTCTCTGTAAGGCAATCAGGTCGGAGAGTGATGGTCTACTGTTGTCACCTCTGGTAGTCGATCGTTATCCATCACAGAGCTGCTAATTAATGATCTAGGCTGACGATTAGTCAACCGTCATTAACATAAGCGTCAAGCATCTGTTACTCAGCCCACAGCGCGGTCTAGCTGCGCGCGTTTCTGGTTTTTAAATTATTGAAACTAAAAAATATGCAACCACTGAAATTTTTACCTGACACTTGATCAAATCGCAATATCAGAACAGAATAATAAACACGATTACACAATGGTTGTTACGGTATCATAATAATTTTAACATGGATATGTCTGGTGGTGGGGGGGTGTTGGCAATTTGCGCCACCAACATTTGAAACAGTGACGTCACATGGTTAGTGACGTCATAGCTTGGTTATAAGAACAGCTGTTTAGATGAACTGAAAATATTTCCCACAGGTATATAAATGAAAACATTTTGACATGGATATCTCTTAGCTTTATGGGGTGTTGGCAATTTGAGCGACTAAAATTTGAAACAGTGAAGTCATATGGTTAGTGACGTAATAGTTTGTTAAAACCCTTTAAGATGAACTGAAAACATTCCCTTTAGACATATTCATTATCTAAACTAATTACTACAGGAAGGTAAATACAAATATTTGCAAGTTAAATGTCGCCACTGTATGATTTTCGTCAAATTAAAATTCTCGCAAACTTCTGCTGATATTGTATATGTCAACAAAAAAAACTTATCCACAATAAATACTGTCTAAGGTCATAATTTCAACAAAAATGTCACAACAAATTACGTTATAGTAAGAACAGCTAAAGTGGTCAGAGTTGTCGATGGGTAAAAAGAAAGTGCATTCGTTTGCTGACATTTTTGCCATATTTTATTTCAGTGACACCTTTAATTATTTAACTGTGAATGTTCCTGTACAGAACGAACACCTAACACATTGGATAGTCTTTAGTAGTCTTAAAACCACTAAGTCTTGAATTATAGTGCAAGTAGATTGCTTTAATCAGTACCATCGATCCGGCAAATTGTGTGCATGGTTATTAAAATTATTATGTACTCAACAATCAATGTCATTATGTTTAGGAGGATTCATTGTTTGAAAGTCATTGCTGGTGTTAGCGAATTTAGTTTCTAGTGTAACTTATTGATAAGATTTATTGAGTGCGATGAAAAATAATTGAAATAATAATAATTTAACGTCTAGAAGGAATTTGAAATTGACTTTTCCCACTGTTCGCATACTTTGGCGACTTATGTCGAACAAAAATTCATTTTTCTTGAATCATGAATGAACTTGTTTAAATGAGTGTTGCTCAAAGCAAATCTGAATATAAACGAAGGTCTTGAAGGTTACGAATTGTGGATAGTTATGAACTTCAAACGAAGGTATCTTTTTAGTTATGAGCGGTTGACGGCGGATGTGAAATTCCCTGGTTTGGATTAACGTCCACACGATTGAATACTACGTTCATCCGCAAAAACCATTCTCATAATTAGACCAGTTCGTAATTTAGAGGCAAAAGTGGTTCGGATCTCAAATTAATCTGTCGGTCCATAAGATGCCATCGGCTGTTGGGCTTATTAACAGTCCTGTCTAAGGATCATGTTACTCTTAGTCAGTAACAAGACTAGCAGACTCGCGCCACAATCATCTTACACCTATTTATCATTCGTATTTAGCTTAAAAGACCTATTTGGATAGGTCGTCATTTTGAAAAAGTTATAGGTAATAGACGAAACGTGTTAATGTCATTAGAGGAAGGCCTAATGGTCCCGCGCGCCGGGGCGGACCACTGACCACTGTACCCCCGGACCATTTCACCTCCGGACTACCGGACCACTGGACTCCTGGACCACTGTACCCCCGGACCACCGGACTCCCGGACCACCGGCAGCAGCGGCCGCGTAATGGTTGTCCACCGCTCTCGGTGAAAGCCCGCTCACGACTTCCACAATTAATCCCCAATCCTCGACCTCCCTTATTAGCCCCATCACGACGCAGCCGAATTTCATTTGAGATTAATTAAATCCTGGGGCTACTGAGCAGTCGTGCGCCAGGGGATTAGGGAGTCCTGGATCCTTCACTCGCGGCGACAGAACAGGAACAGGTGGGATAGAAGATAACCAGTCGGCAAGTATGAGAATCTTCAGGGATTCAAAGACTTACTGATTGTGAATTGAGGAGTATATTTTATTTTTATGTTATCTATGAATACTATTTATTATAATTTATTTATATATTACATTTTTTTAAAGATAGTATAATTCAGTCTTAGGAAATAAAAGACTTTAATAGAATGCCTATGAAGATATATTAACCTAATATTGTAAGAAAGTTGTAAGTTGTAGTTGTAAATTAAACTTGAAATTATAAAAAAATCTTTTTAGCTCTGTCATTTAGTATTAATTATTATTAAATTAGAGCTTTTTACTATTTGAAATATTTTTTACGTTAAGTTTTTTTTTGTTTCAATGAATAATCAATGTATACGAACTAATACCGACTTTAATAATTAATTAATAATTGGACATTTCTTTGTTTTACCAATATAGTAACTCACTAGAGTAACTAACTCACTATTATAGTGGTAAGATGTTTAATAAAACTTGTGAGTTACCATATTTTTGAGGGCTTTTTGAAACATTCACCAGAAAGTTTAGTTTATTATAAACTAGCTGACCCGGTGAACTTCGTAACGCCTAACAGAAAATACATGTTAACTTTAAGATTGGCCATTTTGTGAAGTCCAATAGGATTGCGGCTTCGTTGTGAAAGCTTTAAATATTCAACAGATGATTATTATACTAAACTTAATATGTATAAACATTGCGATTATTTTATTTGGCAAATATATAAACACGTAACTGTTAATCATACAGAAAATAAAAATAAATAAATACAGTATATAATTCCCAAAAACCGTAAACTATTAACGTGGCGAATAATGCTGTTCATTTTGTACAGCACGTATTTAATTCATAGTTTTGTATTACATGATTCATATGGCATTGGTAAAGCATATTGCTAACGGAGAGTAAACCAACAGCTGTTTTAAGAAATCAGATGTTTTGATTTAAGAAAATTTGTAAACAAACTTATTCCCCATCAGGTTAACATTAGAAATTTAAAACGCTATAAAATGGAAACTAATTGAATTTATGGAAACTGATGGATGCCTAAAGCATGACCGGAGCAGAGACGAATCCAAAAAATCAAAGATCATCAAAATCGGTCCAACCGTTCTCGAGTTATAATGCGTGTAACTAACACGACTTTGTTTTATATATTTAGATTTGTATTTACATCCAGCAAAACTAACATTTAATAATCTAACCTATAACTTATTTAGAATTTCTTGAACTATATTTAGTGCTAGAAGACACTTCAGACATTAGGAAATACTCAATACATTGCGTTTTCTGATACTTATATACGTAGATTTCAAAATAGATTAAATATTTTAAAGAATAAATTATATACGAAATTTTCAGCTCTAACTGGCAAAGCCGTGGTTGCATGTGTGGGAGCCTCGAGCAAGCAGTTTCAGTAGTCAGCCCACGTCCGTCACTTGGCACAATCGTTGTGTGTTGCTGGCTAGTGTAATTATAGGCCATAAACAAAACACCTGGATTCCTTTAAACTTTGCACAACCTACTTTAATACGCGTTGTTAAGTTGCGTTTATGCTTAAGAATAACAAAAACTGCTGAACCCAATTTTTATTGGTACAAAAACTACAGTGAAGGAACTGTGATAACTAAACTTATACAGGGTGTCCATGAAAAACGTTTCAGGACTTCGGTGAGTGGTTAGGTACATTAAAAGGGAAAAAAATTCCAATTGAGGTATGGCCTAAAACGCTTATTTTCTCAGATATCCGCCATTTTGTATTTTTTACAAACTATTTTTTATTTCAAACATTTTCTAACGGATTATTTTAAAATTTGGTATGTGTATTACACTAGTAGACTACTATCATTAAAAAATAACTAGCATGATCCAAGCTCAAAAAACCAACACGGCGGCCATTGTATTTTTCACTGTTTTCAAAGTATTTTAGTTTTAAAATTTTCAATGTCCGCCATTTTGAATTTTCGGCTTGGATCAAACTAGTTATTTTTAATCATAGTAGTCTACTAGTGTAAATCATACTAAATTTAAAATGAATCCGTTAGAAAATGTTTGAAATGAAAAATATTTTGTGAAAATACAAAATGACTGACATCTGAGAAAATAAGTGTTCTAAACCATACCTCCATTGGAACTTTTTTCTTCCTTTTAATGTACCTAATCACTCACCGAAGTCCTGAAACGTTTTTCATGGACACCCTGTTTTTGAACAGAAACCTGACTTCAACTTAAGTTCAATTTAGATGCTACCGTCAGAAATTTTTCTTTCTTTTTAGCTTTTTTGTTCGCACTCGTAAATAAAGATTCAATTATTGAAAAAAAAACTTTGAGAATCTTTTGATCAACTACTGTAATAAATTTCGATTTGAATTGACCTTTCCAAAATATTCATCAAATTCCAGCGGGTCTCTCAAGAATGTCTAGAAATGCTGTGACATTTCAAATCACACTTATAACATGTGGAACTCACGACCGTGGAAAGGAGTTGTCCAAGTGTCCGACTGTCGGCTCCGTGACAGATGAGGTGAGCGAGACTCTGGTAGATTAATAGAGCTCTGATAAATCCGTCTGTCACCGTCGTAAACAGAGGTGATACGACGGCCGGTGTCGTATGTCGTAAGGAGACGACCGCGACGCCGACAGGCGTGTGAGCCAGCGTCGCGGCGCGCATACCAACCACCTAACCACACTCTTTTTCTTAGTTTTTAGTAGCTTCACGATCGTCAAGTTTATTGATATGTTTTTGTTGTTCCGCGTCTTCGCGTTTTTCATTTACATCGACGTTATGACTTCCATTTATCTGATAATTGTTTCACTTTTGACTTTTACCCATCTTGGCTTAGTTCATGTTTCAACCAGGATGTTCTTTTAGATTAGATTAGATCATTAGATTATTGAAATGGCGACCATACCACAAGGTAGGTATTTTAAGCCAAGTATGAATGAGAGTTGATTGTAAGACGATTGTGGCGCGATCTTGTAGTCTTGTTACTGACTAAGGCTGACATGTTCCTTAGACAGGACTGTTAATTAATAGCCCAACAGCCGATGGCAACTAAGGGACCTACAGTTTAACGTGGAATCCGAACCACGACCTCTGAATTACGAATTGGTCTAATTATGAGGATGGTCTTTGCGGATTAACGTAGCTTTCAATAGTGCGGACGTTAATCCACACAAGAGAACACTACATCCACCGACCATCGCTCACAACTATCCACAATTCGTGACCTCCAAGTAGCTGGATTACAGGACGCCGCCACTATCCCAGTCTGAATGTTTTGAATGTTTATTTTGCTCAAATACACAGTATCATTAATTATGGTGTCATTCTTTGGGGTAACAGTTCTTCTTGTAATAAAATATTGATTCTTCAAAAGAGAGCGGATAGAATTATATGCAATGTTCATTATGGCACTCACTGTAAACCACTTTTTCAAAAATTAAGTCTTGACACTTCCGTCTCTTTACATTTACCATCTATTTGTAATGTACATAGCAATATTAGTACCTATCTCACAAATAGTGATTTTCATGAGCACAATACGAGGAATAAAAACAATCTTAGAGTACATCAATATCGTTTTAACTCCTCAAAAAAAACATATGTCAATTAAACTTTCTAATAATCTTCCTGCTTCGTTGATTCAAATCCAAAACGAAGAAAATTTTAATAAATGAGTGCTTCTATCATGTAAATGACGTTTTCAGTGTTAAAAGGAATGATTATAGAAGTAATAATAAAAACATGTAATTTACCAGTCAAAATGTCTACTCTGTAGGCACTTAATTTTCTGTTTGTTTTCTTGTTAAAACGGTAACCTATAATTAGGCTAGGTTATATTGTATTTTATATTGAGATATATTTATGTTTTTGCTCCTTATAGTCTTATAATTGTAGTTCTATTCAATGCACTTACTATACTGTCTACGATGACTTTGTCAATGCATTTTTTGTAATGTTATCACGACATTAAAGTTTTTGATTCTTGATTCATCACTCTAACTTAGTACTTGTACTTTGAATTAATTAATTTTAATTTTGGGTCTTTCCTCTCACACTACAACTCTCTTTCTCTTTTTAAATACGCTACCTCACTACTACATACTATAAAGCGTATACTGACACTGAAATAAACTATTTTCGCCTCTCATTTATCAGCAATACAAAAAATATAAAATTTTTGTTTTCTTTATAATCAATGAGTAAAAAGCATTAGGAGTCCCTATATATTTAACAGTTTATTATTTATTGTGTTCCTTTTGTCTACTCTGTTTCCTCAAGTATTAAAAAAAGTTATTTAAGTTCATCGTCATTCATTCCAGAATCATTTAGTTTTTTCTGCTGGAATTATTTAGCATAACAATTAATTATATTCACAACTCAGTTCCTCACACTAACCTTTAGACCCACGCGGATTCTAATTTCCTATGAAATAAATGATTCTGAATAAATTTTTTATCTAGGACTGGATGAAATTAAACTAGGACTCGCAATTTGAATTATACTAAAACTGTTATGTGCTTTCCAATAAAAATATGTTGCAAAAACGTGATATAGGGTCACAGCTGTCAGTCAAGTAATTTGTTTATTGAAGTGTAATATCTCGAGAATGAACCGACCTTTCAGGCCAGCTGGAAAAATCATCACTTTTTAACATTGAAAGTGCTTAACAGGACAGTTCCAGTAACTTGCAATGAAAATAAATGAAAATACAAAAAAATTTTTAGAGTGCATTTAACAAACCATGGGTAGTATAAATAAACGGTACCAGTGGACTGACACATACTTTCTCCCTTGAGTAAATTTAAAAAAGACAAACTGTAATAAAACTATCACGTTCTACAAAGTTATTCTAAATATCATTTAATAATTTATTGTTCAAATTGTATGGGGGGAACCCCCCCCACCGGTAATACCAAGCTTTTTCGAGCTGGTTTTGTTCGGTGATTTGACCTTACACTTCATACCAAGTTTCATGGAAAACGGTTGAAAAGTAACTAAGAAATTGATTTTTTATATTCTCCATAAGAATAACATTGGGCGCTTTCAGACAACGTACTGCGTTTATCGTAGACAGTAAATTTAACTTTTCTCTGGAACCGTTAGTCGTAGACAAATAATTCAAAATACTAATTTGTTTAGTTTTTTAAGCTGGTTTCAATGGCACCAGTCAAGTTATACTTGACGTTTATTGCTTTTGCAGAAAATTTAAAAATTTGATTTTTTTGACATTTAAAAGGCCATAACTTTTGAACCGTCATTTTTACAGATATGCGGGTGGTGTCAAATTATTTAGTACTCTGTGCACTATAAACTATCAAATTTTAATCAAAATCGTTTGAGCCGTTTTTGAGAAAATTGGATTTTCACGTTTTTTAAGGATTTTTAGGGGTGAACTACCCTTAAAAATCAAAAATTCAAAAAAATGAAAAAAACGCCTAGAGATACGGTGACTATATATATATGCCAAATTTCATCTAAATCGGACCAATGGGGTAGGCTGTGGCACTGTACACATCCAGACACACGGACGAACAGACATCACGTCAAAACCCACTTTTTTGGATTCAGGGGACCCCAAAACGGATATATCCACCCTCAACTCAAATTCGAAAATTTTGACGAAAACAATACTTTCTCCATATACTATGTATAAGGGGAGAAAGTAAAAATCAAAAGTTGTAGTTTAAATCGAACACATTTCCTTAATTTCCATAAAGTAGATTTCAAACGGATCCATGAAATCGCGTGTCACTAAAATCGTGTGACAGCATTTTTATCGTTATTCCTCCATGTTTTCTTTCTGAAAATACATTATTGCTCACCTATGGAAATCAAGAAGGTGGAGAAAATATATAAAATATATTTAGGATTGTTTTTACTGTCGGCTAAAACATGGAGGAATGATGAGAAAAATGCGGTTGCACGATTTTAATATCGCGTACATTAAGTCCTCCACTTTCAAACATTCAAAGAGAATAATAGGAAGTTGAGGAAGTAGAATTTTTAGAGAACCATGGAAACGTCATGCACAAGTTGAAATCATGAAGAGTAAATGTGTTGGGGGTTGTAATAAAATTTCACTAAAAAAGACAAAGCATGTCGAAATTGATTTAGAAAAGTTCAGATGAGAAAGTTTCGAAATTTTGTGAGATGCCCGGATGGTACGTAATGGAAGAGGTGACTGGATGAGTTCCAATGAAGGACGCGTGCGTGATAAGGAAGCTATCGTACGCAATGTTCTGGCAGTGGAAGATGTTCCCATTTCGCCCAGCTGGTCCTGTGAGTGCTCCGATAGCCGTTGCGCAATATTTGTAGACCGCTTCGTGACCCCTGACTAATGCTATGATGACCCCAGCTGATGGGAAAGTCGGACGACTCTTTCCTAACATCCCGGGACGATTACCTAGGTTAGTGCGCAAATTATCGGAGACCTTTACAGGAGTTTTAATGCCTAAATATTTTTAGATTTAGATCAAATTGATATTCGTTTATTAATAATCAACATTTTCTAGTAACCCAATACCAAAAATATGCCCAATACAGCAAGAAGTTATCTACAGCTATCGTGATACCCTGCCCAACTGAAATTTATTAGGTTAACACTGGATCTGCCCATCTGTCAAACTTTGACCGATGTGTGGGTTTTGAGAATGCCATAGACATAATTTTTAGTACATGCACACTCATGCTCAACAAATCTATTTTTGCATCACTGTAAAGCCAATAAGAATAACTGCCTGCTCATACTAAATTTATTTTTATTGTATTGACACCCTGCTACAATTGCAAAATAGTGCCATTGCACTTGTTTCATTTCTTGTATACATTACGAATTGTGCATAAGTTTGTAAGTTATTGTATTATTTCAGTAAACTAAATGTACTACCTAAAAGTAAGTTTAAACTATTCCGTGCCATTGATATTGTAATATCCACATGACCTACAAGGTTTGTAAATAGTTTTTTACTTTTTACGTTCTACATATACAAATATGTATAAATCCTGTACAAATAGGCTCCGTATTAGTTTTTGGAAAATATATGCAGTAATACATTACTGTTATCAATTACAACTTGATTTTTACGAATTTTTATAAATATACCTGCATATTTCGTCAAAACGCTGGTATTTGAAGAAATTTGATGAACAGTTCCAGGGTTAAATTATTATCAAAAAAATTCAAATCGTACATTTTCTTCAGTCGATAAACAACTTGATCCATCAAAATATCCACTTGTCAAGTATAAATTGTAGAGACGTTCAGTTTTGGGACCTCGTAAAATCTTAATGACCTCGAAATAATTAATTATATTCCAAGGTGAAGTTTTATTGCCGAAAACCAACCTGGTTTCACGTTCAGAATACTTCTTGTCAGGAAATTCCTCATTCCAGAAGAATTCATCACACAACCTTTAACGATGTTTCTTGAGCTCGTTCACAGTACTATACTTGCTAACACCATCAAACGTTTAATTGTGCGAGACATCAGGTAAAAATTCGAACATCAAACATTTATTTTGTTGAAGAATATTACAACCTTAAAAGCTATTGCTGAAATAATACGTTTAGAAATTTCCCCGATTCCCCTAGACATTTTAATATTGTGAAACATCGAATCAAACACACATCATCAAAATTTCGTACTGCAGCTTTGAAGACCGATTTCACCAATGTTGCTGAAAACACTATTTGCAAATACACCCTCGAACTTTTAACAGTGCGAGATACCGAATGTCGAATTTGTTTGTTGAATCGTTAGAAACTAGTTTAATACGTTACTAAACGTTTGTCAAAAGAGTTTTGAAAGTTGTAAGGGCAAACGTCCGAACACTGAAACGTCTTTCAAGTAGCCCCAGTTCCTCAACACGATGGCTCGGCGCAGGAAGCCGCGATGCTGTCGGGATATAGTTGAGGTTATGAATGCACAATTACCGTCCAAGATGGCGGCCATCAGCTGTTAATTACAGGTGAGTAATTGGGAGGGATACCAAGCCCGACCTTTGCTCCCGCTCCCGCGCGCGGTGAAATACGGCGACCGCGCCACTATGTATCTCGCGCCTGATTTAGGGCCGCGGGAGCCGCGATCCGGGGCGTGGCTTTCGGCCGTAATTTGTGAACATTTCAAGCGCGTCGGAGTTGTAAATTATTTTACGGGAAAATTTGAGTTACTGGTAACGAATTAAATTCAAACACTCGTATATTTGGTGATTGGAGTTGTGATCTTAAGGGCTGAGACGATAACATACGAATGTCGGTTATGGTACAATATTAAAATTAGTAAGGTGTCCAAAAATACTCTTGAAGTAATGAGAAGATTTGAAACAACGTAGGTAACTTTTAGTAGTTACGAATGTCAGAGGGTGTTATTATGTCAGAGACAATTTTTTTCTTACATGAATTAAATTCTGTTACTGTATTATTGCAGAAAACCGAGTATTGAGAAAAATTAAGGAAGAGTTTTCCTGTAATTAATTTGGTTGTAGCATTGTATTACACAGGGCGTCCATGAAAAACGTTTCAGGGCTTCGGTGAGTGATTAGGTACATTAAAAGGAAGAAAAAAGTTCCAATGGGGGTTCCTCAAACACTTATTTTCTCAGATATCCGCCATTTTGTATTTTTCAGAAAATATTTTTTATTTCAAACATTTTTAACAGATTATTTTCAAATTTGGTATGTGTTTTATATTAGTAGACTATTACAGTATTATTAAAAAAATAACTGGCATGATCCAAGTTCAAAATCCAAAACGGCGGCCATATTTTTTATCGTTTTCAAAGTACTGTATTTTAGTTTTAAAATTTAAAATTAAAAAAATAACGTTTTTCCATGAAAGTTTTTTATGAACACTCTGTATATCATTGAAGTTACTCACACTCTTATATAACCTTTATTC